>JBBHKE010000956.1:64101-166078 GCA_037447655.1 Zygnema cylindricum
TATTTAATTATTTTTTATTACAGTTTGTTTTCTTCCTTGTCTTTCTTTCTACCATTTTTTTTTTCATTTTCTTTCCAATTTTGTTTCAATCCTGTTTCAATTTTGTGTTGCATTTCATTTAGCTATGTTTGGTCTTTTCCTTCTTTTGTTTGACATTATTTTTTATTAATTTATGTTAAGATTTCTTTGTCTTTTTTTGCTTTTTTAATGATTTAAATGATAGCAACTGGTTTGGATGTTTTGATTTGCCCTTATGTTTTTTTTATTTATTTTTTTTGTTTTTTTTAAACTAGAGGCACAATTCTGAAAGAAAGGAGGTAATAAATGTCACACAAGGAGACTGGAGAGAAAATGTCTGACAATTTTATTGACTCGCAGTTTTTTTCTTACTATGTAGATTGATGAAGATATTTTATCACTTTTTTAAAATTTTAAAAGCTCTTTGTTGCAATGTAACGTGGTTTGAAATAAAAGAAATTAATGTTAAGAAACAAATTCATTATCGATTTGAAAATGTTTCATGTTTCCAACAAAGTAAGTTTCAAGATTCTCCTAACTGCGGGGTCAGCCTGAAGAAGTGAGCGAGTTTGCTTCTACTGATGTAGAACGACTGTGGGAGTTTGTATAATAATAATAATAATAATAAAAAAAAAATGTCTGACTTTATTAAAAAGCGCGATGGTGAACCATCTGAGTCTATGGGAACAAAAGGAAGCAGCATGGCAAAAACTGAAAAACTACATGTCGGGGGAAGAAACAAAAACGATAAGCAAGGCAAAAGCAACGGAAATACGAAAAGATTGCCAGTAAACCGAAAACACCCAAAGTAGCAAAAAGCAACAAACGAAACATCAGAAAAAAGAGCCAACATCTATCAACAAAACCCCAACATAACTAAAAATCTACGAAAAACAACCACGTCAGTCCCCGAATCCCGGAGACACGTCGACGATCCATAGCCGCAAAGTGTCGTATTAACATAATATTATATATTTCAACACAAAAAATACAATGTTATGTTACGTATTGTATGATAATATATTATACTATAACGTAATGTAATATAATACAATACACGAATAGAGTAGAGTAGAATAGAAAAGAAATGAAAATGAAATAGAAATAGAAATAGAATAAAACATAACATAACATAACATAACATAACACAACACAACACAACACAACACAACACAACACAAGAATATAACATGATATGATATGATATGATATGATATGATATGATATGATATGATATGATATGATATGATAAAACATCTTATGATGTAACAATTGTGATTATATGATTGTTGAAATCAATTCTGAATAAAAGGACATCATAGGAATGCAAGATGATAATAGTGATGACATGGAAACTATAATTGTGGCCCAAGGTAGAGTACTTGTAACTCTGAGGGAGAGAGAGGTGGAGAGGGAGAGGGAGGGAGAGGGAGAGGGAGATAAGAGGAACGGAAAACGACAAATCAGATCGAGATCAGAGGGATCCGGATAAGGATCATCGAAAATCAGGGAAAGAAATAAACCATCGCGAATCATCATGGCAGTTCGTCAGGATCCAACAAAATTTCTTTTCTCCATCGACATCAATTAATCAGATCCATTTCCACCATATCAATAAATCAGTCCTCTCTCCCTGTCTCTCTCTCTCTCCCTCTCCCTCTCCCTCTCCCTCTCCCTCTTTCATGGACAACCAGAACTAAAGAGTTACAAGAACAAGTAGTCTACAATTCCGAAACATTCCACCAAAAACCCTCATTTCTCTACCTCACTTGTACAAACCCCTCTTCTACTTTATACAATGGTGATCGTACAATGATTCTAAACCTTTAACTTGTTTGAGTTTGATCCTCCATAATGGTTTCTTTCCTCCGTAACGGTTTCCTCCCTCCATAATGGCTTCCTCCCTCCAAAAGAATGTCCTCCCTCCATAATGGTTTTTTCCCTCCATAATGGTGTCCTTCCTCCATAATAACTTCCTCCCTCCCTAATAGCTTCCTCTCTCCGTAATAATTTCTTCCCTCCATAATGGTTACCACTCTCCATAATGGGTTCCTCCCTCCACAATCGCTTCTTCCTTTATTCTATATCCATGGCTGCCGCATGGTGAACTTGTGCTTCTAGTCGATCCATTGTTCGTTCAAGAACGGTCAGTTTTTCGTTTAATCGATCCAATTTTCCACGCATGCCAATTTCTACAGATTTCAATCGATAAAACATTTTCATTACAAGCTTGATTGTTGCTTTCTCTTGTTGTTAGTTTGCCCATGCTTTCTAGAGTTATTCAGGGTTCTTTGGTGGTTTTGAGGGTTTTATAAGTTTTTTCCTTTGCATGAACCCAAATATTTTAACATTACAGGGATTCTTACAGTCTCCATTGTAAAATAAGCACAAGGACAAGCATATTCATTTTTTCTGATTGTTAAGGATTTCATTTATTCCTCCATTTCAAAACCATAGGATGACTTTGAATACATTATTCCCACATGATTCCATACGGTCCTTTACGAAACAAGCTATTGTTCTTACTTTTTTCTATCACAATGGTCCAAAATATTCGTTGATAGTACATAAATAAAAACATGTCTAAGGAGAAGTTGAGAATGTATTTAGTCAAAGGGGGGATAAGAACAGCCTCACAAAATATATGCGGATTCTTGTGAAAGAAGAAGTTACTTTTTGTCTTGTTGATGAAAAATAATCAGGAAAAAATACTCTTTTTTCTTTACTGTCTCATTTCAATTGTTATTCCTTAACTTGTCCTCATTATTTTCCTTAATCATGATTCTGTCTTTAGTCTAATGATTTTTTTTTCCTTTACCAAGAACTGTTATCTGGAAGAATCATAAGAGAAAAAAAAAAAAAAATGCTCAAAACATTTAAGTTATTGCTACCCTGATAGTTTATCACAAATTCAAGTTCCGCAATAATTTTTTATCAAAAATGAACTTTTTAGGTATTTATGATGCAACCTTCTAATCTTCTAAGGATATACTTCCCATAATACCTGCAAAATTGCTTTTCTGCCAATTAACCAAACTCGGATTTAAATGAACAATTTGAGACTTTTTAGATTCTTTGAAGGTTTTCAGGTTCTTTAAGAGTTTTTCAGGGTTTTCTACAGTAAACAAAAATATCAAAAACCAGAATATTTTATGCAATGCCTCAAGACATGATAGCTTAACTTTTGTTATAGTTTTAATGTTGTAGATTGGGAATGAATTAGGGTTCCGTACCAAACTCCAAAACAAAATCATAAATCCTCCGAATGTTGAACTTTACTGATTCTGAAAACTCTCTATTTTCCCAATCGGCTTGAACTGCCCTCCCAATAGCGGCAGCTTTGCTGGTATTCATATTGCCTTTCCAAAAGTCAACACTGACTGAGTTGGAAATAACAAAAACTGTAGCCACAGACAGTATTGACAGTAATGAAACCGAAATTTTGAGTATTATTACTTTCTTAAACCGAATCTTGTGTATTATTACTTTTAATTATTATTTTTACTTTTATCATTAGTACTGTTGCTATTGCTACAGATTGGTACTGTTATTATCAGTATTTTTATTATTAGTACTGTTACAATTAGTACTATTATTACAAGTATTGTTACTTTATTCGTACTATTATTATTAGTACTGTTATTAGTAGTAATATTTTGTTATTAGTACTACTATTATTAGAACTTTTAGTATTTCTGCTGTTATTTTTAGGTGCGGTACTGGAATTTACTGTGGAGAGAGCGAGAAAGACAGAAGGGAAAGGCGGGCGTGAGGATAAAGAAGAGTGAGGAGCGATCAGGATCTCCCTTAGGGTTAATTGCGAGGGAGAGGGAGAGAGAGAGGAAGAGACGAGGGGGAGAGAGATAGAGAAGGAAGAGATCCTTACCAGTTTTAGGAAGATCACAAAAAAAAACGTGCGAAATGACGAGAGAGAGAGAGAGAGAGAGAGAGAGAGAGAGAGAGAGAAGAGAGAGAGAGAGAGAGACGTTCAATTCATTTTCACTCGTCTATCCCTCTCTTCAAACTCACCTAACGTTCGCACAAAAAATAGACTTTTTACTAAAATATATTTTTGGACCTACAAACCAGAAATTGCTAAACAGATAAATCTGAAGCAGCCATGAAGTGTTTCTCTCAGACTTTGGAGCTCAAAGATGATCCTTCTCTCATTAAGGAGTATCTCCAATATCATGAGAAGGTGTGGCCAGAGGTGAGTAATAATTAGGGTTTTTTTAGGGTTTGCACTCTTCTGGTTTTTAGAAGGTAATTACCATTCAGTTTCCACTGTTAGCATATTTCCTTTTCAGGTGTTTTGATACAATTCACTTTCATATTCATGTCTGGAAGGTTTGGGAGAGAAAGAAAGGGAAAGAGGAAAAGATATTTCATCTCTCCTTCCCTCCCTCCCTCCCTCCCTCCCTCCCTTCCTCTCTGTTTTTTCTTCCCCTTTTTTTCACTTTTCCACCTCTGCCTTGGATTGGAAGAAAACAAAAAAGACATGCAAATGTTTTTCTTTTTCTTCCCCTATTGTTCATTGTTTCAGGTATGTCGTTCAATGTCGTTTAATGTCGTTTTTTTTTTGTTTAATGTTTTTCTTTCCTGTGTTTCTCACTTTTTTAGGTGTTAGAAGCCATCCACTCCATGGGAGTTGTGAGCATGAAGATCTTCATCCATGGCAACCGCCTCTTTATGTATGCGGAGGCAAATGACGACTTTGATCCGGCCAAGGACTACCAAAAATACACTGCAAGGTAAATGTTTTCGAAAAGAAACAACAAATTATTAATAATAATAATAATAACAATGAAATAAAAGAAAAGAAAAAGAAAAAAATCGAGAAAAAAAGAAAAAAAAGAAAGGAAATGCAGTTTTCTTTTTATTTTCAGAGATGTTATTCAAAGTAAATGGTAGCTGAGAAAAAATTATCGCATTGTTTTTTATCCAGAATGCACTGCAAAACAAAACAAAAAAAAAATAACAAAACAAAAGAAAACAGAGAAAAAAGAAAACTGCAGTTTTTTGTCATAAATATGCTGCAAAGTAAATGCTAACAGAGGAAAAAGTATTGCATTACCCTGCAAGGTGAAGTTAAAAAGAAATGCAGTTTTATTTTTTAAATACACAGGTACGACGGTACAAAAAAAAAGTAGTTTTTTTCCCTGTCGAGAAACGGTTTAGGCCAATACACGAAGTTGAGGAACAAAAAGACATCAACTGACATTAATTATGAAAAAAAAAAAACTGCAGCTTGCTTTTTCTTTCTTTTTTTCTCTGCCAGCAGTGATTTATGTGTTTGTTTCATTTTCCTGGAATAGTTTTACATTTTGTTTTTTTTTTTTCTTCATGTTTGAATGTAAACTATGGATAACAAACAGCGATATCTCTCTCACTGTTAAGAAAACCATTGTGTTTTTTTTTTTTTTCCTGTCGCCTATTTTCTTGTTTGTCTTATGTTTTATCTGTTTTTTTTCTTTTTGATTATCTTATTCTCCCTTTTCTTCTTTTAATCGTGCTGATAATTTTAGGTTTTTTTTCTATATCGAGGTTCCGTATTTTAGTTCTCAATCGAAAAGGTGACAGTTAATTTTTTGTTGATTTTGATTTTTATTTATTCAATTATTTATTTTAATTTTTTTCCTTGGTTTTGATTTTTGATGTCAGCTGTTGTCTTTATTATGCATGCTCTATTTAAAAAAAACGGTTTTTTGAGGAAGAAACAGTTTAAACACTACATAACGTGACATTCTAAATTCACCTGGTTTGACCGCATTCCCACAGTTTGTCTGCATTCACTTGGTTTGTCCTTATTAACTTGTTTTGTCTGCGTTTGCTTGTCTTGTCTGTATTCTCAGTTTGTTTGTATTCACTCAGTTTGTCTGTATTCATTTGGTTTGTTTGTCTTCACTTGGTTTGTCTGTACTCACTTGGTTTCTCTGTTTTCACTTGGTTTGTCTATATTTTTCTGGTATGTTTGTATTCACTCTTTTTTTTTGTATTCACTCTTTTGTCTGTATGCCCTTGGTTTGTCTTTTTTCACTCGGTGAATTCAGTCGGTTTATCTATATTCACTTGGTTTATTATTTTTACACACTCGGTTTGTCTGTATTACCTGGTTTGTCACTTTTAGTACTTGATTTGTCTTTATTCACTTGGTTTGTTTCTATTCTCTTGGTTTCTGTATTTTGTTTTGTCTGTATTCAGTGCAAAAGCCCGTGAATGGGACGAACTGATGAGAACCTATCAGCAAAAAGTTCCCGCTGCGTCCGATAATCCCGACGAATGGTGGTCTCCGATGACTCTCTGCTTCGATTTACAACAACAAATGTGCAAGAAGTAAAGGTGATTCGTCAATTAGAGCTTTCAGTTCATTAATTGGCTGGAACCGAAGTACAACTTCCTTCGGTGTTAATGTCGTTTCCTAGTTTTATGTTTATGTTTTTGATTTTTCCGGCATATTTGATTGTTTATTTATTTGTTTGTTTGTTTTAAATTATTAAAAAAAAGGCAGGGGGGGGGTGTCCTGTTTGAAATTTATTTATGTTCAAAAAAGTAGTATTTAAAAGAAGGATAAATATTTTGAGAGAAGTACATTTTGTGAGGTATTCGATGTCTTTTTATCAAACCATCAACCTGTACACAACTTCCTTGTCTACTAAACTCTCACATGTATCTCTTGAAAAAACCATATAAACCATAGTCTTTCCAAAAACCCTAAAAAGTGCTTTCCATCCGTAGCTTGAGAACCTTCCGGAGCTAATCAAACTTGAAGCCAAAACAAAGCCTCTAAAAAAAAAAGTTTCTATACACTACATTATATCTGTACACAAACTTCCCTAAAAAACCCTAAAATAATTTACATCTCCTAAACGACAATATTACAAACTAAATACCAAAACCGAATTTATCGCCACGGGAATAATCGTCACGATCCTATTGAGGAATCATATTGAGAGTCATCTTAATCCTCCTCCTCGTCCATATCCATGGGTTATCCTCAAAACAATAGGCATTCGGCTTTTTGAAATCCACACCAGAAATGGTCCTGAAAACAAGCAAATTAAAGCTTTTTAGGAGAAATTTCAGATCTCACTTAGTGAACTTTTTTTTTTATCCTCTTAGGAGTAACATCGTGGCGTTTGTTTTTGAAAAGTACTGAGACATTCCGCCAAACAAATGAGCAAGTGTTATACAATCCAAACTTTATCAAATTTTAAAAAACTGAATAAAGAGAATAATAATGATGATTATAATCTCTTACCTGTGAAAAGCAAAAAGGACATTTGCTTACTTTCCGAAAATCGACTTCGTAAAAACCGTCTGCTCAAGTAACCTTTCCCAAATACTAATACACAAACAAAAATAAATAATATTATAACAATCATTGAAAAAAACAATTTCTACTGACTACTTACTGCCCTTGCATCAATTGTAGGGTTTTTTGGGGTTATTTAGGGTTTTCTAAGGTTTTTTACTGGTTTTTTGTATTGGTGTGAATCGGTATATTCTCTATCGCGATAATTCCAATAACCGATATTATCAGTTATTGAACAGCAATAAATGTCTTATCGCTGAAATACATGTTAAGTATAAATCATTACTATACATTACACCGTCGATCGTATTTAGCGTGTATGTTTTTTTTGTCTCTAAAAACATCTTTTCTCCGTACATACATGTCGGATTGTGGATCTGACGGTTGCGATTGAAAGGTGAGTTTCTCACTATTGATTGCCAGTCTCAAATTGAAAATCGGACAAATGTGTACGGAGAAAAGATGTTTTCAGTGGCGAAAAAAACACACACGCTAAATACGATCGACAGTGTCGTACTCTCTACCATATAGTATTATACTATAAACAGTGTATAGTATTCCATGTCATGCATCACAATCCGGTCCGAAATCTAGTACGGACTGCACAACACTTCCGTACAAACAAATTGTACCAGTGAAACCCTACAAAAAACACTGTAAAATAAGACATATAGCGATAATTTTTTATCGGCACATCTGGCCGATATTTGAAATACCGCAATAAATACTATAAATATCGCAATAAAATCCTTACTGATATATCAAACCGGTATATTGATTATCGGTAGGTCGAAAACAGGTGCATATCAATTATCTATCGGTAAGAGGCTACCGATACCCAACACTGGTTTTTTGTTCCTACAGAACCAGGTACCTCTTAAAAAATAGAAACAACAAAATCAAAGTTAGAAGAAAACAACTATGACATATAAAAATAAAGAGAGATTGGGTCATCATGACATACAAAACCTTTTGTTACTACATCTACATCAAATAATGTGGTATTTTAATTGTATGGGGGGCAAGGCGGAAAAGGATACTAAAATTAGAAAATCCACACTAATATCTATTAAAACTTAACAAAAAAATTTAGAAGGAGCATGTAGAACCAGTGGAGTTTGCTACTGACATAGCTAGGAGGGAAAAACGGGGGATGAAAAGAGGGCAAAGGGTGGAGGGGGGAAGAGAGGCATGAGAAAACATAATCATGCAGGATCAAATTCATGGTTTTTATTTTGACAAAGCATATACCCCCTAATGTCTATAAGAGGCTACTAAACAATATGATTGCAATAATTAGTGTAAAGGTGTAAAGCTTTATTAAATTAAACACCGTGAATGCACCATTGTGGGCTTGAGTGTTCAATTATCCTTTGACAAGCACAGTATACAAACTATTTACATGTACGAAGTAGATTTAACATAACGATAATATAACATTAATGCAACGATCAGCTAATGGTTATTGTACCATGTGCTGATGTGAGTTGACTAATTTACATGTTATACATCTCTAATTTAATCCAATTTAGTGTTAGGTCTGCCATTCACTCTCTAAATTGGTATTATATCAAGTAATAAATGGGAAGGTACGGAACACAGTTACATTGCACATAGTTTTTATTTCACACCCCACATATGCAAGCTTCTAGATTTAGCAGATTAGGAAAACTGAACACAGCCATCACATCCCATACTAATTAACTGAACTCAAACCTTCCAAACAGTTTTAGTTTCACTTCAAATTCTGTATGAGAAGACCATGTGAAACAGTTTTGAACTTCAAATCATAAGTTCGTACTTATAACCAAGTTCAAATCCACTGTTTGAAAGGAGTTTTGAACTTAAAGAATATGATAACGTAAGGTCTTAACTTTTTCTCCAATTTTCCAAAGTTTGAATACTCAAAAAAAACCAACTATAGCGGGAGAATTACATCTTTTGGAAAATTACAATTGTGTAGAACCAGAATTATTTCTTAAATTACTGAATAACATATTGAAGTGGCATTGTTAACTTCCTTTTACAAAGAATCAACTCAAAAGAAATTCCAGAATTGAAAAAAAAATCGCCTGGCTTTGAATCACCTGTGGACAACTTTGTCATTGGCATTTTGCTCCGGCATAAAGAAATGCCAGAGTTCTCATTTTCTTAATAATTTGCACTCTGGCCTCATAAACAAAACCTCACAACTAACGTCCTCGCAACTGCAATCCCGGTAAATGTAATACAAAACATTCCAAGCACTAAACAAGATGTTATTTAAGATTTTTTAACTTCCACAAAAAAGTTTCACTTCTGACTATGTCAGAGCATGGAGACTGTTATAGAAATGGCACACAAAAATATAATAACTGTGGTGCCAAAATCCAGCCAGCTTAATAACGGTAGTTTTCTGGTTTGTATGGGCCTCCCACTTTGACATTGATGTAGGATGCCTGGTCTGGGCTGAGGACAGTAAGCTTTGCCCCCAATTTGCCCAAATGAAGAGCAGCCACCTTCTCATCTAAATGCTTTGGCAACACATATACTTCCTTCTTGTACTTTCCAGTTGAACGTTCGTTCCACAACTCGAGCTGGGCAATAACCTGCATAAAAAGTCATAAACAACCAGAAAGGCATTTAAAAGGCAATCAATATATACAGGTATGTAAATAAGAAAAAGGGATAAATGTTATGATTTTTGGGTCGAAGGAAGTGTAGCTACCTTGAATGGTAATTCCCATTTGGTGTCAAAAGTAAGCATATGATGTTGTTGTACAGAGCATTTATACATTAGGTCCAAGCCTATATAGCTACTATACATGTTAAATCCCCATTTGCTGTCAAAAAACAATGTATGTTAAATGTTTGAATGTTTACCTGATTCGTGAAAGAGCAAGACATGACAAAACTGGGATGGCCAGTGGCACAACCCAAGTTCATGAGTCGGCCCTCAGCCAGAACAACAATTCCTTTCCCGGTCTCGGGGAACACCCATCTATCTGTCTGTGGCTTAATTGTCACTCGCTTCACTCCAGGGTAGCTCTCCAAACCCGCCATGTCAATCTCATTATCAAAATGACCAATATTGCTGACAATAGCATTATTCTTCATCTTCTTCATGTGATCCAGCATAATGATGTCCTTGTTGCCGGTTGTGGTAACAAAGATATCAATTTCTCCAACTACATTATCAATAGTGTCTACGGTAAGACCCTCCATGCATGCCTGCACAAACAACACTTATCATTAAACATGGAACACCAGGAATGGCAAATCTTGACAAGAAATACCTTCCTCTAAGAAAAGCATGTTTACCGACAACCAGTGAGGAAGATTCAACATCCAAACCAAAAACATGCCAACCTACATATTTTTTGATGTCCAGCCATAATTTTTCAATGAATTCCAATCTGAATTCAACACCGTCCACAGGACTATCTTCCCATTTAACCAGTTTTCGACCTAAAACAAGACTTTCTGCTACCTAACAATAAATACAGGTTTGTCACAGCCAACCTTGTAGTTAACTGCAATTATTCAAAAAAAAAATTACTAAGCTACAGTTTTCCGGAGTTGATAATCTTTCACTAAAATAGACTAATCAAGCCTCATTTAAAGAAGCATACAACTCTTTTGACGGTAACATGTGCACTAAATAAACCAAATCGAGTAAATACTCGGTCAATACTACATCAAGACAGAAATGCCATCAAAGGCACCTGAATACTGCGTAGAAACTACAGGGATGAAAGAGACATTTGATGCTCATAAACGTTGCTGGCAGAGCACAAATGGGAATGATCCCTGACAAATAAACCAGACATCAGAAAAATAAACAATTGATTCTTGCTTCATAACTTACTTGTAAAGCACAAATGGGATCAACTTCTGTCACAGTGACACGGGCACCAGCTTGCTTCATGGCGGCAGCACATCCCTTGCCGACGTCACCGTATCCACACACCAAAACACTCTTTCCAGCAATCATGACGTCTGTGGCTCTCATGAGACCATCGGGAAGAGAGTGTCGACAACCATACAGGTTGTCAAACTGGTCACAAAGTAAACAAGAAAAACAGGTTGAAGGTTTTGAGTGAATTAGTGTTTTGAATAACTCCCTCGTGCAAAACATCATCACCCTCATCACTGAAGAAGAAAAATGTTACGAAATCCAGCAACAACAAAATACAATTTCATGAATCATAACAATCCATAAGAGACCATCAAACAAAAGAGAAACGGACAGTAAAACTGACCTTGCTCTTTGTCACAGAGTCGTTCACGTTAATGGCAGGGAAGAGAAGGCTTCCTGCAATCTGCATCTGATAAAGCCTCTTCACACCAGTCGTCGTCTCTTCAGAGACACCAACACATTTAGCTGCCATGTCATGATATTTCCGGGGGTTCTCCTTCATGCCATCGCGGAGAATGGTAAGGACAATCTGAAATTCTGGATTGTTGGTCGAACTGGGATCAGGCAGGGTGCCATCCTTGGCATACAGCTCTTCGGCCTTCACTCCCTGCAATATCGTTTAAAGGAACTAATTTGAGGATAAGAAATTTCAAACAAGGGACCGATAAGCAAACAAGCCAGGCCGTACGAAGGTTCATTCACTTGAAATACAGACATGGACATCTCCATTTAAATCCAAAAAAAAAGGTGCTTTACTGAGGTCAAGGGCATAGCAGAAAATAGATGATACTTTCAGACCGTTTTATTCACGCAGAACAAAATCAAAGAATCAAAATAACAAAGAAAAACAGATGAACTAGATGAGCATGCAGAACCAGAAAACACATTGTTGATAAGCACCTATACCCTGAGATCACATCCAGCACTTATAACACTCCAAAAAGCTTGAGCCTAGCCTTTCCAAATGCCCAAAAGAAAATGAGATGGTTGTCACAGAATAGACTAGCTTTCCACAAATCAATTAAATTAACATAAAAACGGTAATTTGTCACAGAATCAACCAGCTGTGCACAAACCTCGTGGATCAAGAGAGTAGCGTCTCCTCCATCATCCACAATGAGGTCGGGGCCGCTGCCTACACCCCAGTCCAAGGCACGCTCTGTGCACCACCAGTATTCCCAGAGAGTCTCGCCCTTCCATGCAAACACGGCGGCTGAGTCACGAGCAATGGCAGCAGCAGCATGGTCTTGAGTGGAGAAAATGTTGCAAGAACACCATCTCACATCGGCTCCGAGGGCTGTAAGCGTCTCAATCAAGACAGCAGTCTGCAACAAACGCAGATATGCGAATGTCAGCAACAAAAGACAAAAAAAGCAAGTGAACAAATGAAGCAGCTACAAATTTGCAAAAATCAATCAATCTAGCGTTGACAGCGCCGTCAGAAGGAACAGAGGAATCTGGTATAATACAAATTCTACACCAGTAACAGAAGATTACTACGAAGTAAAGAAACAGAAGAGAAGGTCGTCTAACATAGCAGCTTTCCTGTAAGCATTTAAATTTTTTGAAAAGATTAGAAATGTAGTTAAAACAGAAGTTGGATCTGCTTGTGAAAAAAGTTGTAATCACAGCACAGAGCAACATTGCAAATAATTACTACCAAGCTCAAGACTATCTGCCGACCTGCATTTATAGTGATCAGAAAGACGTGATTCACGGGTACTAAAGACCAGGAACATGAAAAAAAAACAAAAAACAAACTTCATGAATGAGTCCACAAACAGAGAGCAGATATAGACATAAACATTCTACTACAGCACTACACCAGCAAGAACAGAATCGCGAGAATTATGGAAACGGACAAGTCATTCACCTGAATTGTCATATGGAGAGATCCAGTGATTTTAGCGCCTTTGAATGGCTGCGAAGGGCCAAACTCATCGCGACAGGACATGAGTCCAGGCATCTCGACCTCAGCAAGGTCAAGCTCCATACGGCCAAAATCGGCTTGAGACATGTCCTTCACCTTGTACTCCCTTCCGGAGGACGTCTTCTCTACGGAAAGTTCGGTAGCCATGGCTGCTAACCCAGTCAGATCAGTAGGGTGATGTTGAAGGAGGCGGCTGAAGGAACAAACAATCAAAACTCTCGGCACAGAGTAAAGTAAAGATTGAATTGCAGGGAGGAGTAATATATAGGAGCACGAAAGTACTAAGCAAATGACGTGGCAAAATTGAGCCGTTAGATTACGAATCGGACGGGTGGAAGGTAGGATTTTATGAATTGGTGACAAGTACCGTACTATAGAATTACAACGAAGCCAGTTTTAAGTACAGAGGAGAAAGGAAGAGCAGGGATGCTAATCTTCTCTCTGTAATATCAATCGGACGGTCTAAGATGAATCCGTACAAAATACAATTACCTTTGGTAAGAAGGAAGGATGCAAGATGCTCCCAAATCTGACTAGGCACCTCCTGTTGAAAACCTTTAAAATAGAAGAGATAATCCAGCCTTCGATATTACTGAACATATTTTGAAATTCAATTTTAGCCGTCGATGCTAAACACAATGCGACAGGAAATAACTAATGTTTCCTGCCCGGAAAAATAAGCGGGCTTCGAAGAACGTCCGGTTCCGCGGAGCCCACGCGCAAAATCTGCAGAAGGCAAACTGGTAAGGTGACAAGAATGGGTATAGGCAGTGCAGATATTTTCTCAGCAAATGAGTAGCAGCTTACAGCCGTGAGATGGAGCGTCGGTGAAGAGATCAACGTCTCTTAATGTCCGCCGCCCCTCACCTTCAAAGCAGGAACCTCCTGTTTGTGGTACAGCTTGTAGCCATTACGTGCACACATCTTCACCTTTCGTGCATAGATTCTGTTTTCTAACACAGACCTTAAGCCGTCCGATTCAACGATGACTGCTTTCAGAAGTTTCACGGAAATGCTTGCGCTGGTTCTAAAAGTGGCAGTTGTTCCTAGCTCCTAGTGGTCGAACCTATTGGTCGATACCATGTCGACAGGTGGCTGACAAATCCTTAAGGAGATACGGCTCTTGGATGTACGGACAACTTTATGAACTCGATGAAGTCTTGAACAGGCTCGGAGAAAATGAAAACTGTTCACACTACAGAAATAAGGGATCGCGAGAGGGTGCCCGAAGCAAATGCGAAAACCAAGGGGAAAGGGATTCCGGAATTTGAATCCACCGTGGGAATATTCCACATCGAAAGCGTGACTCGTATAGTCGTATTGGACCGAAAAATTCATCGCATCGTATCATGGAAGAATTGCCACTTCATGAAGAACGGAGCTACACCGTGTATCGCTATTAGTGTTAATGTTAACTTCGGCACTTAAAATATCTTTTCTCCGTACACACTTGTCGGATTATGGATCTGACGACTGCAATTAAAAGCTAAGATTCTCACCTTCCGATTGGCGGTCTCCATGTAAAAATTGGACAAGTGTGTACTGAGAAAAGATGTTTAAAGTAGCAAAATTAACATTAACACTAATAGCGATTCACGTGTACCTACCGGGTATAAGGTTAGGGTTTACCCGTTAAGGGTTTTTTAGGGTGAGGTTTGGTGTTTTTTATAAAAAAAAACACAAAATAATAAAAAAAACCCTAAACATATATATACATTTTTACGTCCGCGCGGCGCGGCGCGTCGTAAAACGAAAAGATGACGGGGGGGCGACGTGGATCTCTCACAATGCGCGAAACCGACCTCAAAGGTTCACAGAGCCCGAAAAACGCAAGATTCAGTAATGGATCGACCGTTCGTTCACGTCGTATTCTACATCGACTATTTAATTATATCGCCGATATATAATGTTTCATTTCCCCCCGTTCTCCAACCTTCAGCTTTAGGTGTTCACGTGCCTTCCTCTTATTCCCACCTTTTACCTCCCTTATCTTCAAAGTTGATTTCCTTCCCTCCTTTACTTTGGACTAAATTTCACTGGTCCTCCCTCATCTTCTCTGCCATCTTCCTTTAATCCCCTCCATCCCTTACCCCTTTCCTTTTTTTTTGTTTTTTTAATTTCAATAACTCCTAAGATTTTTCTCTCTTCTCTCCTTGTTAGACAGTTATCGAGGCTAGGTAGTCGGGATCTCTCCCCTTTCTTTTAATACCGAACGTGTGGGGATTGCCGTGCCCTCAATCAAGCAACGGTGGTAGACAAGTATCCAATGCCCACGCCAAAGGAAATATCTTATTCTTTGGATAGGTCCAAAATTTTCTCCATGTTGGACGTCAAAGAGGGTTTCCATGAAATCTGTTTTGATGTTAATGAGAAAGACAAGGCCACTTTTTAGGTTAAGGACTATTTATACCAGTGGTTACATATGATTTTTGCCCTTAAACATGCCAACGACAAATTTTAGAGTGCAACGGCCGTAGCTTTTAGAGGGTTCGGCCACGCGTGATGTTTTTTTAACAATGTTTTCATATTTTCAATATTTTTTTCCCACCATCGAGAGTGTATTCAGAAAGTGTTTGACAACCTACAAGCGGTCTTAACTTTCACCTAGGGAAATATTTGTTTAAGGTGGAAAACGTCCTTTATATGGGCCACGAAGTGACACTTATAACATTGGCGCCTCACATGGTAAAGGTGCTCGCGCTAGATGCACGTCGTATGCCATTAGACGTCTCAACCCTGGTGACCCTTTAGGGTTTAAAAAACTATTTAATGAGGTTGATTCGAAATTTTACACCATAGTCCATCCCTTGAACAAACTGATGAAGGAAGATACAAAATGGACACGTGGGGTCGCACAACAACGGTCTTTTGAGTCCATGAATATATCTTTGAAATCCCATTAGATTTTCAGGTTGTTTAATCAACAAAGGCCATTTTTTGCATTATATCCTGATTCGAGAAGGTAACTTCTAGGGGTATTATGTGTGCAACAAGGTTATACAAGAGAAAACTATGTAGTGGCGTATGCCACCCGAAGGAAGAACAAGACAAAGTTTCTTACAACATTTATTATATTGCGTCAAAGGCAATCGTTTGGGCTATATGACATTTCATGGCCTACCTTTACAAAGTCTTTATCACGATAACGGTGGAACATCATCCGTTGGATTGGATAGCCAACTTACCATCTTGATGATGACATGACAGTGGGTCGAAAAACATAAGACAACAGCTTGTCGTACATCCTAAGATGACGCGAATTGTTTTTTACGTTTTTGTAGTTTATTCGTACTAATGTCATTTTAGCAATACGATGTTAAGATTCTGAGGAAAACGACAAAAAAACCCCCTAACTAAGCCACATGGGGCTGTACCTTTAAGCATAAAACAACGTTGCGTGACCAAACATACTTTTAAATTTTACTATTATTTATAAGTTTCGTAAGTTTTCCAAACCCCAAAAGTTAATCCCTCAACGAATGTTTTTAGGAAATTGCATTTTCATTTTAAATAATGTTGATGTTAGCTCAACGTGTATGCTATAAAGTTCTCACACAAATTAGCGTTAACTGCCATTTTTTTTTCCACAAATCATATATATCGTTATTAAGACTGAAATAGTGTTTGCGCTAATTTTCCGGAAAACTAACAACCATAGTAGTCCAATTCATACGAGTAAGGATTTTTTTGCGATTTTTATTTACTATTCGTTGATTTTTTACTTCTCGTAATTTTTGTGTAATTTTAGTTGTACAAACTAAAGTACAAAAATGTACAATTAGTGTCTATATAAATAAACCCTAAAAAATCATTAAAAATCTCAAAAAGCACAGAACATTATACAGAAATGAACTTAATTGTACGTAAAGTGTACCATACAAACACTAAAAGTATAGAAAATGTAAAACAGTCGTTGAAATATACAAGAATGTACAAAATTGTATCCAAACAACCCCCAAATCCCCATTAAATAACCCTAAACGATATGAAAATAAATGGACATTGTACGTCACAAATGTACGAAAAATGTAAGAGTGAATGTCGCAAGTGTACAAAAAAAATATAAGCTAATATACGGAAATGTATAGGAATGTACTCTCACAACCCTAAAATACCCCATTAAATAACCCTAAAGGTACAAAAGAAACCGTTAGTGTTCGTCGTAAATGTATGAAAAATCATAGTTGTTTAATTCGCATATTACGCAAAAAAGAACATGTGAATAATACGTACAATTGACATTTGAAGATTTTGAAAAATTAATGAAACACATACCCGACTATATAATTGTATTTTTTCGTAAATTTAAATCATGTGTCTGTATATTTCAGTACTTTAATGGTTACTTAAGGGGGGATTTTAGGGTTTCTACTTTTTAGGGTACATTATTGTACATTCTATTGCAGTAAAACTGTCAACTATTTTTTGTACATTTACGACCACTGTCCGTGTATTTCCGTAATTTTAAGGGTTGTTTTTGTACGTTGTAGGGTTTAATGGTACATTGTCTTACATTTCCTACAATTACCTAAATATGAGTACAAATACCTTACATTTTTCGTAATTCTACTGTTTTTAGGGTACATTTTCCATATAGTTTCGTACATCTCCGTATATGTTTCCATCCGTTTTAGGATTTTTTTAAAGATTTTTTAGGGTTAATGGGACAATTTCCGTAAATTTCGTACATCGTACAAGAAAATTTACGAAAAGTATGAAAGTAACGAATATGACGTAAAAATCATAAAAAAATGAAAATCCGTCGGAATTGAACAACTATGCGGATAATGCACGGGTAAAAAGTCGAGAACAACTATTTGAATAATATACATGTACAAAGTGCAATTCTGTGTCCTCCAATGGACTACATAATTATAGAAGCCTCTAGATAGCTTTTTACTAACCCAATTCAAGCCACAACCACTACTGCCCAAGAGGGCAAATTAACAGTCTAACTGCACCCCTATGCAGCCTGGACTCCCTTGGGTCGATAGCAAAAAGAATCACTAAAAACGGCCATCCAACCGAGAAGTTATAAGGTGGCAAAGATGGCAATTTATACAAAGCTCACAAGGGAGAGGTGATTGTCTAAAAATATGCTTAGTCCTACTTCCCTCTCACAACCTCCATCTACTACTGTAGGATCCAATCACATAACACTAAAGTAGAAAAAGGTACTACGGCCGATGTCCTTTCTGTACGGCCTGTGTACGACAAGGACGCTGAGTGGACGCGTGTCAACCTTTCACATGTCCATACGTTCCCTTGAATTCCTATGACCAAATGTTAACCTTCCACGTGGGGCCAGGTCGTGCCACATCCATAAACGCCAAGGTGACCATTCCGGGATCCCGGCTGCGATGTATGCCGTAGGATTAAATCTTGACATTTAATGTTAGCCGTCAAAACAAATGTCCGATTCATTTGTTTCGTGCGAAATGACGTCCGCACTGAACATTAACTAGTTCTATGTTCCTTCGTTCATATTTTAGTTAATCAGTTTCAAGGCCATACACAAGTTTAAATAAGTATCATACCCTATGTATCATAACGGACTTCTATGACAGATTGGTTAGAGCTGACGGCTACGACGCGCTTTGCCGGTTGGAGGTTCGAGTCTTGCCGGACTCAAACTTTTGTAGAGAGTGACATAAGTCACTCTCCAGTCTTGCCTATGGAGCTGAGGCAGCCATGGCTCCATCACTCTCTCTCTCGTTCAATGACTACAACAAGTATGGGGGCTAGAGAGAAGAGATGGAGGCAAGTTGCCGACACCTTTCTTGTCTTTTTGCGCTAATCTATTTAGACCTAAAAAATTCCCAAATAAAACTAGTTATTGTAACACTCCCCTTATTTTCAAGTCTAACTTTAACTTCAGTTTTAGTCCACACTTTTCTTTGCAATATTTTATCTTGGGAGATGGCACGGGTTTTGTCAAGATATCAGCCACCATTTCCACATCAGATATGTATACAAGATTCAAAATCTTATTCTCAACCTTTTCTCTCACAAAACTCAATCTTATGTCCATATGCTTAACCTCGAAATGATGTTTTGGATTAGTTGCAATTGGAATGGCAGCTTGATTATCACAAAACACTTCATGCACTCCCTCCTTCATATACCCCAATTCTTGCAACAAAGAGTTGACCCACATCAACACTTTCACAACAAAACAAGAGTCATTGTACTCAGCCTCCATAGTAAACTAAGCAACCACCTTTTGTTGTTTGCTTCTCCAACAACAAACACCTTCCCCCACATACAACACATGTTTAGAAGTGCATCTTCTCATAGGTGCACCCCCATAACTAACATCACTCTAAGTAGTGATATTAGTGTGCTCCCCTCCCAAATGCAACCATAACTTTCTGGTTCCTACTAGATATCTCATGACTCTCTTGATGTTGATATTTTAGTATTTTTTAGGTCTTTATTAGGATAGGAAAAAGAGCAGGGGCAGTCTACCTCTAACTTCCTTCTCCAAGCCCCCACACTTGTTGTTGTCAGTGATAGCTGGAGAGGGAGTTAGAGCCATGGCTGCCTAAGCTCTCCACAGAGACAGAAGTAGATAATGGTAGGTTTTATTAAAAATAAACTTGACGGGCTCAGGATTTGATCCTGGTATCTGCCGTCCGTCAAGACTCTAACAGCTGCTAGCTTTATCCTATAGTTTAGGATCATTGCTAGACAATATGGGGTACAAAAATAAATAAACACTAATACGCAACATCTTTCATTTAACTGATTACGGGAGGGGCACTACACGGAAATGAATTAGTGCGCACAAATTCCGGACCGCACGGAATTATTGAAACAACATTCTTTTCGACGGCTAGGATTAAATTCAAGTATTCATCTAACGGCCGTGGTTGGAGTCGAGATTGCGGATAAGGCATTTTGGCGTTTTTCGGACAACACCACTCTTGATGACACGTGGGGACATTGTACGAGTTTGTGGAATTCTCGGAGTACAAGACAACAAATCCGCACGTGACAGATGTCACCTTTATGGCCTTGTCGTACAGTTGTCGTACAAAAAGTACACCACCCCCGTACTTTTCTATACGGTACAATCTTGTGATTGGCGCCGTACTTCACTAGAAGGGATTTTAGAGAGGGAATAGGACTTAGAATATATCTGGTTGGTAGTCGCCTTTGTGAGAGAGCACCTTGTATAAAAGCCTAACTTTGGGCAGCCATAACAATCAATTTACTTGACCATTTTCAGTGATTCTTTTTGTTGCGCACTCAAGGGAGTCCAAGCTACACATGGATGTAGTCACTTAGAGTTTTTTGTCCGCCAGGGTGGCTTTATTTCTAAGGGAAAGTCAAAATGGGTGAATGTGTCCAAATCTCATATTCTAACTTTGCATTCTGTGGTGAAATCGAGCAAACAAAAAATGTTATTTCACAAGGGTGAAGCTGTATTGGGGTTCTGACTGTTAAGGGGTCAGTCATTTGGGTTTATATCAAGTTAGGAGTCGGCACTTTTTAGATTAGCTTTTTTTTAGATCTGCGATTTTTGTCGACAATAGAGCACACAGAGTTTTGGGTTATGGGCCCACCATCTAGGGTGCCTATGTTCGATGGAACACATTTCACTTATTCAGAGTTTACGATGGAGGGATTGCTTTTCGAAAAACACTTATGGGGAATTGTTTCAGGACAAGTGAGGTGTCCGCCACCGGTATTTGGTAGAACTCACTGCGGCGGTTCATTAGGGGCTCCCCAGAAAACCAACCGTATTTCACATGCAACAGAAGGTGAAGGGAAAATTATTGCCATGGAAGGGGGAAGTGGGGAGAAGGATAAAGAGACACCTATGGTGATGGGAGCTAGGCTCTCCGCCACAGCTCCACTTAGAGGGGTTATAAGTAAAACTGAAGAAAATGATAATAAAATCCGGGAGTATAAAAACACTATAGCAAAACATCTCATACTTAAAAATGTGTCTAAGTCCATAGCTATCACTCTTTTGAATCTAACCAAGGATTCGGAAATTTGGGAAACACTAAGTCAGATTTATAAGAGTGAAAATAACCAGAGGCAGCAATTAGTAAAACAAAAAATAAAGGCCTATGTTTATAAAGGCGGTAACATGATAGAGTTTTGCAATGATATTGCTGCGTTATATGTTAAGCTTGCTAGTGCGGGATATGTAGAATTTGAGGAGAGGAAGATTAATACACTACTATGAAACTCCCATATGAGTACGAAAACATCATTTGTCGTATGCAGGCAATGGATGGCTCCTCATGGACTTGGAGCTTTACTATGGGTATAATTCTTGTGAGGGAAAGCACTTTGGAGTTTCGAAGGGGAAGCGATAGGGTGAATGCATTTACACTTGGTGGTGATTGGCGGAACCGTGATGAGAGAAACGGCGGTGACGAGAGGAAGCGTGACGAGAGGAAGAAAGACAAAGGTAAACTTTATCGGAACTTTAGTAGAAAGGGAGGGAGTGGAAAAGAAACGGAAGCTTTGAAAAAATGGGTTTGCTTCTTTTGTAGGGAACCCGGTCATTATATAGAGGAACGCCCTTGTTTGGAAGAACTTAGAAGTTGGAATGTGGATAAAGAGGAAGAATGGGAAGAGGAGAAGAGGATGAAGATATGTTAGAGCTTCTCCGCATCGGTATTTTGGGGAAGAGAGAATAGCACAGAGAAATTCCACGGAAGCAACAGTGTGCTTTTGAAAGTATAAGGGAAGTAAAGAGAGAGGAGATAGTTGAGGGAGTTCAAAATATTGAGGATATTTTCATAGATATTTAAGAAGCAGATATCTGGTCGGAAAAGGGAGACTTCAACGGATTCTGAGGAAAGGGGAGGATTAATTATAAAGGGGGTTTTAAAAGATAAGGGAGAAGAGGAATATTTAATGAAAGGTTAAAGGGAGGAGAAATATTTATTGGGAATAAAATTAGAAAGTGACAGTGGAAAGAATTCCATAGGAGAGTGTGAAGAAAGTTTAGAAAATGGGGTAATCATCATGGATAGAAATATGAGCTCGGAAGATGTAGATTTTATGAGAAACTTAGTGGGGACTTTGATTTAAGGATAAATTTTGGGGGTAATGGTTTTGACATCACTAAAGGGAGTGATGTCATCTATGAAGGTGTACCCGTAAAGAAGTTAGCATCTGGGTGTAAGTTGCAGATTGGAGATGGGGCTGGGTGGTTGAATTGCAAGCGGGGAATCGGTTTTTGTATGGATGGGAAAGAGATGAGGTGGATAATGTCTTTGCTCAAATATATGAAAAGTGAGACGCTAAATAAAATGTAGGATCAGCAAGATGGAATGTTTACTTCAGCTCAATTAATGGACCTTTTTAAATATGAGGGTGTTGTCTTAAAGTTTTATGAAAGGAAAAGGAAAAGGAAAAAGAAAAAAGGCGAAGGGAATGTTCGTTTATTTGTTTGTAAGAATTGAAAGGAAATAGACTAGAAAATAAGGGGAGTTTTGATATTTAAGTATTTTTTAGGTCTTTATTAGAATAGGAAAAAGAGCAGAGGCAAAATGCCTCTAGTTTCCTTCTCCAAGCCCCCACACTTGTTGTAGCCACTGAAGGCTGGAAAGGGAGTTAGAGCAATGGCTGCCTAAGCTCTCCAGAGTGATATGAGTAGATAATGGTAGGTTTTACTAAAATGGATTTGACGGACCCAAGATTTGATCCTGGTATCTGCCGTCCGTCAAGACTTTCACAGTTGGTAGCTTTATCGTATTGTCTATGATCATTGCTATACAATATAGGGTACAATAAATAAATAAACATAATACATAACATCTTTTATTTAACTGATTACGGGACGGGCACTACACGGAAATGAATTAGTGCGCACAAATTTCGGACCGCACGGAATTATCGAAACAACATTCTTTTTTACGGCTAGGATTATATCAAGGTATTCATCGAACAGCTGTGGTAGGAGCCGAGATTGCGGATAGGGCGTTTTGGCGTATTCCGGACGCCACTACGGTTGATGATACGTGGCGACATCGTACGAGTTTGCGGAATTCTCGGAGTACAACGCAACAAATCCGGATGTGACAAATGTCACCTGTATGGCCTTATCGTACAGTTGCCGTACAAAAAGTACGTTGGCGCCTGTACTTTTGTGTATGGTACAGTCTTGTGATTGGCGCCGTACTTCAGTAGAAGGGGTTTGAGAGAGGGAGTAAGACTTAGAATATTTCTGGTAGATAGTCGCCTGTGTGAGAGAGCACCTTGTATAAAAGGCTAACTTTGGGAAGCCATAACAATCAATTTACTTGACCATTTTCATTGATTCTTTTTGCTGAGGACTTAAGGGAGTCAAGCTACACAGGGGTGTAGTTGGTCAGAGTTTTTTGTCTGCCAAGGTGGTTCCATTTCTAAAGGAAAGTCAAAGTGGGTGAATGTGTCTAAATCTCATATTCTAACTTTGTATTCTGTGGTGGAACTGAGCACACAGATAGTATTATTTCACAAGAGTGAAGTTGTATTGGGGTTTTGACTGTCAAGGGGTCAATCATTTAGGTTTATATCACGTTAGGAGTCGACACTATCTAGATTAGCTTTTTTTGGATCTGCGATTTCTGTGAGCAATGGAGCACACAGAGTTTCACTTGGCTCCCTTTGAATGTCTCTTCTTAGGATCGTTAAGACTCCTATTGAGGATTCCTATTGCTGCTGGTATGTCCCTCCTTGTACATTTCATAAAGTAGATCAAACTTTATACGACCTCACTTTAAGGAATTGACTTGATAAACTCTCTCTCCTCTGGATTAATCTGATTATCTAAGATTATCACTCCTTCTACACTCCCATCACTTACTTTCTTCAAGTCCATGGGAGTGGCACAACCGTTTGCCTTTTCCATCTGGAATTTCTTAAGCATATTACCTATTGCTTCTTTCTAAGTAAGTCTGATAATCCTTTTCCTCATATCTCTATCCATTTGGATCCCCAAAATATATCTTGCCTCCCCTAAATTGTTCATATCAAATCTGCTTCTAAGATCTTTTTTTAACCTATTGATCTTTTCCAAAGACTCACTTAACACAAGCAGATCATCCACATAAATTGTAATAAAAATGACACCATTCTCATCTTCAAATATATAGATAGAATGGTCAGAGCTAATCTGGATATATCCCAGACCGGTGAGAAACTCATCTAGTTTCTTATTCCAGTGTCGGTGAGTCTGCTTTAGTCTATATAAGGACTTTCTAAGCCTGCAGGTTTTGCTCTCTTCTCCTTCTTCCACAAACCTTTGTGGTTACCTCATAAAAATTTCTTCCTCTAACTCACCATTAATAAAGGCAGTATTAATATCCATCTGGTGTATTTCTATGTCTTTCGCTGCTGCCAGACAGAGGAGAATCCTTACTGATAGGAACCGAACAACTGGAGCAAAAGTCTCCCTATAGTCGATCCCTTTCTTTTGGGTGAACCCCTTTGCTACCTATCGAGCTATATATCTCTCAATAGTATTATTTTGGTTTATTTTTTGTTTAAACACCCATTTATAGCCAATCGGTTTTTTGTCTAAATGAGAGTCCGCTAGTTCCCAAGTATTTGCTTCCATGATAGAGGCCATCTCATCATTTATAACTATAATCCATCTATCTTTCTCAGGACTGTTTACTGCCTCTGAGTATGACTGAGGCTCATCTTGGTAAGATAGCTTAGTTACCTTGTGAGCGGCCTGTTTTTCCTAAATCCTTTTGCTGCTCTAGAAACTTTGAGACCTCCATTGGTCCTCAGAGTAAGCAACTCACAGGAAGCTTATCTAGATAGTGCCGACTTTAAGTTGATTTAAAACCCAAATGGATGACCCTTTGGCAATCAGAAACCTATAATAGCTTCAACCTTATGAAATAAGACTTTCTGTGTGCTCTGTTCCACCACAAAATGCAAAGTTAGAATATGACTTTTGGGTAACATTCCCCACTTTGACTTTCCCTTAGAAATTCAACCACTATGGCAGGCAAACACTCTGATCGACTACACTTCTATGTAGCTTGGACTCCGTTGAGTCAGCAGCAAAAAGAATCACTGAAAATGGTCAACTGTGTGAGTGTTAATTAAATGGCAAAGTTTGCCTATTTATACAGATTTTCTCTGGGAGAGAGGCGGTTACCTATCAAAAACATTATAAGTCCTCAAACCCCTCTCTAAGCTCCCTAGTACCGAGGTACGGTCCAATCGTAATACTATACCGTACAAGAATGTACAGGTAACGCCGTACTTTCTGTATGGTCCATGTAGGATATCGCCACAGTGTGACATTTGTCACATTCAGAATTATTATCTCGCTTTTGGAAAATCTCGCAATCCTCCTAGATCCTGCCACGTGTCATCTAGAGTGGCGGTGCGTGAAAATGCCAAGTCGTCCACTCCAGAATCTCGGTTCGCACCACGGTCGTTCGATGAAGAACAACATGTAATATAGGCCGTAAAATAAAATGGCGTTTCATTAATTCCGTGCGGTCCGGAATTCGTGCGATTTAACCCGTTTCCGTGTACAGTCTGTCTCGTAAGCAGTTAGATGGAATATATTGCGTTGTTCACGTTTATATAATTATCGTACCCTATATGCAATAGCATTGATCCTAGACTAGAGGATTAAGCTACTGGCTACAGGATTGTTGACGGACGGAGGGTACCAGGATCAAATCTTAAGTCCGTCAAGACCATTTTGGTTCACCTACGAGAAACTACAGCCTGTCTCTTTGTCTGGGCAGTATGGGTAGCCATGGCTCTAGCTCTCTCTTACCTTAGTGACTGCGACAAGTGTGGGTGTTTGGAGAGTGGAGCGAGAGGCAGGCTGCCTTTCGTGACTTCCTCTAATTAATTTTCCTTTATTCAGACCTAAAAAATACATACATTTCAACACTCCCCTTATTTTCTAGTCTACTTTCCTTTTTACTCCTTCCAAATACATTTTTCTTTTATTTTCCTTCTTTCTTTTCTTCACATAAATCTTTAAAGAAATAACCTCATATTCAAAAGAGTTTGTTAGATGAGCTGAAATAAACATTGCATCTTGTTGATCACACATTTTATTTAGCATCCTGTTTTTCACAAATCCGAACAAATATTTTATCCACCTCATCTTTTTTCCATCCACACATAATCCCTTTTTCTTCATGCAATTCAAATAGCCAGCCGCATCTCTAATTTGCAACACACTCCCAGATGCTAACGCTTTTATAGGCACACCTTCATAGATGGCATCACTCCCATTAGTGATGTCAAAACCATTACCCCCCAAGTTTATCCTTAAATTAAGAGCTTCCACTAAGTTCGTCATAAAATCTACATCTTCCAAACTCATATTTTTATCCATGATTATTACCCCATTTTCTAAACTTTCCACACTCTCTCCTTTGGAATTCTTTCCACTATCACTTTCTATTTTTATTCCCAAAATATATTTCTCCTCCCCTTAATTTTTAATCAAATATTCCTCTTCCCCCCTATCCTTTAGAGCCCTTTTTAGATTAACTTCTCCCCTTTCCTCGGAATCAGTTTAAGTCTCCCTTTCCGACTAGTTTTCTGTTTTTAAAATATCTATGAAACTATCCTCAATATTTTGAACTCCCTCAAGTTTCTCCTCTCTCCTAATTCCGTTATACCTCCAAAAGCACACTGTTGCTTTCATGGAATTTTTGTGTGCTTTTCTTTCTTCCCCATATTATCGATGCGGAGAAGCTCCAAAATATCTTCATCCTCTTTCTCCTCTTCCCCTTGTTCCTCCACATCAACATTCCAACTTCTAATTTCTTCCAAACAAAGACACTCCTTTATATAGTGACTCGGCTCCCTACAAAAGAAGCAAACCCCCTTTTTCAAAGCTCCCCTTTCTATACCTCTCCCTCTCTTTCCACCAAAGTTCCGACAAGGTTTACCTTTGTCTTTCTTCCTCTCATCATGCTTCCTCTTGTCATCGTTGTTCCTTTCATCACGCTTCCGCCAATCACCACCAGTTGTTAGTGCATTCACTCGATCACTTCCCCTACGAAGCTCCAAAGTGCTTTCCCTCACAATAATTATCCCCATTGTAGTACTCCAAGTCCATGAGGAGCCATCCATTTCCTGCATATAGTTAATGTTGTTTCATACTCATGTGGGAGTTTCATCATAAGTGTGTTAATCTTTCTCTCCTTAGATTTTACATATCCCACACTAGCAAGCTCAACATATAACGCAACAATATCATTGCAAAACTCTATCATGCTACCGCCTTTATAAACATAGGCCTCTATTTCTTGTTTTACTAACTGCTGCCTCTGTATAGTCTCACTTTTATAAATTTGAAATAGTGTTTCCCCGATTTCCAAAAACTTGGTTAGATTTAAAAGAGTGATAGCTATGGACTTAGACAGATATCTAAGCATGATATTTTTTGCTATAGTGTTTTTATTCCCAAATTTTCTTGTTATTTTCTTGAGTTTTTGGTTTAGCTATAATCCCAACAAGTAGAACCGTAGCCGAGAGCTTAGCTCCCCTCAGCATCAGTGTTCCTTTTCCTTTCTCCCCATTTCCCCTTTCCATGGCAATGTTTTTCCCTTCACCTTCGTTGCATCTGAAATCCGGTTGGTTTTTTCTGGGAAGCCCCAGATGAATCTCCTTAGTGAGTTCCACCAAAGCGCGGTGGCGAACACCTCACTTGTCTCGAAACAATTCCCTATAAGTGATTTTCGAAAAGCAATCCCTCCATTTTAAACTCCCAATAAGTGAAGTCGGTTCCATCAAGCATAGGCACCCTAGATGGCAGGCCCATAACCTGAAACTCTGAGACCTCCATTGGTCCTCAGAGCAGGCAACTCACAAGAAGCTTATCTAGATAGTGTCGTCTTCAAGTTGAATTTTAACCCAAATGATTGACCCCTTGACAATCTAAACCCCATAATAACTTCAACCTTGTGAAATAAGACTTTTTGTGTGCTCAATTCCACCACAGAATGCAAAGTTAGAATATGACTTTTGGGTAACATTCCCCACTTTGACTTTCTGTTAGAAATGCAGTCACCCTCGCTAGCAAACACCCTGACTGACTACACCCCTGTGTAGCGTGGACTCCCCTAATTCTGTAGCAAAAAGAATCATTGAAAATGGTCCACTGAGTGAGTGTTAATTAAATGGCAAAGTTAGCCTATTTATACAGATGCTCTCTAGGAGAGAGGCGGCTACCTACCAAAAATATTCTAAGTCCTCAAACCCCTCTTTAAGCTCCCTAGTATTGAGGTACGGTCTAATCGTAAGACTGTACCGTACAAGAAAATACAGTTATCGTCGTACTTTTCTGTACGGTCCATGCATGATATCACCACAGTGTGACATTTGTCACATCTAGAATTATTATCTCGCGTTTCGGAAATCCCGCAATCCTCCTGGATCTTGCCACGTGTCATCAGAAGTGGTGGTGCCGAGAAACGCCAAGTCATCCACTCCTGAATCCTTCATTGCACCACGGCCGTTCGATGAAGAACAACATTTAATATTGGTCGTAAAATAAAATGTTGTTTTGTTAATTATGAGCTGTCCGGAATTCGTGTTGTTTAACCCGTTTCTGTGTACAGTCCGTCTCGTAAGCAGTTAAATGAAATATATTGCGTCGTTTACGTTTATATAAATATCGTACCCTACAGGTTGTAGCAATGATCCTTGATTGTAAGATAAAGCTACTGGCTAAAGGATTCTTGACGGACGGTAGGTACCAAGATCACATCGTGAGTTCGTCAAGACCATTTTGGTACACCTACCAGAAACTACAGCCTTTCTCTCTCTCTGGGCAGCATGGGTAGCCATTGCTCTAGTTGTCTCTCCAACATTCAGTGACTGCGACAAGTAGGGGGGTTTGGAGAGTGGAGCGAGAGGCAGACTGCCTTTGCTGACTTCCTCTTATTAGTTTTCTTTTATTCAGACCTAGAAAATACATACATTTCAACAACTCCTTCTCCCTCCCTCAAACTTCGAAGCTGGGATGGAGGGAAGTCTTCGATTTCTCCTTACTTTCTCATCGACTCCCCTATTCATCGAAGCCGGTTCCGGTTCCTCCTCTTTTCTCTCCTCGAAGTCTATGGGAATATATGAGGTTTCTCGGGGATCTCATGTATCTTGGATCTCCCCTGAATCTGCAATCCTTGTTTCACTCATGTCCCTTTTGGGAAAGATGGAGTCCTCCTCACCGTCAAAGTTAAATCCGATTCTTATCTTCTTGGTATATTTAAAGGGGTCAAACGACTTCCTTTCATCCATGACAACTAGGTGCTTGACCAAAATGATATCTCTCTTTGTTAAGTCATAGAAACTATAACACTTGACATCTTCTTCATATCCTACAATGTATCCAAGTTTTCCCTTAGCATCTAGTTTCCAAGTTTTCTTATCCGTGTCAAGAATGTAAACTTGGCTACAGAATACTTTAAGGTGAGAGATATCTGGATTCCTTCCAACCCATCTCTCATAAGGTGTCATTCCTTCTATTGCTTAGGTAAGGACCTTATTCTTAATGTAGATGGCACAGTTCATGGCTTCTGCCCAAAATCTCTTTCCTATTTTCTTGTCGGCCAACATACTGCATGTAGATCTACCGACCGCACTAGTTATGTTGTAACCACTCTCCCATCCCTATACTCTATCTCTACAGTAAGGATTTTTCTTAACTTAGTAAAGAGATGCTTATCACGACACATATGCATGGATGCACCTGATTTGATAATCCATCCTTCTTGTGGAGCTTCCCGAATTTCACCGAGAGCACACTTCTGTTTGCGAGGGATCTCCTTCTCTTCCAAACTCTTGTCAAGAGAAAGCTCCCCATCCTCCTCCTCAGATGACTCATCCTCGGTCTCTCCTGTCACTTTTGTGACCACAAGTGCCTTCTTCTTCCCTCCGGAAGGACCCCCTACACGGTTCTCTTGGAGCCTCACTCCGTCAGCTTGACACAATCCGCTATGAAGTGTCTTCACTTTTTGCAAAAGTGACAAAGACCCTTTGGGTCCTCGATCCTCCAAACTGATCTCTCTCTCCTTTGAATGGTATCTTCGCATCCTTCCCCCATCGGTTTTTTCCTAGAGCCAGAGCTTGGATGCTCTTTCCCCCCCTCCTAATCTTTATTGTGTTCACCTGCATAAGTATCATCCGGACCACTGGGTTCCACTTCCATGAACTGTCAGTCATTTAATGTATTGGGTACAATATTTTTCATCGGGTAACTTCATGATGAGAGTGTTACCTTTCATCTTCATTGTACCTGTACATCCGACACTCTCCATCTCCATATACAAACAACAAAGATCATTACAATATTCTAACATCTTTCCCCCTTTGTAAGTATAATTCCCCAACTTTTGTTCGGCCAACTGGAGCTCCTAAATAGTACCAGGTCTATAGATTACCACCAAACTCACCCACAACTCCTCGGCCTTGTAAATGTGAAAATGCGAGGTTGCCAAAGCATGAGTGAGGTGTCTTAGAATGAAGTTTTTGGTAACTATGTTGATGACTTCCCACGTTTGGGTGTCGTTCTCTGCGATCTTCACACTCGCCGCTCCGGGTGCCGTGGTAATGAGAGCAATTAGAGTAAGAGGCGTCTCCTTCTCCTTCCCTTTTTCGGACACACTGTTGTCTATATCATTTGCCTCCTCAGCTGCAAAAAAGGTTATTGCAGCAAACTTTATTCCACCAAACCTTGGTGGAGTTCCCTGAGGTGGACATTTCACTTATCCACTGACAATACCCCAGTATCGTTTTTCGCACATTATCATGGTTTCCGAATAGATGAACCTTGATCCATTGAAGGTGGACACCCTAGAGGGTGGGCCCATAACTTGCAATTTTGTGTCCTTCATTGGACTACAGAATTTATAAAGCCTTTAGATAGCTTTTAACCAACCCACTTCAAGCCACAACCACTACTCCTCAAAAGGGCAAACTGACAGTGTAACTGTACCCGTGTGCAGCTTGGACTCTCGTGAGTTGGTAGCAAAAAGAATCACTGAAAACGGCCGACCAGCCGATAAGTTATGAGGTGGCAAAGATGCCAATTTATACAAAGCTCCCAAGGGAGAGGTGAATGTCTAAAAATATGCTGAGTCCTACTTCCCTCTCACAACACCTATCTACTACAATACGATCTAATCACATAATTGTAATGTTCAAGAAGGTACTATGGCTGATGTCATTTTTGTACGGCCTTTGTACGACAAGGCCGCTGAGTGGACGCGTGTCAACCTTTCACTTGTCTGTACGTTCCCTAGAATTCCTACGACCAAATGTTATCCGTCCACGTGGCGCCACGTCATGCCACATCCATAAACACCAGATTGACCATTATGGGATCCCGTCAGCGATGTATGCCGTAGGATTAAATCTTGACATTTAATGTTAGCCGTCGAATCAAATGTCCGATTCATTTGTTTCGTGCCAAATGACGTCCGCATTTAACATTAACTAGTTCTATGTTCCTTCGTTCATATTTTAGTTAATCGGTTTCAAGACTGTACACAAGTTCAAATAAGTATCATACCCAATGTATCTTAATGGACTTCTACGACAGACTGGTTAGAGTTGACGGCTACGCCGCGCTGTGCCGGTCGGAGGTTCGAGTCCTGCCGGACTCAACCTTTTGTTGAGAGTGACTTAAGTCACTCTTTAGTCTTGCCTATGGAGATGAGGCAGCCATGGCTCCATCACTCTCTCTCTCCTTCAGTGACTACAACAATTATGGGGGCTAGAGAGAAGGGATGGAGGCAGGTTGCTTGCACCTTTCTTGTCTTTTTCTGCAAATCTATTTAGACCTAGAAAATACCCAAATAAAATTAGTTATTTCAACACAAAGTCGGGAACAACTATACGAATAATGTACAGGTAAAAAGTCGGGTAGGCATTTTATCAACAACCATATTTGTTCGATGTGCATTGTACGTACTGTTACCGCGTTCGATGCGTGCGTAATTTGCGAATTGAACATCTAATCAACTATGCTAACAATGTTGAACGATGTACCTACAGTACATCGTGTATCGTTGTTGCGGTATATCACATTAGTGTACTGTACAGTACAGACTATGTTTCTTAAATTTTGGCCCGCGGTGTGGTTTGTGTGGACATAGGGACACGGGTTCAAAAAACGAGTTAGTCGCACTCTTCGCAAAGTATTGTCCGGGTACCTTGCGATTTTAGGGTCATAGGGTTATTGGTTGTGTTTTTTGTTTAGTAAAAATAAACAAGAATGAAAAAAAACCCTAAGCATATTTATACAAAAGACGTCGTTGCCTAAAACGAAATGAGTGTGGACGTCGAGAGTAAAAGTCTCACACTTTGTCCGTAGTGTGAAATCGCAAGGTTTAGTATAGTATAGTACAATACTGTTATGTATTGTAATGTACTGTCTTGTAGCGTTAACTTGTTTTTCGGCTGCTGAAATTATTAAGAGTTTTATTTTATCCTCAAAAAATATATTTAAATGTGTAATGCCGACATGCATTTCACAATCGCCTATCGGTTACTTAGTTGGGATATATGGACCGATGGAAATTTGACTATATCGATTGAAGGAACATTTATTTGCAGAGGTCGCAAAAGTCAAAAATTTAGATACCCGAAACCGACAATTTGTCTTTTTGAAAATCTGAACACCTGATACCCGACCGGGTTATGTCACGCGCCTAAATTGTTAACCGTTACCCGATACGCGTTTACCAAAATAGAAGTTAATCGAAAGTCGATTTCTTGCGACTACCCGTACCCGCCCGTACTTGAATATGTAAAAAATTAATGGTACATCTCCCTCATACCTTCCACGATACCAAGAGTAGAAAATACAACAATGTTGGATAGCATGGACAGTACAAAACCTTCATTTTTTTCGTTTTTTGCTTACCCGACCGTACCCGGTTTTTTTTTTTTTTGTGAATCACCCGCCCGGCCCCAAAAATTAGGCACCCGATTCCGTTCCGGATCCGACGAGGGCGGTCGGGTTATTGTCGGGTACGGATTCGGGTACCCGATTGCGATCTCTGTTTGTCTGTCGTCTACCGATAACATAGCTAAGATTTCTGGATCGATCCCTAACTTATCATATCGATTGGCAGGAATATCGGGTTTGCCTGCCACGATTAGCAACACCACAGAACACAACAGAGCAGAATCTTCCGTTTGGTATGAGATATTCCCAAATTATGTTCTGCCTCATAGAAGCAGAAATGTGGCTTAACCGCGAGCTTAAAATGCAGATCGGACGGTAAGTATTGTCTCCGCAAAACGTGGATGTAATTAATAAAGGACATTACCGGTACGCGGCCTATTTTCTACTGTTCAGAGAGTTTCAGACGTACCTGCAGAAGCATCTGGTAAAATATTCAACCTATTTTTCCCGTACCACTTGATGTTGGCATTTTGCTTGGCGACAGCAGTGTGCACATGGTTTTGAATAAGTCCGCACGAACAAGTACATACAAGTACACACAGCTGTAAAGCGATCTTATCAACCTCACATACACGTGAGTTCGTACGCAGCTATTATGATACTGCAACTGTCGCTCGCATGCCTGGACTCCCTTTTTATCTTGCGTGCAATGGAACTCTCAGGCGGCGACGATGACAAGGCGACATAGTTTCTTTCGGAGCGTTCACACGTAGAAGGTTGCGCAGTTATTTAAAATTTGAAAGTCCTGTTCCCACCTTAAAAAACACACACCAAACCTAGAAAGGAAATACTTTACACGTCTAAAAAAGTCACGACGTCAACGGTGCAGATTTCGAGGATTAAAAAATTGGACAGCTTGCAATCTGTCACTTGTTCACACATAGGATCTTTTCGGGGTTCACTTTTTCCCGTCTCTGTGATCCGTACATAATCTAAAGAGCACAGATGGCTTCACTGTTTGATATTGTACGTTTTGCTAGCAACAAAGGCCTTCATTTATGGTAGGTGCTTATATTCGGAATTGCGAACGAGAGTTCTGGGGTGCGGAAAATAGTAGTCAAGTGCGCACTATAATATTTTACACCGTTTCGTGCGATTTATTTGTCACTAAAACTCGAACTAAATACATAGATAGAAGATGTCCCCACTATACGCATCTCCGAAATGTCCATGTTTCTCTACAGACTACAGTACTGTACTGAATCTTGCAACTTTTTGGCCCTCCGGGGTGCCGAAGACGTCCGCGACCGCTCGTTTAGGGTTTTTTTTTTTTGTTTCTGTTTTTTTTTTATTAAAAAAACAACCCAAACCCCCAAACCCTATTTCTCGTACCCGACGCTAATTGGGGTACCCCTTTTTTTGGGGCAAATTCTCAAATAGAATAAAGTACGCTAAATGTTTTTGCACGTTATTTGAGGTGCCCCGCTCAATGCGGTTCATAACTGTAATTTAGTGCCCTTTTAAATAGTGTGGTGTACGGACTGTCAGATATGTACTATTCCGTACATTTTAAATTTAAAAGTACAGAAAATATAATAATATAAAATTGCGTAAACATTTTCCGGCATACGCAGATGTCAAAAAAACGCGACGGCGTACGATTTGAACAATTTCGTACATCTACATGTTTTAGTGGGGACATATTACGTGCCGAAAATTTTTACAAAGCAGTTTACAAATTAGAGTACATGATAAATTAGTATCATGGTGTACCCGAAAAAACACAATTTACCGTAAAGTACGCTAATTGTTTCATTACGCTATATTTTTTATTACGCTAATAGCGATTCACGGTGTACACCGTGAATCGTTATTAGCCTTATGTACGCTATATCGGCACCCCAAAATTTTGACATTGATACCTTTAATAGAACAAATTACACTATTTAAGGACGTGGACCATAATCTGCCACGTCTCCTGGCACTAAATTAGAATAAATGACGCTAATTATTTCTTTACTCTAATAATTTCTATAGTCTAATAACGATTCGCGGTGTACTTTTCATACCGTCGGATTTCAAATGGGTGTGCACGCAGAAAAAACATTCTAAAACGCCGAATTTTACATTACTGGTACTGTACTAGCGATACACTGTGTAGTGCGAACTGTAGCAGGAACAGTAAATTTTAGGGTTTGCCGAAATCCACTTCTTTCTGCAGTTTACCGTTCCCCTTCAAATTTGTGCTGCAGCTTCTTTTTCGTCTCTGACATTACTGCTACAATACTTTTTGTGACGAAGGTTTTTGCTATGGAAAAGTGAATTTGGATAACACAAATCCGTTTTTCTTTTCTTTTTTAGCTTTATTGAAGTTATGCCTCCATCAGTATTTCTTCTTGATGATGTTTTTTCCGTGTCTTCTGTTTTTTGGTAGTAAGCAGACAGGCATTGACTCTTTCCAAATTTGTGACAATCATTTGGTGTTTTTTTAAGTTTTCTTCTTTTTATTTCATACTCGTGTAAGTGATACAGTTTGCTGTGAAGAAATAAAAACTTCCGGTTACCGTAAAAAGTAACAACAGAACTAATAATTATTATTTTTATTGACATCCCTTACTATCTGTTTCTGAATTTTATCATTGACTTCCATTTTTTGGCTCTCAGATTATATATTTTTTTCATATGGTTTCCTGTCTCTATCTCCAACTCAATTTCCTTTTTTAGTATTCATCAAATTCTGTCTTCGTTTCATTTTTTTCTGTATTTACTGTCCCTTTCGTTTTCTTTTGTTGTGTCATCTCATACACATCATAGTTGACTCCATCGTTCTAGCTTTCACCTTGTTCCTACCTTCAATTTTGTCCCTTCATTTCAGGACTCTATTGTACTTTTTTCATATTTCAGTTGTTGCTTTTTTTTTTAATTTTAAAATCAGTTTCAGCTTTCTTTCTGAACTTTTTTTAGTCTCCGAACCAGTTTTCAGTCTCTGAGTCAGTTTTTAGTTTCAGTCTTTAGTTTCCGGGCCAATTTTACAGTTTCCGGTTTTTCAGTTTGAGTTTCAGTTTGAGTTTTTGAAGCAGTGGAGCCATGGGGAATTGCGGCTCGGCTCCCGCGGTTGCGGATGACCCTCCCACCAGAAAATCCTCCCGTCCTCCCTCTCGCTCTACTACCTCTTTGAATCCTCCTCCTCGAGAAACAATTTCTCCCCCTGTTATACCTCCACTTTCCGCATCCACTTCAAAGTCCCCTATAGGCCAGCCATTCGAAGCCCCACCACCTCCTGTTCGACCGAAAGAATCTGTTATTACCACCACTGCTCCTGACAGTAAAACTGATTTGACCGCCATGGCCAGAAAATCCAAATCTATGGAGATTGTGTCAACCGACCGATCTCCGGAGACAGCTGTCAAACCGGCGTCATCATCATTAGACAAAGACGATTCCGGTGACGAAGATGACAAGGAAGCCGGAGGGTGGAAAGTTCGACGACGTGTGAGTAGGAGACTGAGCCTAGAGGTCCAGAAAAGACCTGGACCCGGGGGTAAAGGAGCCTCTTCTTCTCCTGCCTGGGGGGACTCCACGGCAGCTGACCAAGCTGCTTGGGAAGCCGCGGCAGATGCTGATTTGATGACATCAGCAGGAGTGGGAAATAGCCACGTGGCAGCTGGAAGGGAGATAGCCGACGCGGCAGGGACAGGAAAGGCGGTTTCGGAGGATGGAAACAAGGAAGGAGATGTTTCAGTTTCTGTTCCGCCCCAGGGATCGACAGCTGGCCGGTCCCGACTCGGGAGGGAGAGTGGGAAGGGGAATGAGGAAGAAGGAGAGGAAGGAGAGGACGAGATGCCTGGGCCATGGAGGGTAAAGAGGAGAGGTAGGAGACTGAGCTTGGAGGTCGAGAAACCTCCAGATCTTGCCCTTCTTGCAGCCCTTAGGAGGTCTTCTTCAGCTCCGATTCAGGGAGATCTTGCCAGGAGAGTCATGCAGGAGGAGAGGGAGAGAGAGAGAGAGATAGAGATGGGAACAGGTGGTAGCATTACACTTTTGGCCCCTGTCAAGGTGCCTCTCGGGGGGGCTCTTTTGTCCAATTCTTCGGTGAGTAGTAGTCGAGGAGGAGGTGGAGAGTCAGCCGTGACGTCACCAGCTGCTCATTCAGCCACTCTTATCGATTTTGCTCAAAGCTTCGACGTTGAAGATGATGAAGTGGACGATGGAGGAGGTTACGGTGTGAGAGGAGGAGGAGGGGGAGACAGGGACATGCCGTCATCGTCTGTGAAAAACGCCGAGGTGTTAGTGAAAAGTGCGACGCCCAACAGTTTCCGTGCTAGACGACGGAAGAGTCGGCGACTCAGTTTGGAGATTGAGAAGAAACCGGATGAGGCGGTTTTGGCGGCGGTAAGAAGGACTCATTCGGCTCCTGTGACAGCTAAGGCGGCCGAGGCGGCCATGGGGGCGGCCGCGTGGGCTGCAGTGGTAGCGGGAGGAGGAGGAACATACATGGTTTCTTATGAGGGATCAGCCATTCAGTCTCCTTTGTTTCAACCGAGTCCCGCGGAGAGGGAGAGGGAGGGAGAGGGAGAGAGGGACCCGGCTCAAAAGAGAGAGATGGACAGGGGGGAGAGCGAGAGGGATACTATTCGAGGAGATAGAGGAGATGTTCAGGAGGCTCAAAAAACTTCGTCCCAGGAATCGAGAATGGGTGCATGGGGAGGAGGACAGGTTGTAGATTTTGGAGCCAAGGATGAGGAGTCGGACACAGATGAGGGGACTCCCCGCGTCGTGTCTATTGAGGACGGGAAGGACTATGTGAGAGTGAACCCCAGAGAGACATCCCGGAGAAGGTCTATGGATGTGTACAAGAAAGCTTTGGCTTCCGGAGAGTCCCACATTACAGCCGCAAATATGGCTGGATTGGACCCCAATGTGACAAATTATGACGATTTAGCGGATGAGGAGGCGGATTTGTTGAGTCCGAGGAAGGACGGTGAAGGTGCAGAGAGAGATGCGGATTTTGTGTCATGGCAAAGCAGTAACAGTTCTGGAAAAGGACAGGGACAGGCTGCCAAAGGGTTCAAAAGTAGGTGGGCAGATTACGACAACGAAGATTCATCTTCTTCTGCGACAAGTTTGCCCATATCTTCAGATACTGCCGGGGGAAATCGGCGTTTCCCTGACATGTCGGCTTTTGGGAATGAGTCACAGCCAGCGCCGTCGGCCAATCCGGTGCCAGGAATTAGTGTATAGGTAACGAGAGAATTCGCGGAGGAGAATGTCGAAAAGTGCTGGTGAGAGCAACAAACCTCGTCTATTCCTGGGGTAGGCATTTTTTTTTTTTGCTTATGATGATTGCCTCGTTTCCATTTTTTATTTATTCATCTTGGGTTATGTGTGTTCTATGCGTTTTTCAAATACTGATTCTTTGTTCTTGTAATAGTTGGGGTCTTGGTTTTCTGTTTGTGTTTTTTATGCACGGTATGTCTGTCACTGTTTGACAGACATGAAAGAAAAAGTAAATTCGATGTGTTTGCTCTATTCAGAAGTCTTGTATTTAAGGGACTTAACTGTGATAGACTCTACTGAGACACAAATCACTGTGAAACGATGGATTTACTGTGGAGACAGTATTGTAGATGTATAAACAGAGGAAGATGAGGAAAATGAGTCTGTCATGAAGTAAGCTATGATTTTCAGGTGTTCAATTTTTGTTGTGTGTTGATGGATTGAAAAGAGTGATTTAGATCATGAGCAGTTTAGTTTGATGGGAAATGCCCCCTTGACATTTTGCCCTTTGTCTAAACTCAATAACATTTATTTGGGAGAACTGACAAAAAATAGGGGTTTAGTACTTGATGGGATGAAGACCGAATTCGACATTCACTTTTACTTTTATTTCTTGTCCGATAGTGAAATTGACAAAATGGATGCTGTGTTTTTGCAGTCTGGCTGGCAGTGGACCGCAGACGGACAGTTTTGCAAAGTCCTTTTTCTTTTATCTATTTTGTTCTCTGTTTTAGTTTTTTTTTAAGCATGTGATGTTCAGATAAATAAAGTGATACTAAATTGCAAGTGGGTCTTGGTGTGCTGGGACAGGTTTCCTGTGGTCAAGTTTTTTGGAATAGTGTTAACGTTTTTTTCGCCACTTAAGACTTCTTTTCTTCGTGCTCACTTGTCAAATTGTCAATCCGATTGTTGCTACTGGAAGGCAAGATTCTCACCTTCCTATTGGTGGTCTCCGATTGACAACCCGACAAGTGTGCTCGGAGAAGAGATGTTTTAAGTGGCGAAAAAAACTCTAACTCTAATAACGATGAGCGGTGTAGTGTTAACACTGTTTTAGACTTAACTTCACTAAATTACATTTTGCAACGTGGCCTATTTTGGGCCATGTGCTTAAATATCGTTATTACACAAATTTATGGTTTCGGGTCAAAAAACACCACTTGGAATTCGAGTGGTTAACTTTAATAGCGATGTGCGGTTTTGTGCATTGATTTTTATGATGAATGTCCATTGAATTGAGGAAATGGAGATGTTTGTCGTTTGCAAAATTCTCTCTCTCTCTCTCTCTCTCTCTCTCTCTCTCTCTCTCTCTCTCCCCCTCTCTCTCTCTCTCTCACACACACTCTCGCTCTCTCGTTTGTGGTTTCTCTGACTCACTTATTTTTCTTTTCTTTTCCCCCTTTTTTGTTGTGCATGAATAGTTTGTTGATTTTTTTTGTTTAGTTTTTACACTGTTGAACAGGTTGACATTTCGAAAGATAGACTTTCGGATGGTAAACTTTTCGGGAATCTTTAAATGATGAAAGAATCTGAAGGTTTCTTGGTGGAAGAGACAAAAAATCGTATACGAGAACAAATGAACCTGGAAATGGAAAACTTGAAGTCGGAAAGACGAAGTAAAAAAAAAAAAAGTACGTTTCTAATGTTTCTAAAGACATGGTCATATGGAGACAAACGCTTTTATGGTTTAATGTTACGGAATCTACAGTACTACTGGATATCAGACAGAATGGTTTTATGTCTTTTGAAACAATAGTAGGATGGGTCTTTTCGGGTTTAAATGGGTGGAAATAAGGGTTTAATACATTTGCGAAAGGATTATAAGGATTTTTTTTTTCCGCATTTTGAAAGGCAGTTTTGGAATTTTTGGAATAAGGCGGTAGTTTAATAGGTGGGAAAACGAGGGGGAGAGAGGGAGAGAAAGAGACAGACGGAAGGAGAGAGGGAGAGGGAGAGAGAGGGAGGGAGAGGGAGGGGGGAGGGAGAGGGAAAGAGGGAGAGTTAGGAGAGACAGGAGGGGAGAGAATCGTTCACATCGAGGTACAGCAATCAGGAGAAGACAAAGATACTTGTTGTGTGGTCCTCCACTTGACTTTTGTCTTTTATGGCTTTAGTGGAAAAGTATCGACTCTTCTTTCTGTTTTTTTTAGCTTCATTTGTCACATACTTTTGGAAGAAACGTTTTGTATGAAAGTTGTTGAGTAGTAGAATATTGTCTTTTAGTGAAAAGGACAACGAGGTATTCTAGTTATGTATGAGCTTTAAAGAGAGTTTATTAACAGTTCTAAATGGGGTTTATGAGAAAGGTAACAAGAGATGGGATGGTGGGAAAATGTGGATTATTTTATGAACCATTTTTTCTACGTTTTTTCAACGTTTTTTCAACGTTTTTTCTTCTGAATCGAAACTAGTGAGTCTAAGCTAGTCATGGTATTCTTTCATTTTTTCCTTTTTTTTTCTTTCCGTCTCTTCTTTCCCTTTTTCTTTTTCCTTTTTTTTCTTTCCTTTTTTTTTTAGTGGTGGATTGTAGTACTTTTTAACCTTTCTGTTTTTGAAGACATATTTTTCGAAAGTCCCTCTTTTAAGGTTTTTCAAAATTTATTGGTCCTCAATTTATTGTACATTTTGTCCTTTTAAAGTTGGTCGTGATTGGTTAATAACATGAAACCTTAAAGAAGTCAATTTATGTAAAAAAAATTGCAAAGTAAGTGAAAGAAGGTGACTTCTCTTTGTGAAGTGATTGTGCTGTAGTTTTTTATAGGGAAAGTTTTGACAAAAAGTAAAAATCGGATACGCAGTGGTTAATTTAAACTAAATGCTGATTGTTTTGTTGGTTTTTTTTTTTTTTTGGAGAAACAGTACAATGTAGCAACTGGAAAGGAAAAACTTGTTTCTATCTCTTTTTTCTCACTTCTCTCATTTGTAATTTATCACCACCTTTCAATTATGTTAATGCTCATTTTTTTCTACTGTTTTATTTTTTTGGTATACAATATCAGAGAACTCCTGCTTGAAGACTTGAAAAAAAAAAGGAAAAAAAAATTGCTCTTAATATCGATTCTACAACCAAGAAATCTCTAAATACTGATATGATGTTCCAAAGATATTTTAAACACTATTGGGGTGAACACCGATTTTTATGACGCCAATAAATAAGGGTACAACTTCATGTGGCTAAGAACGGGTTTTTTTCTGTCGTTTTCCTTTAGTACTTAGCGCTGTACTGCCTAAGTTGTGACCGTACGAAGTAATCGCAAATTTGTAGAGCACAATTTGCGTCATCGTCGAACGTAGGATGTGCGTAAATTTGTCTTGTGTTTTTCCGACCCACTGTCACGTCATTAACTATTATAAACCACATCGGCAATGTGTTTTAAGCAAAGTAGAACAGTTTACACAAATAAGAAAATATAGTCCCACGTGTGAAAAGTTTTCAGAAGTTTTTGACGACTGAAAAAAGTAAAGGGTTGTTCGTTTTTGTCCGCATGCACCTTGTACGGCTTTTTTTTGCAGGGGTCTCGATGGTGCAGTGTCATTTCACATAAAGGTGAAAAATCTGCGAATCTATCATGGCGGCCCGCCAAGTGAGGTTTACGCAAAGGCGTGTCATACAGCCACGGCTGCAAGGCTGTACGTCTACGATGTCACGCAACGACATGCGACATGCCATATCTTTTCAAAAATTACGATGTGTCTTGCGACGCTTCAAAAAGTTTCGGAAAATACGGTGAGCATGACAGGTTGTACCCTAATTGTTCAAATAGCGCATTTTTTTCATTTTTTCCGATTTCTACATATTGTACGTGACTTTTGAAAAAAACCCAAAAAAACGCGATGTACTTTCTGTCTGGTAAACTGAACGGACAATTAATGAAAACTGTACGGTATTTTACGGTAACTGTAGGGTTTTTTACGGGAAATGTACGGAATTTGACGAAAAGATACGTTGCACGTATTAGTACTTTCTCTCCGGTAAACTGAACAGAGATTTCACGGATAATGTACGGAATTTTATCGTTCATGTACAGACAATTTCGAAAAGAGACGTTGCAGCGTCACACTATTTGCGCGCGGTAAGTTTAAAATGTGTACAAACATCTTCTTCAAATTTTTGAAAAGAAACCGCCATGAAAACTTGAAAGTGAATCTTAACGCCACGGCTAAATAGGTTAATGGCTAAAGGGGCTAATGATCTCGTACGGGTCTTCACTAATCTCAGGTTGTTAAAGAAGACTAGGGATGTCAGCTATGAAGAGAATTTGATAGCATGGGAAGAAGAGGAAGGGGAGGTCAGGGAAGAGGATTCAGATGAAGACGTGATGGACTTCAATGTAGGGGAAGAAGATTTAGAGTAAAAATAGACGAAGGACATATTTGTATTTCTTTTTTGGTTTAGTGTAATTTTTTTTTTATATTATTAACATGTTACGTCGTGCAATTCTGAATGATGAAAAATGTCATCTGCATATGGCCTATTGTTTGTTTTTTTGCAGTCGAAGGCCATGGTTCCCTGTCAGATAGTCTAAAACAGACACACAATATTATTATGACAAAAAGGAATATTTTGGATTTGAACCTCGCCCTGCAGATTGTCACGACATCATCGAAGAGTGTCGTCCGTAAACAGTTGATGTAAATGCTCCGATACACAGACGGAGTCTGATAATCATTTAAATCATAAAAATATTTTACCGCTCATCTAACGGGAAGCGTACAAACTGCAGTACATGTTCAATTCAATTTTTTTTACATGTACGGAATTGTACGGACAGAAATTCATTAACGATTTCTACGATTTTTTCAAATCGACCTCTCCGATTTCTACGTAGTGTACGCGCGTTTGAATCATGCGTAAAATGTGTTTTGAACAACTATGGATTGTACACGTTGACAGCCGTCACGGGCATTGTCGGCACATACAATTGTCACATAGTTAAGTAACAATTTTGAGTAAACACATAGAGACACTTGAAATCCAGGTCCGCCGGATCTGCGGTAAAAACAAAGTAAGTTCGCCAAGTTACAAGTACACGGGGCCTACCCTAGTTGTCTAGCCACGTGTCAGATGTGTAAATGTCACATGTAGCAACCCTCAAAGCAACTGCCTTTCAAACTGCCTTAAAACAATTATAGTACTTCTTTACATGCATAGACCATGGCCTAATACATAATCAACCCGAGGCTAATCTATGTAATGGTTTCAGTTGGTTTCGTGAGGTTTAGTAAAAAAAGGGAATTGATGATGACAGTGATTGTTTTGGTTGCGCCCAGTCACTTACGTCAATTTGTCAAAAATTGTACGTTTGAAGTACACATTGTTACAAATAAAGTACCGTTGAGTACAAATTTGACGGTCAATCGGCTGGACAACTATGACTTTCAAAATATTGTTTTAACCGCTTAAGATTTTGCCGCGCTTGCGAACATCGACCTTCATAATAAAATTTACAATTCACACAGCCGGCGAACGTTTACGGTAACAAAATTGAGACAACCACATGTAAATAAAAGTGTCGAGACAATCACTTTTTGTCTTTTAGTGAGCTCCACGGTGAGAGCACTTAGGGTATGGTTACATCAGACGAAAAGTGAGGTTTAATACAGAATTTTGTACTTGCCCGTACCATATCGTACTATTTTTTCGTGAGTTTTTTGAAAACAACATTACAGAAAATAAGATTACGATTCTCCAAGTATCCGGGAGAAGACGTCGACCGTCCGATTACATTTTGGTCTTCATCTGCAAAGCAATCGCTCCATACGCCTCTGTATTGGTGAACCCACCTCGCGGAGGTAGGTTCACCAATACAGAACCAGCCATTTCGCTACACCTGGACGATAGACACGTGCGTCGATGAAAAATGAAAATTTTCACACGCCCCCAAAGTCACGTGCCTTCGGATAAGGTGACCGTAAAATCTTTGTCGAAAAGAAATGCGGTTTTTTCCTGAAAGTCAGCAGAGTGAAGGAGATTTTTTAGGTACATTGACGCGGTACACTTGCCAAGTACACGTACGTAATACGCAAGTACGGATTTCCGTACTAAAATGGTCGGTTTCCAAATCTTTAACTATTCTAAAGATTTGATCGTCGACTTACGTGGAACCACTCAAATCAGAACACGTATGTAAAAACTTGTTTACAGACGATACGCGATGTAACCGAGGCCTCTGTAATACAGAATTTCTGCTGTCCGTACTATTACAGAGACCTCCTGATGTAACCATGCCCTTAGATACATGATTTTAATTTTTCCTTGACGTTAATTAAGGTACCGAACAACATAGCGTAAAGAATGAAAGTACAATAATATCTAAATAGTGTGATACAGTGTTGATACCAGACCGTACATAAATGTACCTTTTCAAGTGAAAAATTTACAAAAAATGTATTAAATCAGACGCGCACGCATGGGAACTGCGCTCCAAAAACCGGATTATTCTGACACGTAAATTAGTCTGACATGTACGGATATTAATACTTCACGACGGCGTATGATTTCTAATATTTTTTACGGATACATATATTAATGTATATAATCGTACGGCGAATATTCCATTTTTGCTGTTCTCAAATTAGCATAATGCCGAAATTAGAATACACCTTTTTAAAAAAAAAAAAAAAAATCATAATTAGCATCAATTACGTTAAATTTTATTCAACACTATTTAAAATTTGACATTAATAACGATTCGCGGTGTACTTTTTGGGAATCAAGTAATCAACTCAGAAAGCTTAGCTGGATACGTGTCCGTACGGAATTCTTTTCGGTCGTTCCCATAAAATATTACATAATCGTACGAAATCTTTTAGGTCCGCTACAGTACTGTACTTTGTTCCCCGATTGAATAATTTCGTACGCTGTATTAAATCGTTTTCGTACGGAAGGGGAGTCGCACGGATATTGATGCATATGGACTGTACGGAAATGGAAAATTCAAAATGTACGGTCGGGGAAAAAATATATCTGGCGGATTCCATATTTTTGAGATTCTAAAATTCTGATTGGATTTCTACGACGATTTGTAGAAAAGGTACGATCGAAAATTTTGAAATTTTGATTATTGGTGTCGGAAAATGGGGAATAACAGCCGAAAAAGGCGGAAGTGTTTTGTTGTTTTTGCAAATATACTGTTGTCTACAACGGTACTGGATGCTTTAGAGAGTTAAATGCCCTAAAATTTGACACCGGTTTATATCCTATTTAATATAAAATGATTGCTAAAACACCCATAAATAGAAGGAGCATGTACGGACGGACGCTGAAAAGTTTTAATAGAGTTTAACAACTCATAAAACAAAAAATATATATGTGGTCCTTGTTCACTAGGATTGACAACATGCAAGATATAGTGCGTATTTTTCCATTTTTTCTGGTTTGTTTTTGTTTTTAATTAGGTTTCCAAACGACCGGCCGCGATTTGAAGATGCCGTACACTGACGGCCGTCTCGTTTGTACTTTGTAGTTAAACGAGAGAACCTGCCAAAGCCGGAAACCTTTGTCGCTTTTCCACGTAAATACTAAATAGTATTAAAAGTAACCGTATCGTTGAGCACTTTAAGCACTCCATATAATTGAAACCGGTTTGTACCCATTTCCATGTGAAAAAATATCATAATAGCTACAGTATATGCCTAAAGTACATCCAGCTTACAACTGGAATATTGAATTGTTAGTAATGATCAGGTGAAAGTTTTTTCAGAAACGACAAAAGCAAAACATACCCTAAACTTTCCTACGCTAATCAGCTCGATTTCTTTTTTTGTTTTTTTTTACTTTTTTGTTCTATCCAGGGTTTTTTTTTTTTGGCTTGTCGGCCAATCAGATGTGATAGATCTACCATTCACGTATTTACACGTGTCAATTTTGTCTCTGATTAGCTATAAAATTTGAGAAAACAAATCTTGAATTGTATATAAGGTACAGTACCTCCACACAAATTCTTCTAGGTTTCATCATAAGCGACAAAATTAAGTGGCTTCCCCGTGGCTACTCTTTGTCCGACGCGACGATATAATTTGTCGCATACATAATCTAGCGAAGAAAATCGTTGCAAAACTGATTTACGGTTGACATACTAAATGCGACAAAATTTGTTTTCGTTCATTTAAGTACTTGTTCAATGTCGTCCATACATGGACGAACCAAATTACCTCAATGTCTCTTTCACCTGTAGGGGTGTAGCAGCTGTCAACATTTACAAGGGATAGAAATTTTCCGCTGTTGTCCAAATTGGTGCGGATTTCGACTTTTTTACGAGAATTTCGTATTCGTCGATTCCATACTTTTCGCAAATTTCGTGTGTAGAATTTTTTTACGAAACTATACGGCAAAGTTCGAAATGTGCAACTAAAAAAAAATCCTTAAAAAATCATAAAAAGTAAATAAACGATTCATGCATGTACGGAAATGTAAGAGTACCCTAAAAAATCCTAAAAGTACGGAAAATCTAAGCCAGTTGTACTAAAATATACGGGAATGTACAGGAATGTACCGTATAAACCCTAAAATCCCCCCTATAATAACCCTAAGAAGTAGAGAAATGTACGAGCACTGTAAGATACTGCTTGAAATGTACAAGAATGTACGGAAATGTACCCTAAAACCCTAAAATCCCCCCATAAATAACCCTGCAAATAACGAAAATATACGGAAACTGTACGTAAATGTACGAAAATGTAAGGCATCTGTACTGAAATACAAGCAATGTTCGAAATGTACCCTAAAACCCTAAAATCCCCTTAAATAAGCACATCTATTCTTTGTTCACATTTAGAATTGTTAATCAGATGGTTGCGATTGAAAGATAAGATACTCACCTTTTGATTGGCGCATATCATTAAAAATTTCGGACAAGTGTCCACGGGAAAAAGGCAAAAAGCGGCGACAAGCAATACACCTTGTAGTTTAGCAAAGGAACAAATTCATTTCTTGGTCTAAACATATTTCGACATACACTATTATGTCTTTGTTTTCTTTAAAGTGCTACGAGGAATTTCTCCTCTGTGTGTCATCTCATACTCAATTTTAACACGCACATATATATGTATATACTGCAATCAGCTTCCAACACCTTATGGAAACACGGACTACGAGGTTATTTATGTTGGCGACGTTTTCTTTGGTCAATCCGTACAATGAGACATGACGGACAAGATTTGCAAATTCAACTTCTTGCGATGGTGGTTATAAATAAGTGTCGCGAAGACGTAAACATGATGGACTTTTGAGTTTGACTTTTTCATTAAAACAAGTTCACAAGACCGACAAAACAAAATAAGGTCGGACGTCCATTAGCGATTTCAATAAACGTACGGATACGTTTACTGATTGTCGTGTCTTCCATTACGTTTGTATATATGTATGCATGCACGTGTGTACGTGTGTGTACATGTGTGTGTATGTGTGTGTACGTGTATGTGTGTGTGTACGTGTACGTGTGTGTACGGGTGTGTGTACGTGTACGTGTGTGTACGTGTATTGTTGAAATTTATAGATTTCTATAGTATTTTCTAGGTTTAAATATGTTTTTATAAAAGGAAAAGAAAAGGACGGACAGCCTGCCTCCACCTCCGCTCTCTAGCTCCCATACTTGTTGTAGTCACTGAAGGTAAGAGAGAGAGGTTGATCCATGGCTGCCTTAGTTCAACAGACAGCTATTTTTAGTAGGTTCATTTCTGCATATCTCACAGATCTGTGAGCGGAATTCATTGAAATTTTGTGTGTGTGTTCCTTTGTATGTTATCTACACTGTGGTAAATTTCCACGACCATTGGGGTGTTTTCTGAAAGTTATAGTCTGTCAAAGTTTCTGTTTAGCCATCGGTATTTGTGGAAGCTTCCTCTTTTGATTTGTTATACGATGACTACTGCTGCATCTTCTTCATCTTCAGTGCCAGCAGTTGTCTCAGAACAACATAAACAACCAGGAAAAGTCCTAGCAGAGTCGCGTAAAGCTTGAAGGTGAGCTAAAGCAAAAAGGGGGGCCCCCAAAGGATCACCTTGACGGGTGCCAGTCGCAGACTCCAATGTGGCAACCTCACCAAAGGGACCGCCAAGAGGAAAGACGAGGGAGCTCGGGCGAGAATGAAATGCACGAAAAAAAGGGAAAATGTGGCTGATGGGAGATGGAGCATGCCTCAATTCTCGAAAGATAGCATTACGGTTGACAGTGTTAAAGGCGTTTGCAACATCTACCTGGAGGACTACCCAATCCGGATGGAGATCCAAAACAACCCGAAGACCATGAACAACCGCCTCACAACCCCTTTTTGTAGCAACTCCGAACTGGTGCGGTGGATAATAGTTCAAAAGTAGGCGTTTTTATGGTAGGCCTTTGGTCGACGTCTTTATCGTAAGTTGTGTTATGGGCTTTTCATGTGATCTTCCTAGATCGCTACTTTGATCAGCGACTGTCCGATCGTCCGAATCTGACGGTGTAAATAAAAGTTTTTGGTCCGAATGTTTTAATTGGTCCGAATAGGTCCAAATACAATATGGGTCTTAAGGTCATATTGTATGTTTTGCATACAACAGGCATATTGTATGGGCCTACTTTCACCTACTTTTGAACTTTGCGGTGGATCCTTTGCCATAACTGTCGCCGTCGCCTATTCGTCCACCTGTACGAAAATGTATTGTTCGTACAACCGTCAATATGCTGAATAAATTTTGCCACGTGTCCAAATCCTGTTCGCTTTCACGAAGCGACCACCGAATAAATCCGTACCAAATCATCTAGACCATCGCCGAGCGAATCGTTTCCGTCCAGCTAAAAACAAATACACCGTACATGTGTTCCCCCCCAATTTCCGTACCTTTCTATCAGTACGGCTACATTAGAATTGGTGTGCACGAAACTAAGTCTTCAAAAACAATATATCAGTGACGTCTCCATCTCCCCTTCTACCGTTCCAATAACAGCAAGGGGAGGGGGAGGGGGAAGGGAGGGGGAAAGGAGGGGGGGGGGAGGGGGAGGGGGAGGGGGAGGGGAGGGGGAGGGCAGGGGTAGGGAGAGAGGGAAAGAGAAAGTGAGGAAGGAGAGGAAGGAGATTGTGAGATATATACATAGACGGTTAGACAGGAAGAGTAAGTTTGTTTCTAGTTGAAGTTATCTTTTATGGTTGTAAGTCGCAATTATAAGCCATGGAATATTATTTGTATGTTTTGTGTCAGTCTTTGTACCGTTTGAGGAAGAATAACTAACTATCAACCACATTTTATCCAATTTTCAACGTCAATTTTCTTTTCGCTAGTTTTTTTTTTTGTTACTTTCATCATGATTTCTTACTTTTCATAAGATAATGTTATATCTTTTGGTTCTTGTGTGCCGCTACACCTGTTTGTGTTCTTCAATTCTTATCGTTTTACAATTCGTTTTCTTACCTTGTGTTCAAATCTTGGTCAACTACCATATCCTATATATCCAAAATTGCCTTTGCTTATTTAGGTTAAAAACGAAGGTTTAAATGTGAGTAAACAATAAAAAAAACGCCATATGTATTCACTCTCTACCATACACCGTAGACCAAAAGTGCAAAAACGGATGGAAGCATCATATTTGGTCACACCACATTATATGCATATGTTACCTAGAAAAACAAAAAAATAAAATCAACAAGACTTCGTTAGGAAAGAGTGATGGTAAACCATCTAAAATCACTAAGAAAACACATGGAATACGCAATACACGTATAATAAAGTGGTACTAGATATATGCCATCGGAATACAAGTATCAATGCATCACGGCGACCACAATCAACAATAAACAATGCTCCTTGTGCTTAGCTGGGTCATATATTGTCACTCGGCAATACCGAGGTGCAAGAGCCACAACTGGAATAGAGGAAAGGCACGCTTAAATACATCTCCAAAGAAACGAGAGGCACCATCGGGCACAACTATATCAATCCGGCATAAAGGAATAATATGTGATAAGTAATTACTTCACCACACCCTCCCTTGCAAGGAAGATATAAATGTCGCGAACTGAATCGACTCTACCCCGTAGGAGGAACAGTGGAAGTACCATTGAAGCTCAAGAATACTACCGCAGGGGCATGCATGAGTAGAGGAGTTGAGAGATAAAGAGTGAAAGAATGGACTACCGAAGGACTTAAACCCACCCCATAAAGGAAATCGCGCGCGAGAAGAGTTAAAAGGAAGCCCCTCTCATCTTTGGGAAGACAAGATCCAGTACCGGCCACAACCTCCTTAAAATTCAGTCTTAGCCAAGTTACTAAAATTCAGTCTTAGCCACGCGTAATTGACTTCGTAATTAGGGCCAAGAAGACCAGCGCATTTGCTCGAGCAGTGTGAGGAATATAACACGCAACCTTTAAATGAGGGATGATTGGAGCAATAAGAAGAGTAAGAAGTGAGAGAACAGCGTTGAGGCAATAAGACACCAATTCCCTACATACGCATCACATGCCACTCTTAACGTGGATATCGAGCCTAACCGCGTAGTAGGGATAAAAAGGTGTATAAGAACACGGGTCGCATGCTTAAGAACCCGATGAAATAATGTAATAAAATTATATAGATTATTTTGACAAAGAACCACCCGATTGTATGAATTTACCAAAAGTGCAAAACGGCGTTGAAACTATCACACGATGACCAAGAAAAAACATAGAGCACTGCAAAAAAAAAACCAATGACAAGCAAGTAAAACAAGCGAAAAAAACTTTTAAAGGAAGAACTACAAATGTTGAAATTTAGTAACATTACGAGTTGAAATTGTAACACAACCAAACATTCGAGAAGAGCAACACTAATGTAAGCCCCCCATGCTCGGACGAGCTCGTTAAGAGAAGTTGGAAGGCAACAAGGTGCCCAACCTGTGGCGATGAGTATCCCTTTCCCCCTTGATAGGAGTGACGGCATGTCCCCTCGAGCGCTTCATGGACGTTTCTAGCTTGATTCTCCGCTTACCCTAATCTCATGCAACGATTTTCCACCGTTCACTCTATTTGATACGCGTCCTTTTTTTGTATCGCGTGGTGTATCCGAATTTTTAAAATTTTCCTCGAAGACCATACAATTGCGGACCCATATAATTTCCTGGCCATGGTTCCCATTTGATGCCCTCGGTCTTCCTTAGGCCGATAACTAAATTATATAATCCAATAGCCAATGAAAGAATGTATCTAAACATCTACTGATAAAAAATGCCAATAGTCCATTTCTATTGTAGCAAATGGGCTGTAACAAGTGCACAAATGAAAGAGACAAAAGATAAAGACGTGGAATTGAAGCTTGTTTGTTAACGATAAGAACTTCAAAGATAAGTTTTGTTGAAAACAGCAACCTCTAAACAAGGATGTCGAAAAAGTTCACGTGACCACACGATGGTGGTCTTATCCGTGCCCATGTCCTATAATATAACTCACGTGTGACCTATGGTTCGAGGTGACGTTGTGTAGGCACTATCCTCTCTACTACGACATACTATATTGCCTCGATGAGACCCGAGGTAGGTGCAAAAGAGCACCGGACAACGCTTTCTTTTCGCTTGATGACCACTTATTCGGAGCATACATCATAGACCACTCCTTAAATTTACACACAAAGAGGATTTATAAATTAATGCACAACAGATGAACCAAATACATATAGCACTAAACAACACTAATGCACATGATATCATCGAATTCCCCTTATACTATCCCAAAGCAACACAACTTCATTATCGACCTTTTCTTTTATTTCCGGTTGGTTTTTTTGTTTGGCCGCATCGAGTGATCTTAGTTCGGCTAAAAACACTTGCCAATTTAGTTCTTTTGGTTGATTTTATTTTTAGAGTTGTTCAACCTTTTTTTAATTTGTAACTCTTGTAGGAAGTTTTGATAGATCGTGAGGCTTTGTCACCCATCCATCGGCATACTATTCACGTAAACTAAAATTGTAAATGTAGATAGATGCGCGAAAGCTGCCGAAATGCTAAAGAATGTGCAATAATCTCAAGCAATGTGCAAAATTGTAAGAAATGTCACCTTATTTTTGAGCTATAATCACCCTAGTAAAAGCCTTGCGGGAATTTAAGAAAATATGCACAAATTTGAAACAAATGTGCAAAAATTGAAAGAAATGCACATTTGTTAAGTATTTCTGAATATCTTTTCGATTTCGACAGATTCCTTGCAAATCTTTGCACATTTTGTTACAATTTTCGCACATTGCTTGAGATTGCTACACATTCTTTGACATTTTAACAGTATTCGCACATCTATCTACATTTAGAATTTTAAAACTACGGGAGTATTAAGTCGATTGATGGTTGCTAAATACCCACGGTCTATGGATATTCCTTACGGGCGTTTTTGCAACAAAAAAGACTTAAACAATAAGATTGAACAACTAGAAATATAATAAACCGAAATAACCGAATTCAAAACTGAAAATGTATTTAACTGAAATAAGATAACTCGATGCGACCAACAAAAACAATTGGAAAATAGTTGGATTTGTATCGTCAACCGAACAATTCAAACATGCCAAATAAATCACACGAAGGGAGAAAAATAGAACGATGTGACATGATGATAAATAATTTGACGACACAAACGTGAGAAAAGTGAATGGAAATCCTGCAAGCGTGGCAATTAAGCCGTATAGACTAATTTGTAAAGCATGTTACAAAGGAAAAAGAGAAACCAAGTAATGAAACTATGACGGTAAGAAAGTGAAATTTCACGTACGACAATTCTACAAAAAAAATGCAAAAACCGAAAGCACAAAGCAAGCACCAATGGAATTCCCGTACTCTTAAAATTGTGAATACAAAATTTCACGAAAAATGCTTAAATACCTACGTCTCTATTAGGTTAAAACGAACCAATAGGCGCTAGAAGTTCTATGTTAAAACTACGCCTCTTGGCTAATAAGCGGTCGAGGTCAACGTTACCCAAGTGACTCAACTGACTCACCTTTTGACCTTTCCGCCATACTTTTTGTTTCATTATTTCTTTTTGTACCACATTGTTGTTTTTTTCGATTCACAACTGATGATATTGCGTCCTCATATCATTTGACACATGCACGACAACATTCCCTTGAGGATCTCAATTGGGGTTGATCTTGATCAAAAAGGCCATCATGAATAGAAACTTGGTCTGAACAGGAGCATTAAGTGGCTAAATGGCTATTTGTTGGATATTCTCTATAACACCAAATCCAAAGTTCGATAAATAGGGCTCTTTAAGACCGCATCTCTTGATTCGTGGAATATCGTCCCGCAAAGATCCTAGGCGACCCTCCGAGTCGAAGGAAAGATAAGAAAGATTGAGTTGAAGGAAAAAATAAAATAATTGGTAGAAAGTTGAAGGAATGATGTAAGATAGAAAGGATATAAACGCCTTTTGCTTTTGTTCCCACGTTGTGGGATGGTGTACCATTTCAACTTTCTTAATTACTTTTCTCATGTTATGGTTTTAAGGAAAAGATAGGGATTAAAAAAAAGGATGTTTGACCATGAACAAATCACACCACTACACAGTAATTGTGTCCCATATCCAAAAACATCGTAGTTTGTTTTCCACTGTTTTTTAGGATTTTAAGGTTGCTTAAGGATTTTTAGGAGTATTTTAAGGTTTATTTCAAATTTTCAGGGTTTCTTAGGCTTTTTAGGCTTCAATAATTTTGTAGGGCTTAAGAGTTTTTAGTACTTATTAGGGTTTTCAGGATTTTAATATTTAGGGGTTTCCGGCGATATAGGTTTTTTTAGGGTTTTTTCAGGGTTTTCAAGGGTATGTCACGCCTCTTGGACTTATGCAAAAACAGTTGATTGAGCACAAAATGGACAAAGCTGAAAAATTGGATATCCCATTTATATTTATGTTGTTTAAACTATTTTGTTTTCAAACCATTTCATTACAATATTTGCTCTCAACATCCATTAACAATATTACAAAAACATTTTTTCAAAAAAAATTCATGGACTTTACTCAAAAGCAAAATAATTATCAATAGTAATAAAAAACAAGTCTCACGAAAAAAACATCGATTGATATATTTATTAAAATGTAGATTGTAAAAGAAAACAAAAAAAAAAAACGAACAACTACACCTAACCGATGGTATTTTTTTTTTTCACAATACATCCTACATAAAGACTCCGACTCTTTTTATAAAAATGGAGTCTTATTTTTCACAAAACTCTTTTCCTTCTTAGTTCCAATTTCCACGATAAAATCTACACTATTTTAGGTGTTGTGAAAATAATTTCACTTTGCTAAAATTATTGAATTCGTGATGCCTCCGAATTTTTAAACACTATTTTAAGGTAAATAAATATCTAAAACGACAAAAGATTTGTTTTAAGGATCTTTTTGATCGTCATTTTTCTTTTTGATGTCCATCTCTTTTGCCTGATTTCTTTGATTTTTCCTCCTTTTTTGATTTCCATTTTCATGTCATCAACTCATCATCTGATCTCAACTGATCTCTCGTCTGGCATCCAGCTCCCAACGGATCCCCCTCCGATCCCATCTAACTGACTGATTCCCCCTCCCCTCCTCCTAACCATGTAATCGACTCTAAGCTAATCCTCAACATCTCCCTCTCTCTCCCTCTCTCTCCTCTCCCTCTCTTCTTCCCCTCAACCAAATCAAATATAATCTAATCCTCTACATCTCCCTCTCTCTCCCTCTCCCTCTTCTTCCCCTCAACCAAATCCACTAATTTAATCCTCAACCTCTGCCCTCAGGCAACAAGAAAACAGTCCTCCCTTTGCCTTCTGTTTTTTCGCACTCGGTCTCCGTGAAGGAGGAGGAGGAAGAGGGAGAGGTTCGTAATTCCCTTGTTGTTTTACCGAAACTTTCGAAACTCCTTCAGAAACGTTGGGAACCGATTGAGGAGTCACTGAAGTCACAAGTCGAGGAATTTCCGGTGTATCTTCTTTTCCTTTAGGATTTTCTTCCGGTACATTTACAATTTTAGGAATTTCAGGAGCGTTTTCTTTAATGGGATCCTTTGTGACCGATGTCACCTTAGTAGGAATCTCACCTGCAATTGTCGCTTCCTTCTTTATCCCTTCATCTGAAAGAGAGTCGATTGCAGGAGTTTGTTCACTATCGAATACATGTGAAGCTTTCTTTGCTGAGGACCCAGTTACGGTTTCAGTTTCAGTCTCAGTTTCAGTTTCAGTTTTGCTTTTAGCTTCAGTTTCAAGGTCATTCTTACTTTCACTTTCAATCTCAGTTCTGGTTCCAGTTGGGATTTCAGCTCCGGTTCCAGTTTCAGTTAAATTTCCAGATTCGATTCTCCTTAGAGTTTCCACTACGGTTTTATTTCCTGTCACAGTTTCGGTCCCGATCTTATTTCCAGTTCCAGTTCCAGTTCCAGTTGCAGTTTTATTTTCAGTCACAGGTTCAGTCCTTGTTGAAACTAAAATCCTGTCTTTCACAGTTTCCTCTTCGATTTCTTTGTCCTTTAGTGTCGAATCATTTACACCTACTACCTCCAATTCCCGTTCCTCTTCTGTTTTCTTTTCCGTTTTTTCAGTTTCTTCCGTTTTTTTTGGTGGAAATGTTGTCGATCTTCCCAATTTCGGTGTTCCCACATCTCGAGGATTTAAGAAACCGGGATGAGCTGATGGGAAAGAAATCAAAATATCGTCGTCTTTTCCAAATTCGTCCTTTTCGTCATTTTTGACAGAAGGAAGACCCAAAGAATCTTTGAGGTCGATAATACCCGGAGAATCTCCTTCACGTTTCAATTCTTCAAAAAACTTAAAAGAGAGATCAGTCGGAGTTTTTTCACCGTCCGGATCGGTACTTCTTTCTAAAAAGACTCCCGGTTTTAAATCATTTTCTTCGAGTTCTCCTTGAGAAGCCAGAATTGCTTCTTCAAATTCTGACATCGCTCTCATCATTCTCTCCTCCTCCTCCTCTCCTTTCCTCGAAAGACAATCGGTTTTCAAAACATTCCCCACATTATTTTCGCTTGAGAAACTTTCGTCTATTTTTTTCCCCGATTCGTGTGTTTCTGTTTTTTCCGTCGATAAAACAGGCACAATATTTTTCTCGTCTCTTTCTTTTGTCTGTACAATAGGTTCTTCAGGAGATAATAAATTAGGAGGAGGATCGTTTTTCTTCGAAGGAATAGTTTCCGGAAGAACAGAGGTAACAAAAACTTGTCTACTATTTTCCATTGGCAATAACGGAACAAGTTTTTCATGGAGAGGAGTCGAAACTAAAGGACTTATTGCAGTTTCCCCATCTCCCACAATAGGGGTTTTCTCTTGAGAATTTTCTTTTGACAAAATTTCCTCAGGAAAACCGGTTTGTTTATTTCTCTCGTCTTTTCTCGTAAAATTCTCATCTGTACCTTCTTTGGTCACATCCTCTCCTTTCACTACCTCTTCAGCCATTACCTCTACCCCACTTTCCCCCATTTCCTCTCTCTCTCCTTCTCTCTCTTCTCCTCCACTTTTGCTCAAACCAAAATTATCATCCTTGATTTTTATCTCTTTCTCTGTTGTCATCGCCTCTGGATTTCCTTCCCTCTCCCCCTCTACCTCTCTGTACTCCTCCACTGGGATCAACTTCCCATCTCCTGCTTCCAATACTCCTCTCTCCCTCTCCTCCTTCTCCCTCTTCTCAACTAAAGGGGAGATTTTCTCAAGATTCTCCATGAGCCCATCACCTTCAGATTCCTTCAAATTATCGGCTAAAGAAAGTCTCTCCCTCTCCCTGCTTTCCAATTGAGCATCTCTCTCTACCTCTTCTTTGTCCACCTCCATTTTATCCTCTCTCTCTCCCTCTTTTTTGTCCCACACTTCCATTTTATCCTCTCTCTCTCCCTCCTTCAAGTGCCCGTCTTCCATAGACTCAATCACCTTTCCACTTTTTCTTCCCTCTCCTTCCTCAAGATGGTCAGCCATAGACACGCTTCCCTTGACATTCTCTCCCTCTCCTCCTTCCCCTGAACCCAAATCCCTCTCACTTTTCCCTTCTATGGACCCACTACCATCCTCCTTGTTGCCCAAAACCTTCCCCTCTCCTCCCACTTTGGTCTCAACCCTATCCCCGAGTTCAATATTTACTTTTGAATCGATATCCATCCTCTCTCCCTCCTCTTCCTCTACCTTTTTGGAGCAAGGTTTATGTTCAGTGTCTACCACCTCTCCCTCCATCCCTTCCCCTTTAATCACTTCCTCTCTACCTTCCTTACTCGCATTTCCACTCGCTACCTCCGTTTTTTCTCCTTCTCCTCCTCTGTTATTCATTTCTGTCAAATTCATTACCTCTCGCTCATCATCCTTCCACCCCTCTCCCACTTTTTCTTTCTCTTTCCATTCCTTATCACCATCACTCAAAACCTTAACTTTACCAACATCTCCCTTCTCTCCCATGTCAATGTCTCTCTCACCTCCCCCATCTCTTTCTTCCCTCTCATCAACCTTACCCAACACTTCGTCTCCCTCTCTCCCTCCGACCCCCATTACCTCTTCTTTTTTTTCCTCCACAACTTCTACCTCTACCATACCGACATCCTCGTCTCTCTCCTCTCCTCCCTTGATAGTTACCTCAACCTCTCTCCATTCCCCTCCTTCTCTATCCCTCTTCTGCGTTGATTCATCCTTCAAGATCACAATCGACTTGTCTTTTCTTTCACCATCTACCTCTCCTCCCTCTCCCTCTCCTTTACTTATATCCTTTTCTTGGCGTTTTCTCTCCATAGAAGTTGCTCCGACCTCTCTCTTCCTTATCTCTTCCTCTTCCTCTTCAAACATCTCATCTGCTGACCCATATCTCTCACTCTCCTCTCTCTCTTCTCCATTTTGTCTCCCTCTTGCGACTCCCATCGAATCATTTCCCACAACCTCTCTCAACCCTTCTCCCACCATCCCTTCTTTCCCCCTCTCACCTCCCTCTCCCCTTCCCTCCGCCTCCTTTTTCTCTCTCTCTTCCATCTTCTCCTCCACAAAACCCACCTTCTCTCTTCCTCCAACCACCACACCCTCCTCTATTCCCACCCCAAAACGTCCTCCTCCTCCTCCTCCTTCTTCTTCCCGCCCTTCCTCCTCCTTCCACTCTCCCTCTCGCTCTCCCTCCTTCGGCTCTCCCCCTTTCCGTCTTTTCGCCATACTAACCGCCCCTGCCACTCCAGCTTCTCCCTCCTCTCCCTCCTCTCCCTCCTCTCCCTCCACTCCCTTCACTCCCTCCACTCCCACAGAACTCCTCCTCCCCCCATTTCCCGTAGTATCTATATCTAAAAACGCCTCGAGGGTCAAAGGAGACCCTCCTTCCTTTTGAAAGAAGAGAGCTCTTTTTACGGCCAAGGGTCTTTCCGCAGAAGAGACGACATTTTCCGTTTGGGTTTTAGAGGAGGGAGAGGAGGAGGAAGGAGAAGAGAGGTCCTTTACCCGAGAAACTGATTTTGAAGGGACATCGAGGGAGGGAGAGGGAGACGGAGAGGAGACCTCGGGCAAAAGAGAGGCGGAAAATCGCCCTCGATCCTCTCCTGTAAAAGCCCATAGAGTACTATTAAAATTAGAGGTAAAGTTAGGAACGAAAGAAAAACAAATTAGTGTTATTAACGGCATTTTGTGGACTTAGGGTGAAGTTCCATCAAACGAAAGTGGGGTCGTTTACAGAAATCCAGACCTCTCCATCTTACGCCGTACCACTTATTTTGTCTTTATTAGCAAAACAACATTACAGAGAATCTTGCCAATATCTCTTGCCAATATTCTCCAAAGGTCTGGCAGGTAACAATAACCGTTGGATATTCATCCGCGAGGCATTCGCTCCAATCGGTTTTGTAATTGATTAATTACAGATATCAAAGAGAGAATCGGCGAAAATCGGAGAAAGAATCGGTTTTGTAATTCCAGAAATCGAAGAGAGTCGCGACAGCTGGATAAAAAAGACACGGGTCACGATGGACTCCCACCGGAATTCAAAAAATTGCACATGATATGTACCTTCGGACAAAGTGGACGCGAGTCCACCAAAATTCAAACGAAAATCCAAAAGTTATTTCATAACGCTCTTTCGTCACGCTATTTTTGGCAACACTTTTTCGTCACGCAAAAAAACAGGAACCATAAAAAATGAGCTAGTTTAGAAGACAAGGGGTCTGCAAAGAATACAGGAGTTCGGTCATACGATGACTTGGTACGCAAGTACATGGTATGCAAATGACGATTTTAAGTTAAAATTGGTCGATATGAGAAATCTTTGACGATTTTCAATATCCGATCTTAACTTACGTGGTCCCACTCAAATTAAAACACGTGGTTTACAGGCTCTACGCGATGGACCAAGCCAGTAATGTTGGCCGTACAATTACACAAACCTCCTGATGGAACTTCACCCTTAATTGTTTACCAGGATCAATATTTAAAAAAAAGGAAGCTTAATTATATACCAAGACCAATATTTTAAAAAAAGGAAGCTTAGATCAATATTTTTAAAAAAGGATATTAATTTTACACCAGGATCAATATTTTAAAACCGGAAACTCGACTAGATGAGTACTTCAAAAACAAACGAGTAATGGATATTTAAAAAACGAATACTTAATTACCCATAAAGACGATTAAAAATGAGCTCATCAGATACTTTTTGGAAACTCTAGTAGAATATGAACGCTCCAGATTTGATCTAGTAAAGGTGCTAAAAACCCTTAAAAAAACAAAAAAAACTCACAACATTTAGTGTGGATACACTCTTCCTAATTTACAGATTTGTGCTTCAGATTTGTGCTTTGGAGGTGGTTTGGAAAATAGAATTACTAAAAAATAGTGATACAATTCTTTCCATACTATTTATTAATAACAGTAATATAATTATTTACATACTACTCACTAATAATAGCAATATAATTCTTTTCGTACCACTTTCTAATAATGGTAGTATAATTTTTTCCACACTAATTACTGTTCCGTTGGGAGGATTGTAGGTTTTGTCTAAATGAGTATTTCTGGTGATCTTCATTTAATAAAAAACAAGTTTTAAAAGTCTCAAAAATATTATGGTTAAAGAAACGTCAAAAATATCAAAAATAGCTTCAAGTTCGAGACTAAATGTGAAAACTAATTCTTCAAAAGTTTAAAAAGATATCCATTCTACAGTTAAAACAGTAAATGAAAACCCGACTAAGAATGTTAAAAAAAAAGTCCTAACACAAACACAAAATATATCTGAATAATTTTTAAAATAGCTTTAAAATCGCTGTTGGAATTGCTTTTGGAATAATTTTGAAAACAAATAGCTTTGAAATAGCTTTTGACTAGATACTAATAATGATACGCATAATTATAAATTGTAATGGTAATCGTAATTGTTATCGTAATTGTAATCTTAATCATAATCATTTATAATTATAATCAAAATAATCATAATTATAAGTGTAATCGTAATCATAGTCGAAAACATAATCATTTACAATTGTAATTATCATCGTAGTCGTAATCATAATCATGATCGTAATAGTAATTGTAATCGTAATCATAACCATAATCGTAGTCATAATCATTTGTAATCATAATTATAATCATAGCCGTAATCATAATCGAAAACATAATCATTTATAATCATAATCAAAATCGTGATCGTAATCGTAACCATAACCTTAAAAGAAGATGATGGGCAGCTTAAAAATAGTCCACTATGACTTTACCCAAAAAAAACAAAATAATGGAAAATACCAGATCACGGTAGAGGTAGGGAGAGGAAGGGATGGAGAGGAGAAAAGGAAGGAGGAACAGAAATGATCTAGAGAAATGAGGGAGGAAAAGGAAAGAAAGGGAGAAAGAGGGGATGCAGGGAGGGAGGGGAGAGCGGGAGGGAGGGAGAGAGTGACGAAGGAAGGTTACAAAAAAATAACATCCAGCCTTACAAAATCCACTGAAGGAAGAGGGGGAGGGGGGGAGAGAGAGGGAGAGGGAGAGGGAGAGGGAGGGGGGGAGAGAGAGGGAGGAGAGGGAGAGGGAGAGGAGGGAGACTTTAAAAGGGAAGTTTATGCACCTGATTCTCCATAATAGAGATGTTTTGACTTTTTTTCGGCTGCCTCTCTCGCTTTCCTTAAACTTTTTTCCAAAACCTCCGAATCCACTCCGGCTATTCTGGCCATCTCCAACATTTCTTTTTTTCCGGGCAGTGATCCGACATCGGTAAATTTAAAAGAAAGAGGAGAACCTTCGAGAGATTGGTGGAGAGTACTATTATTAAGAGACGAAGTTTTTCTTGACCGAAAAGGAGATTGCGTTGGAAAAGTTTTCCATTCCTCCAAGGAAAAAAAATTATTATCATTATTGTTATTACTATTATTGTCATTACTAGTATTGTTATTTATACTATTGCCATCTCCGAGAAGATTCTCTTCGGGAAAATTTTCTTCGTGAAAATTCTTTTTGGGAAAATTTTCTTCGGTCAAATAATGACCGAAACTTTCGTCCGTTTCGGAAAATTCTTCCAAACCGGCGGTCGCAGCGATTTGCGCTGCTTTTTTGAAAAAGGGTTTAAGAAAAGAAATGAACTCAACAATTTGATTTGTAACGGAAACGAACGAAATAACCGGAGAAGAACTATCCACCGGAGGAAAAAAAGTGGTTTCCTGCGCCAAAAAAAAAACGGCCCCAGGAATTCCTTTTTCGTTGAGAGTTTTTAAAACGGATTCGATATCGATAACTTGGTTATTTAGCGTTTCCAGAGAAGGGTTCAAGAGAAATTTCTTCAAAAGAGGAGAAGATTCGGCATAAATCGAGTTACAAAATGGTTGATATTTGGGTATATTTGCTCTTAAATCCAAAATAACATCTCCTTTATATTCGTCCCATTTAGAAAGAAACTCTTCAGCTTCGATTGTCGATTGAAATGAATCGTCACTCGGAACCGAGGCCATTAATTTCTATAACCCTAAAAAAACCCTAACATAATCTTAGAAACCTGAAATAATCTCAAAAACCTAAAATATTCTCAAAAACCTAAAATAATCTCAAAAACCTAAAATATTCTCAAAAACCAAAAATATTCTCAAAAACCGAAAATATTCTCAAAAACCTGAAGTACTCTCTAAAACCTAAAATAATATCAAAAAGCTGAAATAATCTCGAAAACCATAAAATAATCTCAAAAACTAAAATAGCCTCAAATCCTAAAATAATATGGAACAACCGAAAACTCTGGGAATACTCAACAGGGAATATTTGTTTAAGAAACACCAAAAACAAACCGAAGAAAAAACGGTTTATAAACTTGAAACCAATACTGATTTTTTTTCCATAAAAGCGAAATAAACGGGCAAAAGGAAAAAAAATAAAATCGGAAAAAATCTAAAAGAGACACTCCAAGAAAATGTTGCGAATAAAATCTACTAATTTTAGAAAGGAAATCGATGAACAGTCTTTGTTTAAAAAACCTAAGAAAGGAGTAAATAAACAGTATCGAGCGAGAACTGGAACTCAAACTGGAATTTTAACTGCCAAAATAGGAACGAATCCTTTGCAAAATTTTCAAAACTTTGAGACAGTACAGTACAGTATTGTACTGTATTCACATTAACATTTTAGTATTTTACTGAATCATCATACGTTTCTGGAGAAGGATCTTATATCTAATTATCTACAGTACAGTAAGGGTATCGAACAAGCCCCCATACAAGTGTGGGACCTTCGGCACCTCGCGGCACCTCGCGCCGACATTCGGCACCTCTTGGGATCGGGTACGAGAAATAGGGTTTTGGGGTTTGGGTTGTTTTTTTAATAAAAAAAAACAAAAACAGAAAAAATAAACCCTAAACGAGCGGTCGCGGACGTCTTCGGCACCCCGGAGGGCCAAAAAGTTGCAAGATTCAGTACAGTACTGTACTGTACTGTAGTGCATTATACATTATTTATTTTTATCAGTAGTGATTTTCAGTACAGTACAGCATGGCTGCTGATACAGAAAAACAGAAAATCTAGGGTTTGCAAAAGGAGAGACTGTTATAACTACAATACAGTACTACATGTGAATCTCTACAGGTACTATAGTACAGGTCAGCCTGAAATTTCGTATTTTAGCTATTCCGTGTACCTTGGTACAATAAAGAAAGTACAGTGCTGTAGTACAGTAATCAATTCATACAAAAAAGGACGTCAACATCTACAGTACAGTACTGTACTGTAATGTAATGTACAGTACTACTGTACTATAGACCTGTCTGATAGAATGTCGTTTTTGGAAATAATGCACGGGAGCCAATGAAACCTCAGAAGATACGGATTCTGTTTTCCTTAACAGAGTCAGCCACGCCATTTGACGAATTGTCAGAATCGTGTCAAGATTTTTACGGGATTCGCGGGTACATTGGCTGTAAGGGAGTACTGGTTTGTCTTTTTTTACACGTAGGTAATTCTAAAAGTATGTTTGTCAAATATTTGAGCGACAAGAAATTATGGACGGAAAACAATATTGAACGTAAGTGGCTGCTTGCGCCGGATGACGTTCGACCACACGTGATAAAAATTAAAAACTTTTATTTCTTTCAGAATTTTGACAGAAATTTATTGCAAAACGACCGACATCGCGGAAAAGACAAAACGATGTACTCTCACTCTAACAAAAAGGATAGCCGCGCGGAATCCATCAAAATCTTCTGACAATGCGTCAAATTCCTTGGCAGAATCTTTCCACGAAAACAAAATTTACCACGTCAACGACAATCTGTCAAAAAAATTTGTAATAGATTAAGATTTGATTTTGGCCGTAGAAAGTCTGTTGCACGACTGTGTAAAGAATGGGTAAACTACAAAATTTTAGGCTGATTTGTAATTAATATAGAGATTCACATGTAGCAGTTATTTAAAAACTCCTTGCAAAATCCGTTCTAGGAATTCTCCGACTTTCTTAGGGTTTCCACTTTTCTAGCTGTGAAAGAGTGAACCACAGGTAAGCGACTCAGCAAGAATCCTTTATCAATTTCCACACTATATTTTATGTACTTGAAGACATAACGAACGTGTTGCAACATTGTGAAACTTTTACGAACAAGTTAAGATTGTCCAATAGGATTCTTGCATGATTGACACACCGACATTGGTGGGTACCATTGACAGCGATGAATCTGTCAGAGTCGTACAGTTCTGTCACACGACTGACTCAATCATCCTAAAGCTGACTGCTGAGTTTTAACGGTAGCTAAATCGCCGCTGCGGCTCATCGGACGGTCCATATCGGTATGATTTACTAGTTTGTCGATCATTTGTCCGAATGGTACAGTCAGGAGCTTAGATTCTGATGTTAGGGTTTTACAGTAAAACCCTAACATCAGAATCTACAGCTATGACAAAAAGTAAAACTTTTACTTTTTGTCATAGCTGTACCTCAGGAGTGACGTAAGGCAGCACTAGAGATCCGAGCTGGCATATGTACAAAAAGCCAAATACTACCAGTATGATCGTTGTACTCGAAAACTCGAAGCCGTACATATAAAGGCTCCATTTTTGACTTTCTGGCAGTACAGTGTACTGAGCCTCCTTTAAGATTTTCAAATCATACCGGCCGACTCGCTGCCAGTTTTTAAGGGCTCGGCTCCATTTATGGACCACTTTGAGTCACAGTTTCTAGCCGTCCAATTCCGATCTGTGTGGACGGACGGTAGGAACAAGCTATAAAAATTGTTAGCCCAAAGTTCGTACGGTGCACCGACTCGTCAAGCACGTGATGCATGACAGAGTCCCTTAGCATGAGATTTTGTCAGTCCCATAGGAAATTATTGTCGTTTGTCGCTATTGAAAGTAAGTTAACCGCGTCCACCACCGGGGCAATAAAACTGTGTACGGTCTCGCCATGTCAGTAACCTCGGGGGTCGACCCAGCTCCTAAACGACAGACGACCGGAGGTCTAACATCTTATTGGAGGTGGATTGGAGGAAGCCATGAAATTAGACAAAAGAAAGATCAATGCATTGGAGAGAGAAATTGATTTGTATTTGGGATGATTTCATTGAGTGAGAAAATTCACTTATATACAAAATACACAGTGCTAATTACTGTGGAGTCTAAGCGCTCTTTGGTGCGCTGTAACTAAAAGGATCCTAGTCAAGATTCTAATACATCTGTTCAAGATTTTAAGTGACTAGATTCTAATGTATGTAGACTAGATTCTAACGTAAGTTAGCTTGTAACGGATTGACTTTAGGTCGCAATGTACAAAAGTAATTAAGACCTAAAGTAACGACGTAGACTCAAGCGACAAAGAGTACGAAGATAAAATTAAAGTACAAAAGAGAATTAAAACAAACAAAAAACATACATAGAAAAAGAGAGACCGTCGCCCAAAGAACTTGTACGTAGGGCGACAAGACTGGACCGACGCATGTAGAGTACGACAAGACCAAGACCGGACCGACGCATGTAACGATGGGTACGGACGAGACCAAGCCCGGACCGACGTATGCAATGAGGAGCACGGACAAAACTAACGCTAAATGACCCTTAACACCCCCCCTCAAGCGAAAACTAGGAAGTAGATTGAGATGAAAAGAAAGGAAATTTAGCCAGGAGGAGAAGGAAGACGAAGGTCGGAGGAGAGGTGATGCTGCTCAAAGTGAGGGCGATGAAGAGCCTTGGTGAGATAATCGGCCACTTGGTCAGCGGATTTGACATAAAGAAACTGGAGAGTGCCATCTTCGACCCGCTCCCGAGAGTAATGATACTGAATGTCGATGTGCTTCGTTCGCTTGTGGTGAACATGATTGCGGATCAAAGCAAGGGCTCCTTAGGAATCGAAAAAAATAGGAGTAGGGACTGAAGGGGGAAATTCAAGATTGGAAAGCAGAGTCCGAAGCCAGAAAGCTTTCTTGGCGGCAGGACAAGCGGCCATATATTCCGCCTCAGTGATGGAGCATGCCGTGGTAGGTTGCTTTCTGCATGACCAAGAGATAAGACCATTGCCCAAAAAGAAGCACGAGCCAGTGGTGGAACGGCGGGAAAGCTCATCTTGTGCCCAATCTGAATCAGCAAAACGCGTAAGAGCACTAGAGCCAGAGGAAAAATATGCAAGACAAAGAGTTTTAGTGCCCTGTAGATAACGAAATACACGTTTGGCTACGACAAGATGATCAAGAGAAGGACGTTGGAGGAATTGACTGAGTTTAGTGACAGCTGTGGCAATGTCAGGACAGGTGGCCTGCATGGCGTACATAAGGGCTCCGACCATCGAGCGGTAAGTGGAATGGAGGGAGGGGGAGACAAGGGATTCAGTGGAAGGGAGGAGAGGGGCGTTGGCATCCAAAAGAGTGGAAAGGGAGGAGGACTCTCCCATGCCAAACCGTTCCAAAAGATCAAAGATAAAGGTCTTCTGATAGACGGAGAGGGTGCAAGTTGAGCGATACTAGAAACTTGAATGCCCAAATAATACTGAGCTCACCTAGATCGGCCATGTCAAAATGGGTTTGAAGGAGAGATTTGACAGTAGAGATTTCAGAGAGGGAACGACCAGCAAGAAGTAGATCATTGACAAAGATGGCAACAATGATGAAACAGGTGTCGGAGCCGCGAGAGTAAATGCTAAAATAAACATCAATTCGGGTAAATCCTTCTTTCCGCATAATAACATCTATATTATGGTTCTATACACGAGGGGATTGTTTTAATCCATAGATTGTTTTAATGAGATGGCAAACCAGATGTTCAGATCCAGGGGAAATATAGCCCTCAGACTGATGCATGTAAATATCCTCGGACAAGATCCCATTTAAGAAGGCGTTGTTAACATCCATCTGATGAACATGGAAATCATCTTCAACAGCTAAAGCAAGTAAAGTGTGGATAGATGTTAACCGTGCAACTGGGGCAAAGGTTTCAGTGAAATCTATACCTTCGATTTGGGAAATGTCCTTCCCCACAAAGCGAGCTTTGTATTTGTCCACTGATCCATCGGCTTTCTATTTTACACGCAAGACCCATTTTGAGCAGATTGCCTTTCTTCTAGGGGGAAGGGGAACAGAATTCCATAATTTGTTGGAAATTAAGGCATGGAATTTAGCATCAGCGACAATTTTCAAAAGGGAGGGATTAAGACGTTTTAGGGCAGCTTTGAGAGAGAGAGGGGATGAAATAAGAGAGGTAAGACCCAGCCAAGTAAGCGTAAGCAAAAGAGGCATGACCTATAGAGGTAATAAGCCGAGAGGGGGGTACTCTAGAATATGCGGGGTTACGGCGAGGTAAAAGAGAGGGCTTAGGAAGAGGGGAAGTCTTAAGCTTTGGAGGTGAAGTCTCAAGAGGAGTTAAAGGGCCCAAGAAGAGGTGAGTGGGAAAAAATTGTGGGGGAAAGATAGCCAAAAAGATGATCATCTTGGAAAAGAGGGAGAGAGGAGGTAGTATCTTTGGAATTTGTGGCAGGATGAAGAAGAAGGGCAGGTTATTGGCTGGCAGAAGTGACGGGAGCAACCGGGAAAACAAAGGGGGTAAGAGAAGATGGAGGAGGGGGACTTGAAGATGATGAGGGAAAAAATATATGAGGATTAGGAGGAGAGGGATGGGAAGATGTAAGATAGGTGAGGTCAAATGGCTGAAGAGATTGAAAGGGAAGGTTTGGGGGAAGAGGGTCATAAATGGTGAGGGAGGGAAAGTCGGATAATATGGGAAGAGGGGAAGGGAAGGGCTTATGAGACAAGGGCTAGAGAAGGGGCGTTTCGTTGAAAGTTACTTCTCAGGTGGTGATGACTCGATTTTGAGAAGGGCTCCAAATGCGGTACGCTTTGGAATTTGGAGTGTATCCAACAAAAATGCCACAAAATGCGCGGGCACCCAATTTGCCGTCTGATTGGATGAGGTATTATACCACGCTTCACATCCAAAGATACAAAGGTGGCGTGAATCTTGTTTGACAGATGACCACGCTTCCATTGGAGTAGATTTTGTTAAAGCGTTAGTGGGAAAAGATTGCGTAATAATTTGCGTAAACGACATCCTCTGCCCAAAATTCATCATGCAAATTGGAAAAGTACAGTTGTTGAAATTCAATAGATGCATAGAGTATTTTCTAGGTCAAAATATATCAGTATAAAAAGGAAAGGAAAAGGTCTGACAGCCTGCCTCCACCGCCTCTCTAGCCACGCTACTTGTTGTAGTCACTGAAGGATACAGAGAGTGGTCAAATCATGGTTGCCTTCGTTCAACAGGCACTTGTTTTTAGTAGGTTATTAAAATGATACTTCACAGACCCAGGATTTGATCTTGGCACTTGTCGTACGTCAAGTTGGCCGATAGCAGTCAACTTCATCCTATTAGTCTAGGACCAATGTTAAATGCTATAGGGTTTGGTAGATATATATCTATTTAGGAGTGAACAAATTCATTTAACTAAAACTATATACAACATGCATATATACAGTTTTGTAAAGTACGAAGTACGGTATAGTTTTGAAATGGATACCGCGCATTTTGTTTTGACAACGAACCAAATATCGCGTAAGTATTTATGACAGCTGGGATTTCATTTTGGAAGTTATCCAATGGCGCACATAATCGTCGAGATCCTGGAGTGGTCACTTTGGCTTTTTGTGACATGGCATGACCTGGCGCCACATGGAGAGATGACATTTGGTCGAGGGAATTACGGGGAACCTACGGACGAGTAAAAAGAGGGCACGCGTCCACGTAATAGCCTTGTCGTACATTGGTCGTACAAAAGGTACACCGACACTAGTACTTTTAGGTACGGTATAGTAATATGATTGGTCCGTACCTTAGTAGACAGGAGTTTTTAGAGAGATTCAGGACTTAGTGTTTTTGGGAATACAGTCTCCTCCCCCTTTGAGGGTTTGTATAAAATAGGCATCTTTGCCACCCCATAACTTATCGACTGGTTGGCTGTTTTTAGTGATTTTTTTTGCTACGCACTCAAAGGAGTCCTAGCTGCAAAAGGGTGCAATCAAACTATCAGTTTGCCTTCTTGGGAAGTAGTGGTTGTGGCTTGAAGCGGGTTAATTGAAACCTATCTAGAGGCTTCTTGAATTTTGTAGTCCAATGGAGGACATATAATTGCAGGTTATGGGCCCACCCCGTAAGGTGCCCACCTTCAATGGATCTAGGTTCATCTATTGGGAAGCCATAATGATGGGGGCTTTGTGAAAAATCGATGATGGGGTATCGTTAGTGTACAAGTGAAATGTCCACGTTCGGGAACTCCACCAGGATTTGGAGGAGTTAGGTTTTCTGCAGTAGCGACTGCTTCAGCGGAGGAGGCAGATGACGGGGACATTAGTGAGTCTCAAAAGAGGAAAGGGAAGGAGACACCCATCACTCTTACTTCCACAACACCAAGAGAGGCGACCGTGAAGACCGTGGAGAACGATATTCAAATGTGGGAAGACCTAAACATGGCTGCCAAAAACTTCATTCTAAAGCACTTCACTCAAGCTTTGGCCACCCCTCACCTTCACATTTACAAGGCGGAGGAGTTGTGGGTGAGTTTGGTGGAGATCTATAAAGCTGGTATTATTCAAGAGCTCCAGTTGGCTGAGCAAAAGCTAGTGAGTTACACTTACAAAGGAGGAAACACGTTAGATAATTGTAATGATCTTTCTTGTTTGTATATAGAGATGGAAAGTTTCGGGTGGACAGGTACAATGAAGATGAAAGTTAAAACTCTCATCGTGAAGTTACCAGATGAGTATTATAACATAGTGTACCGCGTACAAGAAATGATTGATAGTTCATAGAAGTGGAATACACTGGTCCACATGATACTTGTGCAGGAAAACACAATAGAGATTATGAGAGGAGGGAACAACATTCAAGCTCTAGCTGCAAGAAAGGACCGATGGGGGAAGGATCTGAAGAAACCGTACAAAGGGGAAAGAGATCAGTCTAGAGGACCGAGTCCCCAAAAGGGCCTTTGTCATTTTTGCAAAAAGCCGGGACACTTTATCGCGGATTGTGTCAAGCTGTCGGAGCTGAGGCTCCAAGAAAACCATGGGTGGGGTTTTTTCGGATGGAAGAAAAAGGCACTTGTGGTCACAAAAATTGCAGGAGAAACCAAGGACGAGTCCTCTGAGGAGGATGGGGAGCTTCTTTCTTGACAAGAGTCTGGTGGAGAAGGAGATCCCTCAGAGACAAAATTGTGCCCTTAGGGCAATTCAGGATGCTCCACACGAAGGATGGATCATCGACTCAGGTGCATCCATGCATATGTGTCGTGATAAGCAATTTTTCACTAAGCTAAGAAAGATCCCTACTATAGAGATAGAGTACGGGGATGGGAGAGTGGTTACTACATATCTAGTGAGATCAGTAGATCTGAAAGTCATAGTGGAGGGTAAGACTTCTATACTGACATTCTCAGATGTACTCTACATTCCTCAGTTGAGTAAAAATCTTGTCTCTACATCTGTGTTAGATGACAAAGAGTATGATACCTTCACTAGAAAGGGAGTCTTCACAGCTAAGTATGGGGATGAAGTCTTTTTAACGGCAGATAAGGGTAGCCAAGGCATGTTTATGCTTAACCAGAGTAATGAAAAGAAGAATGCTTATTATGTTGGTGTTCCAAAATTGATGATCTGGCATAAGCGGTTGGGGCATGTGCATTTTGAAAGGTTGAGGGAAATGAAGAAGCTTGATGCAGGGGAAGGCATTTGGTTGGTGATAATGAAATGGTGGATGATTGTAGTGGATGTGCTCAAGGAAAAGCTACAGACTTCCTTTTCCCAAGGCCACCCTATATAGGGGGAAAAGGTACTAGATCTAGTTCACATAGATATCTGGGACCTGGAAGAGCACCTTCGGTTGGAGGGAAGAGGTTTCTATTAAAAAAAACCGATGACTATTCTAGGTACTCTAGAGTCTACTTCCTAGAAACCAAGTCTGAACACCAACTTACTTCAAAAAATATAGAGCCTGGAGTGAGAAGTTGCATGGAACCCCCATTAAGAGAACAAGGAGGGATAATGGGGGAGAATATACCTCTAACCATTTTGAGGAATACCTGAGAGATAAGGGAGTTCAGTACCAGAAAACTATACCATATAACGCGAAACAAAATGTGGTAGCTAAAAGATTGAACCGAACACTATGAGATATTGTATCTAGTATGTTGGCTGACAAGAAAACAGGAAAAAGATTTTGGGGAGAAGCCATAAACTATGCAAACTACATTAAGAAGAGAGTCCTTACCTCACTCGTAAATGGAATGACACCTTATGAGAGATGGGTTGGAAGGAAACAAGATATCTCACACCTTAAAAAATTCGATAGCCAAGTTTACAGTCTTGATACGGATAAGAAAAACTAGAAACTAGATGCTAAGGGCAAACCTGGATACTTTGTAGGATATGATGAGGATGTCAAGGGATATAAACACTATGACTTAGCAAAGAAAGATATTATTATGGTCAAACACCTAGTTGTCATGGATGAAGGGAAGTCATTTGACCCCTTCAAATATACCAAAAAGATAAATATGTGTTTTGAGGCTGAAAGCGAGGAGAGTCTTGTCTTTCCCTAAAAGGACAGGGGTGAAATAGTGATTGCATATTCAGGGGAGATCCAAGATACAGGAGATCTACCAGACACCTCACATATTCCTATGGACTTTGAGGAGACAAGAGAGAAGGAACTAGAACCGGCTTCCATGAAAAGGGGAGCTAATGAGACAGTAAAGAGAAACCCGAGACTTCCTTCCATTCTAGCTTCAAAGTTTGAGGGAGGGAGAAAAAGCAACAAAAGGCTACAAGAGAAACAGGTTGCTCATAAGGTAACTAAGCTATCTCATCCTGATGAGCCTTAGTCATACTTGGAGGAAGTGAACAGCCCAGAAAAAGACACATGGATTAGAGCCATAAATGATGAGATGGCTTCTTTCAGGGAGGCAACTACTTGGGAACTAGCGGATTGTCCTCAAGACAGAAAAACCTATTAGCTGTAAATGGGTATTTTAACTAAAACTAAACCCAGATAATACCATTGAAAGATATAAAGCTCGTTTGGTAGCAAATGGGTTCACCCAAAATTAGGGGATTGACTATGCGGAGACGTTTGCTACAGTTGTTCAGTTCCCATCAGTACGGATTATCCTCAGTCTAGCAGTAAATGAAGACGTGGAAATTCATCAGATGGATATTAAGATAGCATTTCTCAATGGTGAGTTAGAGGAAGAAATCATCATGCGACAACTAAAGGGATTTGTGGAAAATGGGGAAGAGAGCAAAGTTTGCAGGCTCATAAAGTCCTTATATGGACTGAAGCAGGCTCCCCGACAGTAAAATAAGAAAGTATATGAGTTTCTCACAGGTCTGGGATATATCTAGATCAGCTCTAACCATTCTATCTATATGTTTGAAGATGAGAATGGTGTCATTTTTATTGCAATTTATGTGGATGATCTGCTTGTGTTGAGTAAATCTTTGAAAAAAATCAATAAGTTAAAGAAGGATCTTAGAAGCAGATTTGATATGAAGGATTTAGGGGAGGCAAGATACATTTTGGGGATCCAAATGGAGAGCGATAGGGGGAAAATGATTATTAGAATTACTCAAAAAGAAGCAATAGGTAATATGCTTGAGAAATTACAAATGGAAAAGGCAAACAGTTATACCACTCCCATGGACTTGACGAAAGAAAGTGATGGGAGTGTAGAAGGAGGAGTGATAATCTTAGATGATCGGATGAGTCCAGAGGAGAGAGAGTTTATGAAGTCTATTCCTTATAGACAGGTCGTAGGAAGTTTGATCTACTTTATAAACTGTATAAGGCCGGACATAGCCGCAACAGTAGGAGTCTTGAGTCAAAGTCTTAACGATTCTAGGAAGAAAGATTGAAGGCAACCAAGAGAGTCATGAGATATCTGGTAGGAACTAGAGAGTTATGGATGCATTTGGGAGGGGAGCACACTGATATCACTACTTGGAGTGATGTCAGTTATGGGGATGCACCTATAAGAATATGCACTTTTAGGTATTTGTTGTATGTCGCGGAAAGTGATTGTTGTTGGAGCAGCAAGCAACAAAAGGTGGTTGCTCAGTCTACTATAGAGGCTAAGTACATGGCTTATTGTTCTGCTATGAAAGAGTTAATGTGGGTCAAATCCTTGTTGTAAGAATTGGGGTATATGAAGGAGGGAGTGCATGATGTGTTTTGTGACAATTAAGCTGGCATTGCAATTGCAGCTAATCCAAAGCATCATTTCAAGGCTAAGCATATGGACATAAGATTGAGTTTTGTGAGGGAAAAAGTTGAGAATAAGATTGTGAATCTTGTATATAGATTTGATAAGAAAATGGTGGCAAATATGATGACAAATCAAATGCCTTCTCCCAAATTAAAACATTGCAGAGAAAGTGTGGATTAAAATTGAAGTTAAAGTTAGACTAGAAAATAAGGGGAGTGTTGAAATTCGGTAGATTTATAGAGTATTTTCTAGGTCTAAATTTATCAGTATAAAAACGAAAGAAAAAGGTCTGACAGCCTGCCTCCACCTCCTCTCTAACCACCATACTTGTTGTAGTGAAGAGACCTGCTCCCAACACAACTCGTGTCCGCCCTGCCGAAGGGCTCTAGAGATCTAGGCCTACCGATCCCGAGGTTCCGGGTACGGGACCAGCTGATTTGTCCGAGGGATGGAGGCGGACCAGACCTAATGATCCCGAATTTACGGGCACCGAGATAGCGCATCTTACCAAAGTAGTGGAAAAAGCCAAGGAACTAGTGGAGGTTCTGAAATCCCAAGGACAGGCTACGGCGGGGGCCGGACCCGTCACGGTAGATTGGGAGGCCTTAGAGGAAGAGAGGCGAAAGGCATGGGAACAAGAATTGACGCTCATTACGGAAGCTTGGCGTAGGACAAGTGGGATTATTAGCGGGAAGATTCCTCCTACCTCACAGATAGGGCCGCATTCAGAAGCTCCAGCAGTGGGGACTTCTCCTCCCGCCACTTCTTAGCCTGAAAGGCCTTCTTCGGAGCCAAGCCAAGAGCTTCCCCTTCCGTAGAAAGGGGAGGAAAACAGAGGACCTAATGTGGAGGGTTTGGGTGCAGATCTACCTTCTGGAAACACTTCAGCTTATCAGGAAGAGACCTCCTTTGTCACGGTGGAGGTGTCTACTGCTGTGGAGGCTTTAGTGGAGTTACGGCCTGACATGAGGATTCACATCCCCTTGAGGGCTCCGACACCCCCTCTCTCTTCTCCCAAAAAATCCCCAGAGCCCCCATCTTCTGCTCCCCCACCTTATTCCTCTCACTCCACGGAACACGCCACAGGTCCGGGACTGTCCATATCCCTCTCCTTCGCCATCCGTTTCTCCCGCTGCAGCTGTCCGTGGGTCCCCTGGTCCGTCTGTGTTGCCCTACGAATAGGACGTACCTGCCTATTCACCTCCTCACCGACGCTCTCCTTCCTCCAGCTCCGGAACTTCCCCTCTAGAGACCTCTAGGAGGCGAACCAAGAGACAGACATCTTTACCCGCAAGGGCTGCGCTGTCTCCTTCTATATCCCCTTCTCCGTCTCCGCCACCAGCCATTCCTCAAAGGCCTAGTAACAAGTCGCGCCTCCACATCCCATCGGTGGCAACCGTCCTCGAGGATCCACAATATTCTGCTGGATATAGAGGAGTAGTGGGGGACATCCTACCTCCAACCATCTTCTCCGACACTGGTACTTCCTCATTGGGAGGGGGATCCACACCACAGGGGGCCGCACCTTCTAGCAGGGAAGGACACGATTCCGATCCCGAGGAAGAGGATACGAGAGTCATCTCACCCGCTCAGTTTGTCAGTCCCACCGCGCCTTCCTCTTCCCATTTCACCAACTCTGTAGAGGAGGAAAAAGAAATGGGGGATATTCGGATCTTTACCGGAGATAGCTCGGGGATTGCATTCTCAGATTTTGAGTTGTTGTGGAAATCTTTCACCATGAGATAAACAAGTACTACCGGGGGGGAGCCATTCCGGATGACTTTGAAACCACCCTCTTCCCCATGATGGTGAACTACCTGTGTGGAGGGGCGTTGGCACATTACAAGGAGCGTCAACCTCTTTTGATTGCTCCTAGCATTAAAATCTTCGATCCAGCCCTTGATGCCGCTTTTTTGCAAGCGGGGGCTGACTTGGCCACGGCTCCGGCAACCCCTGTGACTGCTACCTTTACATAGCATGAAACTACAGGCGCAAGGAAGTGCCTATGTTAACCAGCTGCAGGCGATCCAGGAAGCCCAAGCAGCAACTCGCATGGTGGCCAACCCAAACCCTTGTACCACCCTGCTGAATATCTGGAGACTCCTCTACACAGAGAGGAACGAGTCCGCGATCAAGGAATTCAAGGAATTCCGATGTTTGAAGAACGAGACTCCCCAGACTTTGTTTAACCGACTCTCTAGTCTTTGTCAAAAGACAAAGCTGTCCACGATTGATCTTCTGGCCATGGCCACAAAATATTTCATCGCCGTCTGTAAGTCCTTCGGGCCGACAGGGCAGACTACACTAGACATTTCGATTGCCGGACACGCAATTCAGGACATTAATCCCTCCGCCAAGGACATTTCTCTGGTGGCCATGAAGTTGTATGACCACTTCGTCCATAGTGAGGCAAGGGAGAAGGCCGTGACTGGCAAGGCCCGAGCAAATTTGGCAGGATTCGCCGGGGAGACCTCTTTGAATTAAGAGGAACAGGCTGAACTCCAAGCTCTTCAAAAGCTTAAAGGGAAGCAAGTAGTAGCTGACAGCGGGTCAGAGCAAGCTATGGGAGTAGATGAGCGGGTATTTCTCTATAATTGCCTGAATTATCAGCAAACCAGGTCATGGGTGGAAGCATTGCACCAGAAAACTTAAACCAGAGCTGGCTTTGAAACTTAAAGAATGGGAGAAAAAACGCGCAGAAAGAACCTTGAAACAGCAAGAAAGGCTCAAGGGGGGGAGGGGAGAGGACAAGACACCGGTAACCAAAGAAACTTACCGTCCAACTCCACGGAGCGAAACCTCTAAGATGTCCCAATCTCAGTTGCGGCAGATCAAACTTCCCAAGTTTGATGACGCCCAAATCTCCAACGAAATCCGGAGTAAATATACTACCGAGGGCGCCAAGTGCGAAGCTTGTGGATTTCTGGGGCATAAGGAAGGGCAATGTTTCTGGAAAAATGGAATACCCAAGGAAATGATGCAGTTTTCTTTGTTTACTGAGGAAGAGGAAACCGCCGTTAACCCTCTACCCCTCCAACTCCTTTACCCGTGGGGGCGCCAACTTATGCCAACACCGGAAAGACCTGAGGGAGTTCCGGCTCCTCCGGCAAAGTTTACGTCGGAGATCATTATACAGCAACAAAGTCAGCAGTTGGCCGCGATGGCTGCAAAGTTAGCTGCCCTCCGCTTGGGATCTTCCTCCCCGCCTACACCTCGTACAGCAGCCCAACGACTCCAAAGGCAAAGACAGGAGTTGTTACAGAAGCTCGCAGAGCTTGAGCTTCAAAGCACAGAGGGTGCCAATGATGACGACTTATTGGGCTGGGATTTGGAACCTCCAAATGCCCACCATGCCCGAAGCTTCCCGTCCGGAGCTTGGAATGTTGGGGTAGGAGACAGTCGTCGCCAACTCCGCAACTCCACCACAATGCAAAGATAGGACCGGCAGAAAATGGGTCAGAGGGATCACAACCAGAAAGCTACGGGGCCTTTGTCATTTACTTCCCGAGCCGTGATGCTGAACAACGACAACGGCTTAGGAATCAAACCCACTCACCAGCCATCTCTTCCTCCCAAACCTAAATTGCCTCCCGGTTTCGAAAATTACAAGAAGGAGAAACAGCAGCGAGAAAAGGAGGTACTAGAACAAGAGAAAAAAGACAATCAGAACTGGTTTGAGAAATATATGGCCGAATGCCCAGAGAATGATGCTCCCCAAACACCTCGTGTTCCAGATTCTGGCTCACAGAGTGAGCAACAAGGACAAGATCAAGATCAGCAGGAGGCAAACTCATCTCCATCTTCACCAAAAGCAACACTTCCCTCCTCCAAGCCGGCTGTCATGCTAGTTCGACACCTCATGCCCTATGCTCTCACACACGTGAAGACTCTAGCCTCGTCCCACAACCTTCCCAAAAAAATCCTCATTCAGGCATTGGGAGAGGAGATCCATTCTGGAAAGGGAGGGGTAGACAAGACCACTCCGCCAACCACATTATTTTTGTCCACCGATCCTAAAACCCCTATAGTGGATAGGGAATACAAAGCCTTATCCGTGGCTCTCATACTGAACAGAACCGGGAACTTCAAGCTCAACGGATACAGGGGATACCAGGACGCTGTGGTCGACACCGGAGCTCTCCCCAACCTCATTACCACCTCCGCTTTGCAGAAGATGCCCGAGGAACTCCGGCCCGAAATCTGCCCAAGCAACATTTGCATAAGCACCGTAAGAAGCGGCAGTCAACCAGTCCATGGGATAATCAAGGCCATGGATATCAAGTTTTCGGATGACGGAGGCCAACGGGTTAAAATTGAGCTCCCCTTCTTGGTGGTGGAAGGGACTCAATTCGAAATTCTGTTGGGAATGGCCACCTGGACCCAGCTCAATATGAGTTTGAGCGTGTGGAAAGAACAGTGTACCGTTCGGGACCCCAAAAATCCGGAAGGAACCAAAGTGGTGGTTCCTCTGGATTTATGGAACCGGGGAAAGACAAATGTCCCAGTGTCTAGATGCTACCCAATGTACACAACATCATCTCCGACGGAACTGTTTGGCAGTTCCACAGATATCGCCAAAGAAATCTAGCAATTCCGAATTTCCAGGCGGTGGGAAGAGGAATATCAGAATAGATTATTACAGGTAGCAAAACTCCGGTGGGGAGTGGATCAGGCATTTTCAGCCTTGACGTTGAAGGAAGCTACCTCACCTTCTAATGCTTCCAAACCCAAGAGCAGTAATAACGAATTCAATCGACAAGTGGTGTCATTGGCAAATCTCGATTCCGGACTGCATATTTTATCTCTATTTTCAGGAATTTGTTCTAAATTGGAAGCGGTCTTCACACCATGATATCTGGTGGAGTCATACACAGCCGTGGAAGTATCTCCCGAGGCTAGGGCGGTCAGCGAACATCGCCTCGACCACCTTCATCACCTATATCCTCAACAGCTTCTAGTATTAGCCTTCTCCAAAGCTCACCGTAGTCTTCCCCACAATGTAGAAAACATCACGGTGACCCACATGGCCAGTTTGGTAAGAGTGGATTTGGTGTTGGCAGGCTGGCCTTGTCAGGGATACTCCCTAGCAGGACAAGGAAAAGGGCACCAAGACCGCAGAAGTGGAACCTTTTTTCGGTTGATAGAGTTAATCTCGTGGCTTCAACAACTTCAGGAAACGCCGGTGGGGTACATTCTGGAAAATGTCCACCCGGGAGATGATAAACGAAAACAGGTTGCGGACAGCTGGAATCACGTAACCCAAATTTTAGGGGCTCCATTAGTTTTCGACACCGCACAGCTGGGATCCCTGGCACACCGTGTCAAGGCATATTGGACCAACATGATCCCGATTCCAGTCCTCCGACAACTGTTAAAGAAGGAAATCCCCGACCCGAAAAATTCCATCCAGCAAATACTTGGGGAAGGTAGAATAGCCACACAAGTGACTCGACCCTACCGCCCACCTTTTTTTCGGTGCAACAGACCGGGATTCCCAAAGAAAGCCCTCCCGACATTGGTCGCTTTCCCTCACAGTCACGCATATCGGTATGGAGCGGTGGGAATGATTTTTGACAGCAAAGTTGGACTCTGGACAACACCGACAATTGCCGAACAAGAAGAAGCAATGGGATTTCAGAAAGGAACAACGGTAGCACAAGGTATGTCAGACCTTCAGCGGTGCAGACTCAAGCATGCACTCGCCTTTTCCAGTTTCACGTCCACGTAATCGAGAGCTATTTACCATCAAGCTCCTCAGTTATTAGCACTGCAGGCAACTTTGCAGCTTGAGGGGGGGAGAGAAAGGAGAAGAAAAACCAAACTTTACATTTTACCGCCGCAGGTTTTCCTAGTGGGGGGGGACAGCAGCTCCGATGGTGATAGCTTAGCGGAAGTTGTCAGCACCAGTGTACTAGCCAGAGAGATATGGGCAGATCCACCGGTAGGGTTGGAATTCGACATTAACCTCCGGGAAGACCGCCGGAAGCTAAGGCTGCCGTTGAGCCGGGGAAAATGGATTGGACCTTGGGGGAAAAGCTGGACCCTCAGCAGAACGCGCAACTCTCAGAGCTGTTGGCCGAACACAAACAGGTGTTCTCATGGTCAGAAACAAACGTCGGTATCTACAAAGGAACACCCTTCCGAATTGATTTGATCGACGAGACGGCTAATGTTTGGCAGAAGCAGTATCCTCTCAGTTTCAAAGAAAAGGAATTCATCACGGCTAAATTCCAGACCTTGGTGGAAGCCGGATTGGTTCAAGAAAGTACCAGACTTCATGGATTCATTTCCCCGACAGTCCTCCCTCCCAAAAATGACTCGTCTGGGAAAACTGTAGATTTTCGGATGTGTGGAGACTATCGCATGTTGAACACGGCCACCATCTCTGACCGGTATCCGATGCCGACTCCGGAAGAGATATTCGACTCTCTTGCAGGCGCCACTATATATTCCACTCTAGACCTGAAGAATGGTTTCCACGAGATTGCAATGGAACCAAAGCACTGGGAGAGAACTGTATTTTGGGTGAGTTCCAGACTTTATGAATGGATTTACATGCCCTTCGGGCTTAAAAATGCACCGGCAAAATTCCAACGGGCCATGGACGAAGCACTCCGAGGAATCGAGTGTGCCCGGTGCTATATTGATGATGTTATTATATTCTCAAAGACTTTTGATGAACACCTGGAGCATATCCAGATCGTTCTCCGGGCACTCCGAGCAGCGGGCTTGAAATGTCACCCGGGCAAAGGCATTTTTGGGGTGCACAAAATCATTTACCTCGGACATGAGGTGACACCCGGGACTGTGGGTCCCCACATGGTCAAGGTGGCAGCCCTTGACGCTCTTCCCCCACTACAAGACATCTCCGCCGTTCGCACTTTTCTAGGTTTGGCCAATTACTATCGGCGGTTTATCCCAGAGTTCAGTAGTCACGCCCAGCCCCTTAACCAGCTACTGCAGAAGGACCAAGAGTGGCAATGGGCCAAAAAACAACAGATTTTCTTCCAGTTCTTGAAGGATGCTCTGAAGCAGCACCCCGTGCTCCGGATGCCTGATCACCAAAGACCTTTCCTCCTTTATACTGATTGGAACAGGTTTGGATTGGGAGCGGTTCTGGCTCAAGTCGATGATGCCGGAGCTGAATATGTGGTGGCCTACGCCAGCCGGAGTAACAACAAGGTTGAGGGGAATTATAGCAGTTACCACGGAGAGTTACTCGCAGCGGTTTGAGCCATCCAGCATTTTCGGCCTTATTTGTACGGAGTCCATTTCACACTGATTACGGATAACCAACCCTTGAAATGGATCATGGAAAATAGTAAGTTGACCGGCAAACTCGCCAGATGGGTTCTTATCCTGCAGGAATATGATTTCGACATTGTTCATAGGGCAGGGGAGATCCATGGGAATGCCGACCGACTTAGCTAGAATCCAGATCCCTCCACCATGGATTCTACCAGGGCTCGGCATGATGAGGACCGTGAGATCAGCTTGGGAATCATTCGAGCCTCCTCTGTTTTCATCTAGCTTCCCCAATCTGGGAGGGAACTGTCAACTTTCTCTGCCGATGTGGAGGGGCAGGCGCCAATAGGGGCCGGACGGAAGGAAATCTGGAACGACCCGATGCTCTCCAATCTATCTAGCGAGGTCCCCTCTTCCCCACTTGACTGGAGTTCCTTTGTCCCGGGTACAGACCGGATGGCTGCTTATGATTGGGACAGAGGCGTTCTCCTTCGGAAATGGTCAGACGGTACGAGGAAAGTGGTTCCTCCCCCCTCTGACCGAGAAACTCTGATTTCTAATCTCCATCGGCAATGTGGACACTTCGGGCAAAAGCGGACCACTTCCCTGGTTACGGGTTCTTATTGGTGGCATGGGTTGCTGACCCAAGTCAACCGAATTGTGCAAACTTGCTCCTCATGCGATCGCGTTAAGACAGCTTTTGACAAAAAGGGCGGGACTGAGCTTCACTCACTGCCTATCCGAGGGATGTTTTATCGGTGGTCGTTGGATTTTTTGGGACCCCTTCCGACCAGCAGGCGGGGGAACCGCTTTGTGCTGGTTATGATAGAACATTTTTCCAATTGGATCGAGTTGGTGGTTTTGCCCCGGAAGGAGTCCAAGGCAATTGCCGATGCCTTTTTGCAACGCGTGCTGGCCCAATTCGGAGCGCCGGCGAAAGTTCTGACCGACTAAGGCTTCGAATTTGCCGGAGAATTTTCCAACCTCTTGGAAAAATGCTTGGTCGACCATCGGCTAACCAGCCGTGACCACCCTCAAGCCGATGGTTTAGCCGAAAGGTGTGTACAGACATTGAAGCGGTCACTACGAATATATGCCGTGGAAGAAGATTTGGGGGAGTGGGACAGAAAAATTGCCTTGGATTGCTATGGGTTACAGATTTAGCAGGCAGGCTTCTCTCCACTCCTATAGCCCTTATTTCATTCTATTTGAACGACATACCATCTTGCCCGGAGCTGCATCGGCCCAAGCGGTGGTCCTACCGGAGATGGATGACAAGGGGACAGTCGAAAAACTGATCGACGACAGGGCCAAGGTATTCCACCGAGAGATGCCTCTCGCCATGGGCAATTTGTAGGCGGCTCAACACCAAGATCAATTGTGGTATTCTCAGCGCCAGGGTGGGAATTGTGTGCCCCGGCAGCGACGATTTATGCGGGAGACCTTGTATATCGAATGCAATAGAAGAAGGACACGTTGGACATTTCTGCCGGGAGGGTAATATTGAAAGTGGTCGAGGTGTCTAACAAAGGGGTTTTTACATTGGAGGGGAAAGATGGTCGACAAATTAAAGAGAATCAGATCAATGTGGCCCCTTGCCATCTTCGGGGATTGGAAGACGAACCAACTTTCCACTTAACGCACAGTGTCGATCCTCCCTTCGTTCCACAGCTTGCAGCCAGTCTTCCCAGCTGCACCACCTATTGGTCTGCAATCAGTGTGGTCAGTGTTGGCATTCAGCCTGTCTCCCCCCCTCTTGGGAGCCACACCATATACCCTCTAGCATGTGGTTCTGTGGGAACTGCGAATGGAGTGGGTAATTGTTTTCATATCTTAGTCACGGTTGACTAAGAGGGGGGGAAATTGGGGATATCAGCCCGATTGTCGAGACCCTAATCCCTTCCCCCGTTCAGGGGGGAGAGGAAGGAGGAGGGGATAACTTTCACTTGCCCCCTTGCCCTCCTCCCTATTCCTTGCTCATGCCTCTCTCCTATTTTGCATGCATATCCATGGGAGGGATGTGGGCAGCAGTGAGCATGATCATCCTTTTTGGGAATCATTCGCATTCGGGATTTATTTGCAAGACCCCAATGCTGAAGACTCCGGGCTGTGGGCCCCTCCCTCACGTTAATCAGGCACGCTCGACAGCTGGGAAGCTCATGTGCTTTTCAGGCATACCTTTATATCATCAAGGATTTCCGGGTATTTTTTATGCTGTACGGTCTTCAGAGTACGGAGGAGTGAGTGCAACAAGCCGGACGAGATCCTTGTATTTTCTTAAATGAGCGGAACGCACTTTATTTCGCGTCTAACGGAGGCCGAATGACCAAGTTCTACCGTTTCAAAGATTGCAATTCCGTTACCTGAGACCAGTTTCCAACAGCCTCTGTGGGGGGGTACATTCTGGATTGCCACGTAACTTTCCGGATTTGTATCTAGATTATGCTGTTAGCCGTCAGTAGGAATTAAGCTCCGGCTCAGCTGACTTTTGGTCCTTTAATTACGTTAAGTCAAAGTCTGACAAGTTAGTGTCATTTTCAGGATTTTGTCTTAAAATAGGGGACTAAATAATTAATTCCGGCCGCGGATCTAGCCGCAGTCCAGAGCAGAAATTTTTGACCCAAGTGTAGTACGGATTAATTTGTCTTGTGTCAGTTCCATTACACTTGCTTGCGGCTCATTGGTTAATAGCGTAGCTTTGACTTTCAGACTTGCAAAATGACAAACTTTGATGTATAAGGCACTTGGGGTCGAAGGAGTTAGGTTGCTTTTCAGTACTGTCTCCTGTGAAAACCCTCAGAAATTCCAAAAAACCTTCTTTTGGAGAATCTTTGTGTTGTTTCGACTCTATTGCCATCTTGGTTTTGGATCTGTCTTTTGTGGAAATCACACTCCGGGCGGGTGGTTGGCAGTATCTTCCTTTTTGGGTGATTTTACACTTTTTGCTGTTTGGAACCGAGAAGAGTCTGGTGGGTTCCGAGCTGCGGACACCGAAGGTTGCTCGAGTACCATACCTTTTGACGATACTCTCGGTAGAGGGCTCGCCTTTTTCTCATTTTCATCGTTGATTGCTGGGGTATGTTGAGCTCGTTTCGCTACATTTCACATATTATATCTTTTATTCTTTTTTCTGGGGCAAGGTGATATTGTTAAATCTGGAAAGCCAATCATATTTATCTATATATATATATATATATCTACGTGGTAGTGCATTTGTGTCTTCATCAAAAGTTCTCTTTGCTTTGGAGTTACTTTTCTGGAGTAAGCTGAAAACCCCCTAGATAAGGACAGTGGGTTTTGAGGGAACAAATGCGTTAGACTTCCCGTCGACAAAGCAATTGGGGATATCAGCCCGATTGCCGAGACCCTAATCCCTTCCCCCGGCCAGGGGGGGGAGGAAGGAGGAGGGGATAACTTTCGCCTGCCCCCTTGCCCTCCTCCCTATTCCCTGCTCATGCCTCTCTCCTATTTTGCATGCATATCCATGGGAGGGATGTGGGCAACAGTGGGCATGATCATCCTTTTTGGGAATCATTCGCATTCGTGGTTTATTTGCAAGACCCTAATGTCAAAGACTCCGGGCTGTGGGCCCCTCCCTCACGTTAATCAGGCACGCTCGACAGAAGATCGTGGGAGGGATGGAGAAGGGGAATAATGGTGAGGATAAGGAAAATTTGGAGGGAAAGAAGGGTGTGGAGGGAGTGGGGGGGTGGGAAGAATTGGTGGGGTGGTAGAGGCAGCGTTGACATTCCCTCCATTTTAAGGGGGATTGGAAGCCTCGGCTGCTTTTTGCCTTGCCAATTTTCGACAGTCTTCAACGAAATGTCTTTTTGTTTTGCAGTAAGCGCAAAACAAATGCTGCACCCCCCCGAGTTAGTTTTCTCATTTTCAGCAATAAAGGCATTGGCATGAGAGAGATCTGGAGCAGAAAAAGAGAGAAGTTTTGTCTCTTCATGCAAATTTTTTGTACAAATGGAGTGAAAGGGAATGGATTAGTCTTGATTGTCAAACTAGGAAATGAAAGGGGAAAAGGTTTAAAGGAGTCCTCCTAAAAGGGTAGAAGAGAGGTCCTCGTCGGAAAGATGCACGCTTATCATGGTGCACTTTCTGGCCAACAATTCGATTGTGCTAATCCAATCTTGCATAGATTCCGTCCGCTTTTTCATGGAGTTAAAAAACGCTCGTTTATGAATTCGGCGAGCGGCCCATCCGGTTTGAATGTAAGTCGCTTGAAAACGACTCCAAGCCTCGGCGGAAAAGGAGGCGCCGCGAATAAGACGAGTGCGCTCGGTGGTAAGTGACATCACTAAGCGAGCGCGCATATCCTCATCCTTTTGTTTCTATTTAGTTATTGCCAACTCTTTTGTAGCTTTTTCTACTAGTGTATCAGTAGAGGAAAGGATAAAAGGTTTTGAAATTCCAATGAAATGGTCCTAAATCTTCTCGTGTTTGAAAAAATGCATGGCTAAATATGACCAATCATAGAATTTTTGGCCATCAAACTTCTGGATAGTATGAGAAGTGGCTTGGCTTGGCCCATATCCTATTGGAGGTGGATTGGCAGAAGCCATGAAATTGTACATAAGAGAAAATCAAAGCATTGGAGAGAGAAATTGATTTGTATTTTGGGATGATTTCATTGAGTGAGAAAATTCACTTATATTCAAAATACACAGTGCTAATTACCGTGGAGTCTAAACGCTCTTTGGTGCGCTGTAACTAAAAGGATCCTAGTCAAGATTCTAATACATATATTCAAGATTTTACGTGACTAGATTCTAATGTATGTAGACTAGATTCTAACGTAAGTTAGATTGTAACGGATTGAATTTAGGTCGGAAATGTACAAAAGTAATTAAGATATAAAGTAACAACGTAGACTCACGCGACAAAGAGTACAAGGACAAAATTAAAGTACAAAAGAGAATTAAGACAAACAAAAAACATATATAGAAAAAGAGAGACCGTCGCCCAAAGAACTTGTACGTAGGGCGAGAAGACTAGACCGACGCATGTAGAGTACGACAAGACCAAGACCGGACTGACGCATTTAATGATGGGTACAGACAAGACCAAGACCAGAACGATGTATGTAATGACGAGTACGGACAGAAACTAACGCTAAATGACCCTTAACACATCATCACGTTAGGCGCTAATCGACAACATACAAGAAACTTGCGCTCCTCTGTTGGAGGATATGCAAATAGTCGTACGCTGAACTGTACGGTTGTGATGCCACGTGGAGACACCTCGTAAGTGACACTTCGTCGGTTATATTACACAATGCATACATCGAGGTCATGTGGAAAGAGGGAGTTCGTGTACACCTTAGACGCTGAGAGGCTATTCGAAAGAAGCTTTGCCATTTTCTTCTTGTGATGTGACAACTCAAGTAAGTTGAGAGTACGACCGTTACACGTACGACATTCCTACACGTACTTCTTACACGTGCTTATGGTGGCGCGAAACATGTTTGTTGCTTCTCGGCTCTCGAACGTTTGGGACGAAACGTGCTCGTAGGTCTGGTAACTTTTTGCGGAAACGGAAGGCTCTCCATTCCAGTGGCGAAGTATTGTACTATACACTGTGAACCTTTTTTAGTGTTAATTTTTTTTTCGTCTGTTTAAACAACGTTTTTCCGTACACAGATGTTGGTTCATAGATTTGACGGTTGCGATTGAAAGGTAAGATTCTCATCTTGCGATTGGCAGTCTCAAATTAAAAATCGGACAAATGTGTACGGAGAAAAGATGTTTTAAGTGACCAAAAAAATATTAACCCTAATAGAGATACACGGTGTACTATACTGTACCTTTCTATTGAAACCACAGCCTGGGTTTTGGCGTCTGACGTAGAAAGTTAACAGATCCGCGTACGAATCCGCGACCACGATTCCTCCGAGACTTGAACCGGAAACCAATTATAGATTCTCTTGCGTGGAAGTCCTTGGCCTACATGGGGGAACCGACAAGTTTATGAAAAATGAGCGTGTGTAACCAAAGAAGACAAAATGCCGGTGTGGCTACCACAACGTTTGGCGTTCTTACAACACCAAATTACGGGCAAAGGAAAAAAGTTAAGATTTCATAAGCAAAATAACAAAAAAGAATGAAAAAAACGCAAGAAAAACAAAGAAAACAAATATGCCCACTGTACTCCAAAACGTAAAATAGGGGTGTGCCCGTGTAACCTACTGTAAATAAAACTTGAAAAGTGTTTATTGCAAAAATTGCAATGGAAAAACCATCTGTGTACAAAAGGGGTAAAACTGAAAAAAAAAACATTTGGAGACTTCAAAGTGGTGCAATACTTTGTATTTTAGTGAAGATTCTTCGTACTACAGTACTGTACTTTGCAGAGAGTTTCAAATGTGCGAAAATGTAATCGTTACTTTATATGTGACGGTTGTAGAGATTACAAAACTTGCGACGATTGGTGACGTTTACAAAAATAGCGACGGTTGTAGACTTATACATCGCCCACCGTTATTAGTGTTCTTGTTTTTTTCTCCACTTAAAACATCTTTTCTTTGTACACACATGTAGGGTTGTCAATAAAAGACCGCCATTAGTAAGGTGAAATCATTCCTTCCGATAGAAACCATCTATGTGCACAACAAAAAATGTTATAGCTTTTGGTGAAATTGTAGATGTTTAGGATGATGTGACATTGTGATGTCATGCTCACTTGTGACAGCGTCATTCCTTCCGATAGAAACCATCTATGTGCACAACAAAAAATGTTATAGCTTTTGGTGAAATTGTAGATGTTTAGGATAATGTGACATTGTGATGTCATGCTCACTTGTGACAACGTCGACGTCGCTAATTTCCGAACTTTACGCCAAAATTTCTCGATTTTGTTATTTCGTCTTCTCTCATTCGACTTGCCATCAAACTACGCCCAAATGTAGTCAAAAAAATATTTTTCAAAACTCTTACATTTCATATCAATATTTTGAGTTTCATTCTAATAATTGTGAGATAATATCGATACACCGTGAATCGCTATTAGAGTAAATAAAAAATTACGGTTATTAACTATATTTTGTATTTAAGGGCATAAAGTAAAAAAAAAAAAAACGCTAATTTATACACTTGGCACTAATTTGGATACACGTTCTCATAGCCGCGATAGTCCGTGTTCACATGTTTACTGCTTCGAACATCTGAGAACATTTTCGCACAATTTTCCCTCATATTTATGACTAGGAATTAAATCCGAGTGTTTTTTTCCGTGTCCACGCACTCAATTTCACGTGTCGACGCCTTTATTTGACACTTATTTTGTATATCTATATGAAATGATAAGCATTTTTAGTACGGACTAACACATTCTCTACATTATGCTAATTAAAACACTCATGATTACCGCAATTAACACTAATTAGGGAGTACGTACATTAATGATAAATAAATAGAGTTATTAATTCTATTTTAGGTTCGAGGGTCAACATTTGGGGGCGCCGACTTAGCGTTATTAAAGCGAATAGCGATTCACGATGTAGTGTGAGGGGGGGGGGGAGAGGCGACGACAACATAAACTTTTATAAAGGACCTGTGAATGGCAAAGGAGGTCCCAGACCTTTTCCATTTTTTGACGTATATGCACTTTAAGGGCAAGGAAAAAAATGGCGAGTACTCTCCCTCGTGCTAAAATTTTCCCACTCTTGTGGCGTGTGCGTGTAGGTTTTTTCATTCATTTTTTGGGTAATACTTTAATTAGAATCACCTCGCGAGGAGATTTTAGATACAATTTTGATGTGCTGGATTCACGTGCTTGTGCGTCGAAAAGAGGAGAACGCCAAAATGAGTACATACGAGTGAACCTCCATAACGCAAAAAAGAAGGTTGTACTTGGAAAAAGTACATTTTAATAGATGTTTTACTATTTTTTTTTATGTTTTTTGTAGATTTGGCAAGATTCTCCAAACTTTTGGGCGACGAATTCGACGATCCGATTTTATATTGTCGTATCAAAAACGCTTTTTATATCCGATGTTTGGCTAGTGTTCTCAAGTGTTTTCAAGAAGGATACTAGCCACACATTGGACGTGAAGGATTAGTACAATTGGAAATAAAATATATGATCCACAACGGATGAGTGGTTACAACATTAAAATTGGCGAAAGTCATGTGCTTTCGAACATGGCGGATTCAAATCCACCAAAATCGACCAAAAAATATTTGACATAAGATATCATTTGACGCTTTTTTCTCCATTTATTGACCTTCGCGTAAAAGACCGCGCACGCACATACCATTGCCACGTAGCTTGCAGACGGTTCTCACTCCGTCCGACATGATAATTTAGTGTGGTCTTTTGTACAGTGCAGAACAACGCGAATCTTATCAACTTGAACATTAGAATTCACATATGTAAAATGAATTTTGTAATTGTAATTAAATAATTGTTGTCCAATTATGTTGGAAAACTTTTATCGAGTAAAGCTTGATGTAAAACACAGAGTAGTACAGTAATAATCTCATGCAACAAAACTGAAAAAGTCGTTGTGCACAACGCTCCGACCGAAACACTTCGAATTTGCATTCATAATTTCATACCTTAGTGTGTCCCCATGTATCAAAATATTGACTTTTTCCTATCGTTTTTTCCTCAAAACGCAGCCCCGAACGAGAAAAACTTTAGCCGTATGAGAAAATCAAGTTTACCAAAGTACACCCAACGTCAATTCAATATTTTGAATATACTTCATGTTTGTCGTCATGTGAACGCATTTTGGCATTTTCCTTTTTTTGACCCCCAGACAAGAGAATCCACCCCGTCAAAAAACTTCATCAGAAGTCGCATCGCGACTGGATTTCAGGGAAAGTATCACCTAAACAACGAATGAAAAACGTCCCACGCACGCGTCACACGAGTGGGAAAATTTTAGGACGAGGTAATCTACTCGCTTTTTTTCTCCCTGTCTTTCACGCGCATGTACGGAAAAATACGAGCATGTACGGAAAAAAATCTGCAGGGGTCTCGAACCTCCCCCTTCATTCATGGGCCCTTTGTAGAATTTTGCGCCTTCGTCGCCTCTCCCCTCTCCTTCTCACATTATCGCTTTAATCTCACACTTTTTAGAATGAGGCACGACAATACCGGTATTAAATGAAAGATATTTGAAAAAAAAATCTTTTATCTACCTTTAAGTATATTTTTATGGCAAGTCGAGTGAGAAAAGTCGAAAAAACAAAGTCGAGTAGCCGTAGCCGGAAGTTCTTGAATCTGTGACGTCGACGTTGTCACAAGTGAGCATGGCGTCACATGTCACAAAACCCTAAACGTCTGCCATGTCACAAAATTACAAAAATCTAGCCGTCTACAACTGTCGCTGTTTTTGTTGGCGTCACCAATTTCGTAGTCGTCTTCAACCGTCACAAAGTTGTACCCACGTCTACAACCGTCACATGTCAAAGTTCCGATTTCATTTTCGCACATCGAGACGCTCTTCAAAGTAGTACGGAGAATCTAACTACAGTTCAAAATACTTTATCAAAGTACCGATAACCGATTGCATGGGTGACACGGCCTAATTCTCGCCGTCCATGTACTGTACGATCTTGTACGGTTAAAGATCCCCACGCGACAACAATAATACTTTTTATTGTTGGCAGCTCCGAAAGGAAAGCCCTAAAATTGTCAAATCACCGGATCCGTCGAATCATTATAGTACAGTACTGTACAGTACCGGACACGTCGAATCACAACCGGTTTCGTCGACACTACAGTACTGTACCGGTTCCGTCGAATCAGCGAAGTATCGATTTTGTCGATATCAAGCATACTGTACCTGCCAGCTTCGGCGGCTTTTTCGTCTGAATTGTTGGCGGTCACTCCCAAACCATGCAAAACCTTAACCCTTTCTTTCACTCTCTCTCGCCTACCGACTCTCTCCCTCTCTTCTCCTATCTCCTCTCTCTTCCCTATATCACCCTTCTTATTTCCATCCCATTTCCCTGTTTTTGACCAGGAATTATCTTCAAAACTTTTTATTTCTTCTTTATGAGAGATAATCTCCACCAAATCCTAAAACCAATCATTTCCAGGATTTTTTTTTGCTTAAATTGACTTACAAAAAGAAATCAAATGATGAAGGCTAGAGTTATCCTTCTAATTTTAATTATCGCTCTTTCTTTTTCAAAAATTTCCACGTGTCTCCGTCTCGTGTACCCTCCGGCGCGAACATTTAGCGATTTTTTAAAATCAACAAATTTGTCGTCTCCATGCGGAGTGTACCACACATCCGACAGTTTGGTGACGTCACTCTCAGCTGGAAACCTGCTAAATGTGACGTGGAGTCTCACATATGCCAACACAGGAGGGTTCCGTTTGGAGCTTTTGAGACCTTACAGGTGAATCTTTCTTTTTCTCTTCTCTCTCTCTCTCTCTCTCTCTCCCTCTCTCCCTCTTTCTCTCTCTCCCCATTTAGTTTTAGATTGTGTTGTCAGAGGAAACACAAAGGAAGAGAAACAGGAAGAGAGTGGGAGAGTAGATTTTTTTAGAAAAATGGTTAACGGAAACTAGAATAAGTTGGTTTTTTGAATGGCGGAGATTGAAAAGGTAAACATTAATAATCTTTTTGGAGTTGGCGAATCACATAGATCACAACGAGGTACTGAATGATTAAAATTACTCTCCTAGTTTCTACAAATCCATTAAGAGTAGTTGTAAAACTAAATTGAAGTTGTACGGGTAAAAATGATTAAATCATCAAATTAAAGGGACTAGCGATAAAACTAAAAAATGGTCAAATTAAAGAATTAAAACTAAAGGTTAATTCATCAAATTAAAGGGGATAAAAGTAAAAGTAAAGATTAATTGTTCGGATGATAAAGGTTAGAGGTAAAACTAAAGATTACTTGTTTTAAGAAGTTAGAGGTAAAACTTAGGAATTGAGCACAAACAAAGGGAAAGAGGGAAAACATTTTTTTTTTGATCAAATATTTCCTTGACAAAAAAACTTCAAAGCTAAACCTCTCTGCTTGAACCAAAAGGAAAATCAAGTTAAAATTTTGTGTATTGAACTCAAACCACAATCAAGTTTAACAATGTTGCTATTTTTATTCCAAACATAAGTTTCCTTTTCATACTAAATCTATTTATTATAACCAATCACTACAATCACCCATACTAAACGTAAAACCGAAGACTAGCTGATCAAAATCAAGACTTATGGCTAAATTAAATTAGGATGTCTTTATGGACATTAATACTGGAAAAACCCACTATCGTTATTTTTGAACTAATAACGAGTACATAAACACATAAATACTAATCATATGACCTGCCTTATCGGAAAATAATGGTGCAACAACATTTATCTCCTCCAGCTATTCGAACGAATCCACGGAAGATAGCCACGTGGCGACTCCTCTCCTCCTAGTAGAATCGTCCAATGGGAGCATCACGGAACAATACCACGTGGAATATTTGACCAATGAGACGTCGATCTCCTGGGGTCTGCTGGCCAATCCGACGGCTCAGTGGGCTCTGGTGCAGCTGCCGGATGAGGACTGCTATGGGTGCACCATACGACTTGTACGGCAGGTACATAACTGTCCTTACAAAGTACAAAAAATACACTCCCTCTCTCTCTTTCTCTCTCCTCTCTCTCACTCACTCTTCCATTTGCTCTGCAACTGTCTCTTAAGAGTTTCCCCCCCTTCCCCTTTTACCTACACCCCCTCCTCCACCAAACATGTACGGATGGTACATGAATACAGGCTTTCGATCTCGATCCTTCTGGGAAGCTCTCTCTGTGGAGCTGTGCAGACGTCAACATTATGAGACATGGCGTTAATCCGTGCCACGATTGCAGCAACCAATCAGCACCCTGCATGTACGACAACAAGGAGAGCAAATGGGAATGCGTCTGCGATCCAGCGGTACGCTCAACTTATCATTGTATTTGTAAATGTTGACATTCTGTAGCATTTAGTTTCTAATTTTTGATTTATGATTTCCAATGTCTGATATCCAATGTTCAATGTCGGTTGTCCAGTATTAATGTCCAACATTCAATGTCTAATATCTAATATCCAATGTTTGATGTCCGACGTTCAATTTCGATTTTCGCTGACTAATTTTCAGAATTCAGTGCTTTATTTTTATTTTCTAAGGCTAAATGTCCAATTTTAAATGTCAATGTTCAATCTCCACAGACTAATGCTAGATCCAATTTTCAATATCTGATGTTCGATGTCCATTGTCTTATATTCAATGTTCAATTTTAAATTTTCAAATTTGAATGTCTGATGTCCAATGTCGATTTTCCTGGTCAATGTCGGAGGCCAATGTCCCAGCGTTGAACGTCTGATGTCCAATGCTCAGTGTCCAATGTCCATGTTTAAATGTCCTTTTTCATTGTTCCATGTCCAATGTCCATTATCAAATAGCTAATACCCAATCTCTAACGTCCAATGTCCAGCTTTTAATCTCAAGCTTCAGCTTTCAAATCTGCAATGTCCTAATCTTCTATTGCACAATATCCAACATCAGATGATCAATGTCAAAAGGCAAATTAGAAGTCTAAATTTAAATTTGATCGTTAGAATTTGAATATTTTAGCTTAAACGGCCTGCTATCCAGTAAACCAAGTACAAGAAATATTCAAATTGCCAATTCTTAGTGTCTTTGTATGTTGTTTATGCAAAACAAGGTGTACGTGTCTCATCTTTTACAATCACTCAATAGAATTTTCTCCGTTAACATTTTAAGTGTCTCTCTTAAGTGTATTTAAGATATTTTAATTTTATCTTTGAGCTTAACAACAGCTTCCACTCGGAGGAACCTACTGCGAACGTCGAGAAGAGTGTGTGGCGGATATCGACTGCGGACCCACAAACGCCAAATGTATCGATATTGTGTCCACAAACTCTCCCTCCAAGTGAGAAATTATTACGCGCATAATAATTAGTGTGTATTACTGTTGGTTGCTTTTGCGTTTGAGTGGTCTAAAATGGCAAATATAATGTCTCCCTTTTCAAGTAAGCCGTTAATACTCAGAATAGTTAGTGTTGATTATTGTTAGTTATTTAGGGAGGGAGGGAGGGAGGTTTATCACATTCTTGAAAATGAGGGTTTCTCACAGTAATTACTGTGGATTATTGCACTTATTGAGAGGTTTTAATATCGGTCGTCATGTCTCCTTCCAAATATGTATAGGTCATAAAAATCGGTAAGGATTATGAGTGGTGAATTCACTATTGGACGAAACCAGAAACTACATCAAAATGTTTGAAAATACATATGCTATATAGCTTTTTTTTACGTCTCTCTAATTTTTATTTATTTATTTTTCTTTATTTTTTAGATTTTTATTTCTTTATTTTTTCCCCTTTTTTTGATTTTATCTTATTAATTTATGATTTTTTTCTTTGTGTCGTTTTCAAGGCAATGTTATTGTTTACAAGGGTGGACGGGCCCCGGATGCCAAATCGAATCGAATCTGACGCTCGATCCGACGGTCGATGTTTCATCCTGGGACCGCAAATATCCCTTCAACTTTTCGGCGGATAACTTCACAATGTTTTGGCAAATCATTCCTTCGAAGTCGGGATCTCTGGAAGACGACGGCCGCCAGGTTTTCTTTTTAATCTTTTCTATTTTATTTTAATTCGTTACTTTTTTTTTTCTTTCGTAATATTGTTTTTCTATGGATAATTTAATAATTTCACATTCATACATATGTAAGTACACTTTTGTAGTTTTGTATGTAACGCATATGTAGCACGTGGGAACATACCCCATACAGTGTAGCGTACATTTGTAATTATAATTTAGTGCGTATGTTATTTTCAGTGCGTTACCCTCTCACTTACCCTCTATCCCTCTCTCTCTCTCACTCCCTTATCCCTGTCAAACTTGACGACAGAAATAGTACTAGTCTGCACAAAAGACAAAACGAATCAAAATTAATGTAGTGCGCACGGAAAAGCGCACGGAACATAAATAAATACGAACAGAGGCATTTAGGATGATTCTCAACATTTTAACTTTTCACTTCAATATTTTCTTAATTCTTAAACTTTCGACCAAAACTTTGTTTCATTTTTGTAAAGTATTGATCCTAAGTTTCTAACTCTAGGAAATCCATACTATCACTCAAAAGTTAAAAAAAAATTACCGTTTTTCTTTTTAACTTCTAACCTTACAAATTGCCCAACATTTTTATTTCTTCCAACATTTTAATTCTTTAAACATTTTAATTCTTTTAACATTTTAATTCTTGAAGCATTGTAAATTTTTGAGCATTGTAATTCTTTCAATACTTTTATTTCTTCCAACATTTTACTTCTTCTAACATTTTAATTCATTTAACATTTTAATTCTTTAACCATTGTAATTCTTTCAACATTGTGATTCTTTTTTGACATTTTGATTACCATTTTTTTATATTTATTTTTTTTATTTTAGATTGAAGTTGCAATCGCCGCAAAAACTTTGTCGTTTGTGGCGATCGGATGGAGACCCACAAATACCCCTTTTATACCCATTCCCGGAACTGACCTCTCCTCCTCCTCCCCCTTAAATACTACAGTTCCTTCCATTCCTACCACTCTCAACGCTCCTCCTCCTCCCTCTCCTCTTCCTCCCTCCTCTCCTCATCCTCCCCCCACTCCTCGTCCTCCTCTCCTCTCTCCTCCCTCCCCTTTCTCTCTTCACTCTCCTCCCTCCCCTTTCTCTCGTCCCTCGCCCATCTCTCCTCCTCCTGTGGTTAAAAGAAATGGTTATCCTTCTCCCCCCATTTCCTCTCTCTCTCCTCCAATTCCTCCCCCTAGAGCAAAATTTCCACCCCAAGTTCCTGCGGAGGAGGTGGAGGGAGAGGGAGGGAAGGGAGAAGAAACTCCTCCGACATCCACAATAATTCAGAGACAAGGGAGAGAGAGAAATTTAAGAGGTAGTGGATAAAGTAACCCCATTTTTTGTCTTTCGTATAATTTTTTTTTATCTCTCTCTTCCTTTCCCTCTCCTTCTTCCCCTCCCTCTCCTTCTCCTTAACTCCCTAACTCCCTCCCTCCCTACATTTTTTTTTCTTTCATATGATATTTTTTCTCGCTTCCTCTCCCCCTCTCCCTCTCTCCCTCCCCCTCTCTCCCCCCCTTCATGTGACAGCCCGTCACCTGGCGGAGCAGAACAGACAAAATTCTTCGAGTGGCTTCGTGCATCTCACTGCTGCGAGATGTCGCTAGGGCGTCCACCTGGGGGGGGGGGGGGGGGGAGGGCGAGGGCGGGGGAAAAGGGGGGGGGGGGGGGGGGGGTCCTCCATCTCCTTCCTCTTCTCCCTCTCCTCCCTCCATACCCAAAACAAGTACCTCACAATCTCCTCCTTCCAAAATTACTCCCTCTTCTCCTCCCCCAACTCCCAAAACCCTTGCCTCTCTCCCTCCCTCCACCCCACCTCCTAAACTTCCTTCGCTCGATCATCTTCCTCCTCCCGTTTCCGTTACGGCTAACGGAACGGATTCCGTGGAACCAACTTCGGCGGCGATTTTGACTCCAGAAGAAGACGAAAGCGGACAAAACGTGACGTTATCACAATCGGAAATCGAGATCGAAAAAAATCCCGAAAACCCCAATTTCAAAAACATCGGAGAAGTCCCGGCGATGTTTTCGCAAGATATGACGATAGGATTCGCTAAAGGAAATTATTATCGAGTTCAAGTGAGCGACATCTCTTTCTCTCTCTCTCCCTCTTTCTTTCCCTCTCTCTCTCTATCTGTGGTTTTTTTCTCTCTCTGGAAATTATTATCCAGTTCAAGGGAGCGCTATCTCTCTCTCTTTCTCTCTCTTCTCTCTGTCTTTCTCTCTCTCTCTCTCCCTCTCTCTCTCCCTGTCTTTATCCCTCCCTCTCCCTCCCTCTCCATCCCCCCCTCTCTCTCTCCCTCCCTCCCTCCCCGCCTCCCTCCATCCCTCTCCGTTCCTGCTTTTACTTATTTATTTCAAACATCAATTAGTGAGAATATTTTGCTACATTCGGAATTTTAATCTTTAAAAGTAGTGGAGTACAATCTGTTAAAACTGAACGGAATCCGTTAAATCCAAAATTACCCATGAAGGTTGAACCGAAAGAAAAGCCGTTAAACTGAACACCTCTCGTAAAACAGGAAATTAAAAAGGATTCCCTTTTCAAGTGAACCATTTTCCTTTTAACTGAAATAAACACCGCTGAACTGAAAACACCCGTCAAAACCGGAAAAAATCCGTTAAAGTAAAACTCTTTTGTTGAACATTTTCCGTTAAACTGAGCTAAAAGCCTGTTGAATAGAACACCCTCGGTAAAACCTCAAAGAAATATGTAGACCGTTGAAGAGAATATTTTCCGTCGTACATTTTCCATTGAACTTTTCCGTTGAACTTTTCAGTGAATTTTCTGCTGAACTGAACGTTTTTTGTCAAACATTTTTCCGTAAAACTTAAACAGGATTCTTGGAGTTTACCGGGATCTCATTCGACTCCTCTCTCGGATGTTTCCATGGGAGGAGTCAATGACATAAGTGACGCGACGGGTTGCGAAAGTCCGGATGGGACGACTTACATTATTTTCCGGAGGCCTTTTACACCTTCAGATAAAGGTGAGAATTGTCTCCTTCTGTGTCTCTCTCTTCCAATTCCCAATTTCCATTTTTTTTTCTATTCACAGTTTCTACCGTCCTTTAATTTTTTATTTCCAATGTCCAATTTTTAATTTTGATTTCCAAGTTCCAGCTTCTAACTTTAGATTTCCATCGTCAACCATATCCAGATTCAATGTCAATGTTAATGTCAAACAGCAATGTCAACGTCAAATGTCAAATTTCAACGCCAATGTCAATCTCAATGTCAGTGTTGATTTCAAATGTCAATGTGACTGTCAAATGTCAAAACGCCAATGGCAATGTCAACGGCAATGCTAATATCAATTTAAAACTCAACTTCAATGTCAATTTCAATGTCAATTTTAATGTCGAATTCCACGTGTCAATGTCAGTTTCAATTTCAATGCCAACATCAATTTCCATGTCAAATTCCAAATTCCAAATGTCAATGCCAAATTTTGATTTCAGTGTCAATGTGACTGTCAAATGTCAAATGTCAATGTCCTTCAAATCTCATGAATCCCTCCCTTACTCCTTCGCTCCCTCCCTCTTCTTTCCCCATCATTCTTTCATTTTTTCCTTCTTCTCCTTCTTTAGACCTGGACTACACCCTGAATACGGACGAGGACTTCACTCTCGTGTGGGCGAAGGGGCAGTCTCCGGGAAGCATTGAGGATTCCGGACTCTCTACCTCCTCCGTCACTCTCTACCTCAAACAAGAGATTGAAACGTTTTATAGGTAGGAATTTTCTTTTTTGTTTTTCTCTAGGAAGAGGGAGAGGGTGAATGAGAAGGAGAAGGAGAGAAGAGAAAGAGAGGTGGAGTGAGAGGTATATACCTCCAACAAGAAAGTGAAACATTGTGTAGTGGGAATTCTTTTGGTTCGAAGAGAGGGAGTGGGAGAGGAAGAGGGAGGGAGAATACTCAAACACCGGAAACTCCCATTAGTACGTATCCATTGAATAGACTGTAAAAAATGAGTAGTGGAAAAAATCATATTCTGTATTCAAAAAAACATTTTACACAGATATAGTGATTTTTTGTTTTTCCTTTTTCTAACTTATTTAACTTTTGTATTCTGTACTCTGTTTTTTTTTTTTTTTGTGGGTTGCGCAGACCGGACGAATTAAAGTTCCATGGAAAAAAAAATGCAGGAAAAATTGGAGATGTCAATTTAGCGCTGGGAGTACCGACATTGAGTGGACAAAAATGTAAAAATTCGACATTACCCGAATTCCAATGTGAATATTCGGTGAAAGGAGACGAGTAAGTTACTTTTTGACCACTTTATTATTTAGTATAATCAAAGTCGAAGATAAACATAAATCAAGTAGAAATCAAGTAGAAATCAAGTGGAAGTTGAGTGGGACCTATGGTAGAATCAAAACCTAAAGCAATCTTTTAGGGAATCAAAAACTCGTCATAGGATATTGTCACATGAAGCTCTTTTTGAAAATGATGAAGTCTACTGATTTGAAGGGACAGAAAAACAGTGAAAAAGTTACAAAAATGAAGATGAAAAAACCAAAAATACACCTAAATACATCGACAATCTATTAGATTTTAGAAAGTCTTTGTTGAACATTGCATATTGTGAATTTCATGTTGAGCATCGAGAAACAATTATTATACATCAGACAATGAACAGTAATATTGGACATTAAACATTAAACTTATATTTAGACATTTGAACATTGAACATGGAACATTGAGCACTTCGACCTTTGGACATTGAACAAAACATTTATCATCGAACATGGAACATTAAATTCAACATTTTACATTGATCATGAAAATATTGTACTGAATATTCATAATTGAACATGGAGGATTGAATTTAACATGTAACCTTCAACATCAAATTTAACATTGAACATTGAAAATCGTTTCCTCTCTCGCTTCTAATGTACTTTATTTCCAATCCAACTTCTTCCTTCAATCCAAAATTTTCCTTCAATCCAAACTTCTTTCAATCCAATTCCTTTTTCTTTTTCCTTTTTCCTTTATTTCTTTCTTCTTTTTTTCTTCTGCTTTTTCCTTTTTCCTTTTTCCTTCTTTCTTCCTCCATCCCACTTCCTCCTTCCTCCTTCCTCCTTCCTTCTTTCTTCTTCCTTCTCCCTTCTTTTTTCTTCCTTCTTTCTCCTCCCTTCTTCCTTCTTCCTTCTTTCTCCTCCTTCTTCGTCCTTCCTCCTTTTTCCCTCTTTTCCATTTTTCTTTTTTCTTTTTTTCCCTCTTTCCTTTTTTCTTCCTTCTTTCCTCTAGTTACATACTCCATTGGACTCTCCATAGTGAAAATATAAATTTTGCGATACAAGTAAAAACAAGAGGATGGGTTTCGATTGGTTTTTCGAAAACAAAGAAGGTTTTTGATTCCGACGTAATTATCGGATACCCGAACGAAAAAAACGGGTCTTTAAACGGAACCATTGGGGTTTTTAAAATAGTGAAAAATAGTGTGGATGGAGTCGTACCGGAGTCGAAATTAGTTCTTTCCAATGCGAGGATTTATCAAGTGAATAAGACGACAATTATGAGGTAGGGAGGGAGAGGTAGAGGAGGGAGTGGGAGGGAGGGAGAGGGAAAGACGGAGGGGTAGAAGGATAGCGGGGGATAATAGAGGGTAAAAAAAACGACAATTTAATGATTTTTAATCCCACCTTGATTTTTTTCTTTATCCACTTTTTGATATTTCCTTTTTTTTTGTTTTGGATCTCTCCCTTCTTCTCCTTCTTCTTTTCATATTTTTTCTTTCTTAACTTTTTTTTTTTTTCGGGCAGCTTTTCGCGAAACTATTCGAGCGGAGACTCGGAAATAAAAATAGGGGCGGCAAAATCCACCCCCCTTGTATGGGCCTTTTCGCCCGATAATTCCCCCATATTAGGGAACCATTTTATTAAACATAGCCCTCCCCTCTCTTCTTCCCTCTCTCCCTCCAGCCCTTCCATCTATTTCCATTCATTTTTTTTCAGGCTCTCTCTTCCTCCTTCCTCCTTCCCTCCCCCTCTCCCCCCCCTCTCTCTTCCTCTCATTCCATTCAGGCCACAATTTGGGCCCTCCTTCTCCCCCTCTTCTTAACCTCCTCCCCCCCCCCCACTCTCCTCCTCTCCCCTCCCCCCCCCCTCCTCAGGGAGTATCAAACCTGATCGGTGGTCGTCCGTATTGAGAATACGATGGTCCTTTGGCGCACTATTAGGGCCGTTTCGCACTTTTCGTACCACTTTGGCAGTATTCGCCAGGTGGGGAAGGGGAGGGGGAGACTGGGGGGTTTGTTGGTTTGTTTGTTTGTTTGTCGCTCTCTCTCTCTCTCCCCTCTCTACCTGCCCTCTCGCCCCTTTCTCTCCCTCTCCCCTCTCTTTCCGCCTCCCCTCTCCCCCCCTCCCCCTCCCCTCCCCCCTCCCTCCAAAAACAAACCCACCCCTCCTTCCCTCCCTCCACTCTCTCCCTCTCCCTCTACTTTTTTTTCCCTTTGAAGGTTAGCCACAATCAAACCCATTTTAAGTCAAAATTCTTATAAATGACTCTCCCCCTCCCTCTCCACCTCCCTCCCTCCCCCCCTCCCTCCCTCTCCCTCTTTTTTTTCTTTTTTTTCCCTTTTTCTTTTGAAGGTTATCCGCAATTAAACCCACTTTAAGACAAAATTATTATAAATGGCTCCATTTTGTCTCCGTTTTATTTTCCATTTTTTTGATTTTTTCCGGAGTTTTTATTGCGGTCACAAAATTTTTAGGCAGCCAAAAAAGTAGATTATTTAGTGCGCACGGAATTTTGGGACTCTGTATTTTATTTTTTTTCGGGATCGAATTTTTGAACGGAGTTCTTTGCAAACCGAGGAAAATGAAAAATTCAAGTTTTACAAATTATAAAAAAACATTGTGGATTCATTTTCATAAATTTTTGGGTCTTGGAATTATTTTCGGAGGAGCCGTAAACGCTATTTTGGGTTTTTTGAAATTCAAAAGTTTGACCAATCAACAAATTTGGGTAAGTTTGACTTGCGTTGACTTTTATTTAGACTTATTTTTTATTTTTGAGTATATATATTATAAATATTATATATTAGAAGTAATATAGATATGATATATGTAAAAAAAAAAAACTGTGATTTCCTCCCTTTCTTTTTATTATGTTTTTTAACCCTCCTCTGCTCTTTCCTCTCTCCCATCTCCTCTCCTCTCCTCTCTCCTCTCTTCTCTCTTCTACCTCCTCTCCTCTTGCCTCTTTCCTCTCCACTCTCCTCTGTCCTCTCTTCTCTCCCCTCTCCTCTTCTCTCCTCCCCTCTCTCCTCCGCTGTCCTCTATCTCCTCTCTCCTCCCTTCTCGCTCCTATCTTTTCTCTCCTTTTTCCTCTCCTCTCTCCCCTCGCTCCCTCTCTCCCTCTCTCCTCTCTCCTCTCACCTCCTCTCTCTCCCCTCTCTCCTCTTTCCCCTCCCCGCTCACCTCTCCTCTCCTCGTCTCTCATCTCACATCTCATCATCTCTCATCACTCTCATCTCTCCTAGATCCGCTCATTCTTCCCCCCCTCCCATTTTCCTCTCTCCCCCTCTCCTTCCACCCCTCCCTCTCTCACTCCCCCTCTCGCGCACTCTCCCTCTCTCCCTCTCTTCCTCTTTCCTCTCTCCCCCCACCTCCTCTCTCCTCTCACCTCCTCTCTTCTCTCCTCTCTCATCTCTCCTCTCTTCTCTCCTCTCTCATCTCTCCTCTCCTTCATACTCCCCTCCCTCTTTCCTCTCTTCCTCCCT
>JBBHKE010000956.1:171768-192854 GCA_037447655.1 Zygnema cylindricum
AGAGAGAGGGAGAGATGGAGAGAGATGGAGAGAGAGAGATGGAGAGAGAGAGATGGAGAGAGAGAGAGAGGGGGGGGATGGAGAGAGGGGGAGAGAGAGAGATAGGCATTAGTCTTCCATGCTTTTTATTTTCCTTTTTTAAGGATTACTTATTTAAAACCAAAAATTGGGAATTTTCAAATCAAATATAGAATTGAAAAGCTGAAAATGATACGAAAATATTATCTCTTTTATTAAATTATGGTATTTTGTTATGAAGAATTGTTACGAAATATAACAAAACAGTTTAGGTGAAACAAAAAACTTAATTTGCATTAAAATCGATGTTTTTTTCCCCGAGAGTAGGTTTGTTTCCAACTTAGTTTTCACATTTTTTTAAAGTAAGAAAAAAAAATGGAAAAAAAAAAATGGAGGCATTCTTGTTTAAAAATTAGAAAAAAGCAAAAAAAAAAAGAAAAAAAGGCACTTTTCCACCTAAAGAAACTGAGGAATTTTTAAATTGAAAATGGAAAAAGAATTAAAAAAAAAAAAAAAGTGTCCAAAAAATATCATTCATGAGAGAGGAGAGGGAGGAGGGGAGAGGGGAGAGGGGATATTTAATCTTTTGTTTGTTTTTTTGTTTTTTTTGTTTTTTCCCGAATTTGATGTTAACCCATTCAATTGTAAAACATTCATAGACCGCAATATTCAACGGCACTAGTGCGGAATTGCTAATAATATGGATGTGAAAATAGCAATATCCACACTGAATTAGTATTACCCACACTGACTTAATTAGTATAATCACAATTAACTTGATTAGTATTATCCACACTAAATTAGTATTATCCACACTAAATTAGTGTTATCCACATTAACTTAAGAGTATTATACACACTAATAAAATGTTTTTTCATAAATTGGATGAAAAACGTTTATAAACATCATACCTCCACTGTACGAATGTTTTCAAATATTGTAAGCAATGTCTCCAAATTTTGTATGTCTACTGTAAGAATGTTCTTTAACATCATATCTCCAATGTAATATGTCTGCAATATAAGAAAGTTTTGAAACATCAGAATGCTTTTAAAAATTGTAATTCCAATGTATAGCCTCATACAAACTCACCATTCTGCAACACTTGACACGTGGATGATCCAGGTTGGCAGCGAAAGCGCATTCGCAGGCTCGGGAGCCAAACTCAGAAACGAACTCAAAACCGATACCGCAGACTGACCTTCTGCAGCAGTAGCCATGGCTTCCACGGCATCCGCAGGAGCAGCTGGGAAAACGGAGAGCAAAGAGACTGCAAGTACAACTGGAAAGACAGCCGTACATCCAGCAACAGCAAATAGCTTCCAAGCTGGTGATAATATTTCCTCCAAATTTTCTTCTTTCTTTTCTTCTTTCTTTTTTTCTTTGGAGTGATTTAGAGAAAGAAAGTGGTTTTGGTGTAAAATAAAAGTTACAGGAACTTCTTTACAAATATTTTTATCAGTTAAAGTTGTAAACTGCTGTGAAGATTCTTGACAAGTACTGTTTTCTGAATCTGTAACTGCTTTGCACATAGAACAGCTTTGTTGAACCGATTTTTCAGTTACAGTTAATCTCCGACCTAAAAACTTGTTAGCAGTTCTTTTACGCCGAAAACCTAATCTACTTTTAAAATTTTCTGTGTTTTGTACATTAAGATTTGAAGATCTGCAATAGGACGAATAAAAACGAGAATTCGCTAAAATGTACGGAGAGTCTGCCGGTCCGTGTAAAAAAATCGTACTCGGAGACTGTACGGATAAGGCGAGGGCAGCCATGGTTTGTCGAGAAAACTGGACAAGAAATGCTCAATTAGGGTTACTAAATTGTATATCGTATCATATTCTGATACATTTTCAGCACGATATATCGAATGCTGCCATTTCGGCTTCGATATGAACCTCTGATTACGAGTCTCGCACGGAATGTCGTCATACGTTTCTTGCATAGAGGTTTCATTCGTAGTATGCGCACGGTAAAACCCTTTGAAAAAGAATGCATATGCGCATTATTCAAAATTTCAGATTTTTTAAAATGCGTTGACCGACTTTGACTTAATTATAAAATAAAAATACGAAAAATTTCATCAAAAGTACTACTACAACTTAGGATTTCGCAACTTTCGAACAACTCGGAGACATCGGAGTACCCTAGGAAATACAACAGGCGCAATGGAATTAAACAATTTTGGTGGCGGAATTAACAGATAACGATCAATATCAGGAGGAGTAAGACAGCTTCAAGGTCACCCATGGCACCTTGCGATAGGACGTACGGATATCCCATGCACTAAAGGCGCAGAAGATGACAAACGCCACTTAGCCACTTTCTCCAAGTCATCCCTTCTTCTACATATAGGGAGATGCCTTGTGAACATTGTAATCAACTCCCAAAGTAGTCCCTCATTGAAAGGTGTTGCTAATGAGTGACTCACTTAGTTTATCATGCAATTGAAGTAAGAGATGCATCCGAGTGAGGGTCAGAAGTGTAAGGGAAGAATAAGTAAAAGATATGAGATATATGGCAAAGTGAGAGAAGAGATGCAACGAGTAAGTAGAGTCAGAGTGAGAGTTTGTATTCAAAAGTCTTGGGATAAACATATGGATTATTTGGTCGATGTAATTTGTTGTGATTTGTTAACTGTTTATTTGTAAGCTTCCATTGTATGAGGTTGTGGTATCATCTATGGGAATTTTTATCAATCCTTTTAACAATTGGTATCGATACATGTTGTTGGGATATTATCGTTTCGCGTCATTTCGCGAAGCGTCATACCAACATTCATTTGTTGGACGTGAAGTGTCACGTCATCATACAAATTGTACGACGTCGTTTCGTGGTGGTACTTTTGATATCCGCGAATGAAATGTACTATTTCGTTTTGCGTGACTTTTGTTTGCGTGCACAGGTGTTTGTTTTTGCGTGCAGGTGTTTTCGTGTGACGACACGTGTTTAAGTCAACGTTTGGAGTTAGTCGTTTCGAAGGAAGGAAGCGCGTGCTACTTTCTTCGTGGAAACATCTTTGCAGTGTGCACAGTCAGCTAGGGACAAACTTCGTCGCTACGCTAAGTCCTACTTGTCTTACCTTGTTGTCTCTTAGTGAAAAGTAGCGAGTATATAGACAGCAGTGTATATGTGCAGAGTATATTCTATAATATTGTATCGCATGTATTAATTTTCTTAGATGATTAATCTTGGAGTAAGAGATTATTTGAAGAAGAGAGAGGTGAGAGAGAAGAGTGAAGAGTGATGATGTAAAGAGGCTTCGGCCAAGAACACTTATGATTCTTTTTGGATGAATATTCTTCTTGTTTATTATGAGCTTCCGCTGTGTAATGATTTATGTTTTATGAATTATTTTAAGTGAAACTCTTTTGCTTAAGATCCTACAATTGGTATCGGAGCTAGTGCTTCGGAGATAGAGAGGGAGCGCATGGGGAGGAAGAAGAATAGAAATACTCCTTCCCCCATGTCGACTTCGGAGAGAGCAAGAGAGTTCAGTTTTTCGGGTTCTCAATTTGAGGAGACTCAAAATACGGAGAGAAAATTTGAGGAGATGTTTGATACATTAATGAGATATGTAGATTCACGATTTCAAACTCAATCTAGTGGGAAAAGAGAATTTGCTTCATTTCAGGCTGCCGATCCATTTAGTGGAGGAGCTAATGAGAGTGAGATAAAAAAGAGAATTAGGAAGGGTAAAGCAAAGATAGAGGAAGATTCAGATTTTGAAGAGGCATTGGATAATGAAAATGATTATAATATGTCGGGGAAATTCGTGGTCTTTAATGGCACCAATTATGCGATTTGGAAGAAATCTATTTCAAATCAACTTATCCTCAAGAGGCTTTGGAGGATTGTCAATCGATAGGAGAAGATGCCAACGGAGAGTAAGGCACGTGCTCAATGGAGATTGAAGGATATTGCGGCAACGACCAGTTTGATGAAGAACTGCACTTCTTCCGTGCTTGATCATTTCCTCGCTCACAAAACGGCCCATGAGTGTTGGCAAGCACTTGAGGAGCAATATGAGAAAGGCGTTGAAAACAAGGGTCAATATTTTTATACCGACTTTATGAATTTTAAAATCAAGTCAAATGAATCGATGGACGATGCCGTGAAGCGCTTCAACATTATACTCGAGCAATTACTCAACAATGGTCGAGTTATTTTGGATGCGGATAAATTAAGCGTTTTTCTTAACGCTTTACCGGACAAGCTTTCGCATCCTAAAGTTGTTTTACGAGCGAAGGCGGATAATACTTTCGGATTCACCGTTAATTTTATCAAAATGTCGGAGGGAACTCCATCGGTTTCTTCAAGTGGAGGAGGAGGAGTTCTCCACTCTACTACTCCCGAAACCCCGGGTCTTAACTTTGCTGGTGGTAGAGGAGGTGGCCCGAGAGGTGGTGGTGGCGGCCGAGGCAACAAGAAGGAGCAAGGTCGTCCACCGAAGGTCCCTTCGGATCTTTCCAATGTGACATGCTACCGGTGTAACCGGCTTGGACATTTGTCTTCATCTTGTCCGGATAAGGTTAAGAAATGTCATTTTTGAAGTAAGTGGGGGCATACGATTTCTCAATATTATGCAAAGAGTGGAGATTCCGGAGGTGGAAGAGGAGGTAGAGGAGGTGATAGAGGCGCCCGAGGTGGCCGCCGAGGAGGAGGCCGCGGCGGCGGTAGAGGTTATGGTAATGCAAATAACTTTGACTAAGGTAATGAACCCGGTGATGTTTTTCCGGTGCTTAACCTTACCCTTGATTCGGTGAGTAGTGAAGGAAATTTAGAGAAGGAGTGGATTATTGATACGGGGGCATCTCACCATGTTTGCACAGATGCTACCTTGTTTGATGATATGAGGGAACTCACGGTTACAAAGTGAATTACAGTTGCAAGCGGCCATGTCATTTCGGTTAGAACGGTTGGAACGGTTTGGCTTTATCTTCTTTCATGGGATAATGATGGGAAAGAGAGATCGACGGAGCATTGTCTTCAAAATACTCTTTACATTCCGGACGGTTTGGTTAATTTGTTAAGCGTTCCATAAATCCAAAAGAGTGGTGGAAGCTTACTTGCGAGAGGTGATCAATCTATTGAGATTTGGAATGAGAAGGGGAATGTAACTGGAGAAGGAGTTGTAACGGATGCGAATCATAGTCGGCTCTTATGGAGGAGGCCGAAATCTAAAGTTCCCACCGAGGGAATTTCACACCAAATTTCGGAGTTGAAAGGTGATCTTACCTTATGGCATCGTCGAATGTGTCACACATCCGAGGTAAGTTTGAAGAAGATGATTCGTCATTCTTCGTTGAGGGGTTTGGACCTCACATCCGGTGAGAAGGTGAATGGATGTGGGGGATGTAGCAAAAGACGTCAAATTCAGAAATCCCATCCGAATAAAGACATCAAGCATCGAGCTCAAAGTCCTTTGGAGGTTGTCCACATTGATCTTTGTGGACATATTAAACCCGAGACAATTGGAGGTAACAAGTATACTTTGGTGATTGTCGATGACTTCTCCCGGAAGTCAGGGTGTATTTATTGAAAACGAAATCGGATGCATTTGAAAAATTAAAAGAATGGCATGTAATGGCCGAAAGGCAAATTGATAAGAAACTTAAATCCATTCGTTCGGATAATGGAGGGGAGTTTGTTGTTTTTGAGGGGCATTGAAAAGAGTGGGGGATAAGGCATCAATTCACGACGTCTTATTCTCCGGAGTCAAATGGAGTGGCCGAGATGAAGAATCGTACCTTACAAGAAATGGTCCGTGCGATGGTTCATAGCTCCGAACGAGAGATGTTTTTGTGGGGAGATGCGATTCTTACGGCGAATTATATTTGTAACTGAAGACTCACTTCGGTTTCCGGAAGTAAAACACTAGAGGAGTTATGGAGTGGGAGAAAGCCCACGGTTCATCATTTGAGAATTTGGGGATGTCATGCTACGGTTTATGTGGAATCAATTAAGAGGAAAGGGAAATTTGCACCAAGGAGTTGGCCCGGAATTTTGATTGGATATAGTGCGAAGGGGAGTTTATACCGAGTATATGATCCGGCTCGTCACACTGTGGAGGAATCTCGGAATGTGGATTTTCATGAAGATCTCAAATTCGCCATGAATTCCGTTGGGAAATTTATATTTTTATGAGGAGAGTGAAATTGAGAGTTTTCCGTTCATTGGGGATTCGGAATCCGATGTGCAACCAAATGATAAAACTAAGAAAAAGAATTTGAAGAAATCGGTTGAAATTGAATTTGAAAGTAAGAGTAATGGATCTTTGGATTCCCGAGTGCCTTCGAACATTCGAAAATCTCAAGCTCTAAATCGAGTACTAAGTCGAGTGAGAAGGAAATTGAAATTGAATCCGAGGAAGAGAAAAAAGAAAAGGAGGAGGAGCAAGTTATTTGGAGGAGCTCTCGGATTACAAAGGGGAAGAAACCGGAGAAACTCACTTACGATCGAAAAGGGGATAATGCATCAAATTCACATTATTTTCTTTCCGATGCTAAGGAGACGGAGTTTCTTTTGTAGCAATCACTTACGGAGAACATGACCGGCGACCCTCAATCTTATGTCGAGGCTAAGAGGTTGGTTGATTGGGAGAGTAAGTGGAAACCGGCGTGGGAGAAAGAATTTAAGTCGGTGGTTGATAATCGAACTTTGAGGAAGGGAAATTACCGGAGGGGAAAAAGGCGATTGATGCAAAGTGGGTCTTTAAAACCAAAACTGGAGCGTCGGGTGAAATAATTAAGTACAAGGCAAGGCTTTTTTGCCAGGGATTCCAACAACGTGACGGAATCGATTTTAAGGAGACTTATGCTCCTGAGGTGAAGTTCGACTCACTACGGATTATTATTGCAATTGCAGCGATGGGGAAGAAGCACGTCCATCAAATGGACGTTGAAACCGCGTTTTTAAATGGTGAGTTGGAGGAAGAGGAATATATGAAGGTACGGGAAGGTGTCTCTCCTTTGCAAGAAGGAAATGTATGGCGTTTGCGAAAGTCATTATATGGTTTGAAACAAGCACTACGCACTTGGTATTTGAGGCTTCATCAAGTACTATTGAAGTTTGGATTTGTACGGAATACGTCCGATTTTGGAGTTTACGTGAAAGGTGAAGGAGTTGACCAAATCATCTTTTCCGTTTATGTGGATGATTTCTTGATGGCATGCGACAAGTTAGAGCACATTAGTGAGCTGAAACGTTACCTTGGTTTACATTTCAAAGTAATAGATCTTGGAGAGGTACGATATATTTTGGGGATTCAAGTGATACGTGACAAGGAGGGGAACATTAAATTGAGTCAAGCTCAATATTGTAAGGAGATTTTGGAGAGATTTTGTATGTTTGACGCGAAACCGCTTTCTACACCGTTGGCTGCAAACCTACACATTCGTAAGTTTGAAGAGGAGGATTCTATCGACGTACCATATCGAGAGGCGGTTGGTTCACTTATGTACCTTAGCGTTGGTACTCGTCCAGATATTTCAGCCGAGATTTTTATCGTCAGCCGTTATTCTCACAAGCCAAAGAAGGCACACTAGGAGGTCGTACGACGTATCTTTCGATACTTGGTTGGTACGATAAATCTTGGACTTTTGTTTACTTCTGACAAAAATTCTTTGGAGTGTGTTGGGTATTGTGACGCGGATTGGGGCGGCGATTTTGATTCAAGCAAGTCCACGTCAGGATATGCATTTATCTTTGGAGGAGCTGCGATCTCGTGGAGTTCTAGGCTACAACCTACGGTTGCGTTGAGTTCCACAGAATTTGAGAACATGGTTGCGTGTCATGCATCTAAATCTTCGATTTAGATTAAAGAGATGTTACGTGAGTTAAGCGTTCCTATTGGTTGTATGACAATTTATTTTGACAGCATGAGTTCGATGGCGTTGGCGGAAAAACCCAGTGTTTCACAAGAGGACGAAACACATCAAGATCCAATGGCATTTTGTAAGAGATTTGGTTACGGCGAACCAGATTGTATTTTCGTACGTACCAACAAAATAGGAGGCGGTAGATTTGCTGACGAAAGCGCTACGCATGATGTATTTGAGAGGGGGCGACTAAAACTTGGATTTTTTTGAAGAGTTTGGCGATTACGACAATAAGAGTGGGATTGTTGGGATATTGTCGTTTCGCGTCATTTTTCGAAGCGTCATACCAACATTTATTTGTTGGACGTGAAGTGTCACGTCATTATACAAATTGTACGACGTCGTTTCGTGGCAGTACTTTTGATATCCGCGAACGAAATGTACTATTTCGTTATGCGTGACTTTTGTTTGCGTGCGCAGGTGTTTGTTTTTGCGTGCACGTGTTTTCGTGTGACGACACGTGTTTAAGTCAACGTTTGGAGTTAGTCGTTTCGAGAAAGGAAGCGCGTGCTACTTTTTTCATGGAAACGTCTTTGCAATGTGCACAGTCAGCTAGGGACAAACTTCGTCGCTACGCTAAGTCCTGCTTGTCTTACCTTGTTGTCTCTTAGTGCAGAGTAGCGAGTATATAGACAGCAGTGTATATGTGCAGAGTATATTTTACTATATTGTATTGCATGTATTAATTTTCTTAGATGATTAATCTTGGAGTAAGAGATTATTTGAAGAAGAGAGAGGAGAGAGAGAAGAGTGAAGAGTGATGATGTAAAGAGGCTTCGGCCAAGAACACTTATAATTCTTTTTGGCTGAATATTCCCCTTGTTTTTTATGAGCTTCCGCTGTGTAATGATTTATGTTTTATGGATTATTTTAAGTGAAACTCTTTTGCTTAAGATCCTACACATGTTAGTGCTCCAATTTCCTAGTGAAAAGCTATAGTTTGTGTGTTACAGTGATTGAGGGAGTAAGAGCCAAGGGAAATAAAGTTACACCATCTCTTGATATGCTTTCCTGTGTGTTTAGTGAGGGCGGAAAAAGTTTGGGAGGTGTAAGGAGTTAAGGAGGATTTGTTACGTGAATTGTCAAACAAGGTGCTAAAAAACGTTGATGTGAGAATTTAGAATGAATTTAGAGGAGAAGTGACAAGTATTTAGTGTCGAACAAATCGTATCTAAGTCCTTGCAATAAGAGTTTAAAGGGTTAGAAGGAACTCGTTAAACAAAAACCGCAAATAAGTCAAAAAGGAAAAGAAAACAAAAGCTACGAATAATTCGAATGAGAAAAGTAAAGAGAAAACAAATGCGAAGAAAGCAGTGTAGAATAAATAGAAAAGGGAAGAGGCCATAGATGATTCTAACGGTGATGAATGGCAACTTATACGATAGGTGTATGCCTTCGTGGAAGTAGGGAAGAATAATGTTCACAAAAAGACATGAAAACCACATTTTTGAAGGGCGACTTATAACAACAGGTGTACTTCAACGTCTTCAAAGGTCTGATGTTATCGGTACGTTATGGCCGCTTCACAACTCCCTCTACAAGTTAAAGCAAACACTAGTGTTGGGTATCGGGTTAATTCATATCGCGATAATTTTGATATTTGATATATCGAATATCGATCGAGCAAATTCCTCGATTCCTCGTACCGGGACCAACATAAATTATCGCGATGTATATCGCAAAAAATGGGTGTCTGTACAGTCATTGTACGGAAAATCGTACGGATATTTGAGACCCCCCCCCACTAAGCGGGGGGAGGGGGGGGGGTGGGAAAAAAAATGAAAATTTTAAATATTTTTATGGTTCGATATATCGGCGATACGATATATTGGCGATCTATCGATTATCGGGTACCTGAATTCGATATATATTCGATGAGGTTGTAACGAGAATTTTACAATATCAAGTGAGAACGGTAAACTTTGGACTTCTTTTTAATAAAAAAAAAGATCTTTGCAGTATATTGGTTATATTTACAATTATTGGAGAGGATATTTTAAATTGGGGGTGTATTTTGTTCATTGGAGAGATTGAGCCTTCAGACGAGGGTTGCCTCAAGTCCGCCAAGCTGAATGCATGGTTTTATTAAAGCGTACATGTATATAAAAGAAATGTTGATTGAGTTGAGGGAATCTGTTGGGTTTTTCAATTTTTTTATGGATAGTGTAAGTTTTTTGCCTTTGTGAAAAGTTTAGGAACGGAAAGAGGATTGTGAAAGACGTTATCGAATCGTTTGTCGACGATATATCAAACTGGCGGATAGTGTGGGTTAACGTTGGAGATTGGCGATCTTCTTCAAGTCCTTATAAGTTTGGTTGTATGGGCGGTTCTCGTCTTGTATACTAGGAGGTCTGGTTTAAATTGTTTTGTTACTTAATACTGTAGTATAATTTTTGTTTTGTCTAAGAGTTAGGTGGACGGAGGTGTTTTTTTTGACGCATGTTCGATGCGCCGATATTTAGTTTGTTTTGTAGGAACGTTGTTTTGTAGACATAATGGAGAAAGAGAGAGTGAGAGCGAAAGATGGAGGACATTTTGTTGTGATGAAACCTTCGATTAATTTATTATTGTTCGCATATCCTCCCTATTCATTTGTATGTGATTCTTTTTGATGATTTCGCTTGTCGAGTGATTTCTTGCATTCTTGTGGTATACATCAATCCTATCAAAACTTTTAAGTGTCTAAGAGTACGGTACTGTAGTACGATAGAATCAAGGAATGGATACTAAAGTTGCTTCTTGTACATGCGGCACGGATCTTCTTGTCAGATTGTACATGCACAATGAAACATTTGTTCCTAACAAGCTCTTTGTGCATTGAAGTTCCCATTCCAATTTTATTTTATTTTAGTATTGTGTATCAATAGCCCTTTGCCGATAACCGATATGTACCTTTTTTGACCTACCGTTAATCGACATATAGGCTCGATATATCGGTAAAGGAATTATCGCTATGAGATCCCTATATATTATGATCGATTAACGATAATTATATTGCCGATAACTATCGACAATAACTGCTTACTGTCGTATGGAATGAATTGTGAAAAAATTCCAAAAGCCCCCCCGCCAGCACGATATCTCCGTACTCATTCTGTACTATATTCCCCCAAGTCTCCAACCCTCGCTCAACCGACAATTATTGGCGCTAATTTTTGTTGGTTACGGAGCGATGAATCGGGACCCCCTCACCGTTCGATAAACGTTAATAACGGCTATCGATTTTTCACAGAAATTACCCGATACACAAATCTAATTTATTCACAATTCTTTTAAAAAAAAAAAATTGTTGGATTTTTTATTGGTCGCTTGTCTATTTTGCGGTATACTGCTCCGCGCGGAGAGCAAACCGCCGGTACAGGCCGAAACGAGGAGACTCACGGAGGGTCCAGGAGAGAAACACCGGCCGCAAGATAACCTCGCGGAGACTCCCGCGGATGCCGGTTCGACACATTTCGAATTGGCCCGCGAAGACGTCACCGGGCCAGGTATACCTGTCGCCGGGCCAGGTATACCTTTATTAGCTGGCGGCATACGGCGTCTCGCGGGAGGACGCAAACGGATAAATAGGTGCTTTCGCGGCGGGCGATGTCAAAGTGTCAAGTAAAAAAAAAAACAAGAAAATTAAAAACCAACGCACGAAGGAAGGCGTCCCAAAAAAATAAAAAACAAAAAAAACAGACGTGCTGCCCATTGCCACTACGTTACCATTACGCCTATATCATCGATCTCCTCGATACGGTGCTACTCAAAATAGAGTAGTTAATCACTCAATTTGCTGCTGGTCGGTTGGTCTTTAGCGGCCATAAGGCTTAATTATTTTTTTGGTCCCCATCGTTAATACATTTTTAATGCTGTTTAATTAAATATATTGTTAAAATTGAAGGCATTAATCGTAATGTAATACAACATTTATACATAATATAACACAAATATAAAAATAAATACATTGACTATCCGATTAAATCTTGGACAAAAGGCATTTATAAAATAAAAAAATTCAACAAAGGATGAGAAAGGATGAGAATAGCTAGCCGTTGCTTTTTTTTTTTTTATGGTATCACAAAACGAATAATAGAAAAAAAAATTACTCCCACGATCGATGTTATCATTTTTCTATCTTACAATGTTTCAAGCCCGCCTATTAAGTTTGATAAATACAACGACTACAATTTGAATAGACCATAATAGAGAAACTATATTTGGTTTCTGTTAAGTTATAGTTTGTTATACATAATCCAAAAGCATTAAATAAACCATATTAATCTAACGTAACCATTCATAAAAAATTTGAAATATCCGATTAAGTATTCGACAAAAGGCATTTAAAAAAAAAAAAACAAATAAACGATGATAATAAGTAGCCGTTGTTTTTATTTCCTCTTATTGTATCACAAAACGAAATATTGTAGATATTTGACTCCCACAATCGTTGTTATGATTTTCTTATCTTACAATGTTTCAAGCTTATTAAGTTTGAAAAACACGACGATTACATTTTTAATTGACAATGATAGATAAACTATATTTGGTTTGTGTTAAGTTATAGTTTGTTCATAAAAATAATAAATTATCCGATTAAGTATTCGACAAAAGGCATTTATTAAAACAACACCAAATAAATGATGATAAATTTTAGTCGTTGTTTTTATTTACTCTTACATTATCACAAAGCGAAATATTGTAGATATTTGATTCCCACAATCGTTGTTATGATTTTTTGTATTTTACAATATTTCAACCCTATTAAGTTTGACAAACATAACGACTACATTTTTAATCGACCATGATAGATAAACTATATTTGGTTTGTGTTAAGTTATAATTTGTTATATAAACCAAAAAGCTTTAACTAAAACTTTTCAGCCTTACGTAATTGTTTATAAAAATAATGAAATTAAAATCATATACATACAGAATTAGTGTGTGTGAACACGATATCCAACTTAATGATGAAAACACAGTAGGCAGCAAATATTGAATAATTTATTTTGTAAATACTAATTAAAATGAAAATATCTATGAAACAGGTTACAACAAACATTAACTTCGACAACATCAAAGGTTACAAGTCTTTTTTTATGAAAATATTTGTGAAACAGGTTACAACAAACATTAACTTCGACAACATCAAAGGTTAAACGTCTTTTTTTATCAAATAAAAAAACAAGTTAAAATAAAGGAAAAAACAAATAAAACATAAACATATCATGGGTCGAAAATAACAAAAATATAAACAAACTCATTACGCGAGTTTGAAATTATAAAAAAATCAGTTTAAACACACATTATATATTATTATAAATGTTTATAGAAAGTTTTTAACGCAAAATAAAACACGTTTATAATAAGTGCCAAAACAATCCCACAAACTACAATTTAGATTTTTTTGTTTTCAGTCGCTAATCTCTTTGATATGTCGCGCAAACTCCATTTGTTCACGAATTGGCGATCTTGCAACCTGCTCAATGTCGTAATTAATGTTACATCATTCACCTCTGCTATTCTTTTAACTTCCTCCAAGATGATATTCCAATTATAAAACTTTCGATATTCTCCTTTCCTCCAACTAGTTCCACTTGATTCCAAATCGGCGATGGAAGGGAGCCCACCTATACCATCATGGTATGCTTTCCACACATCTTTAACCGTGTGAAGTCGCGCTCCGATTTGAGTCATAAAAGGTACTTGATAAGATTTTTCTTGTGAAAGAATAGGAGGTAGAAAGGGTTCAGTTGCTCGTGGCGTTTCCACATGAGTTTCATGTTGCTCGTCTTCACTTCGAAAAAGATCGCGTTCAGGAGTCCCGATTCCTATCCCTGACTCACCTTCTGATGGTCTATTTTGATTTTGAGAAGGTTGTCTTACATGAAACGCCTCTCTTTGACCATCCATCACCTGCATATTATGCGTTAACTTATCATCTAAACTACACATTTTCTTATTCAAACTTGAAAGTGTCTCGTTTACATAATACATTTCATCTCCCATGTAATCAATCTTTCTTCCATAAGTTTCACTCCACATGAATAGCGAATCAACTGATTCTCCCACTTGTGAGATTGTAATCGGCACATTTGCTTCGGCATCAGCAATTGAAGCCCACATGTCTGATGCTTCATTACAAGTTTTTCTGACTTCGTCTTTGAATGACGACCACAAACGAGATTGGAAAAGTTTGTGCTTGAAGATAGGAAGATCATGAAACAAATCCTGGAAAAAAACATGGTCCTGTAAAAACACACTTTTGAGCCATAACATGGTGTGAAGGAAATTTTGTGCGCTTAAATCTCTTTCAGATTTAGAAGCTCGAGCATTTTTCTGCACAAAAAATCATTTATATGGTTCAATATAAAAATAATTCATTAAGACTAAAACAAAAACAAGAAAACAATACATTAAATATATAAAAAAACAAATTATTAAATATAAAACAAAAAAAAATGTGACAGGGAGAGAAAAATGTAAAAAAAGATTGAGATGGAAAGAGAAAAACAAAACCAATTAAAAGAATTCAAAATTACCGGAAAAACATATAAAAAACAACATAAAAACAAAAAAACAGTTGAAAAAACGGAAAAACAACTGAAAAGACAAAAGATAATGATAATAAACAAAAAACAATAAAAAAAAATCGACATAAGTGATACAAGAAAAAAAAACAGAGTAATATAAACAAAATGTGACGAACATAAAACACCAAAGATTACTTAACACAAAAAGTAATGATAGAAATGGTGAGAGTTTTTATAGACATACTGTTGGTAGCTCAACATATGCCGTTTCGACCCACGGCCAAAACATAACACAAAGATTAACAAGGGGTTTCAATATGGAACGAGGTAGAAAATATTTTTTGGTGTTGTTTTTGTGGCCAGAAGCTTGAAGAAGAATGTTCGTTCGTAAATCCGTGACATATGAGTACGAGAGGTGGTCGGATGTCCAACTTCCCATCACTTTGATGGCTTCTCGATCAGCACTCAAATATTTACCTTAAAAAAATTCAAAATTTAAAAAACGAGAACAAAAATAACAAAACTTCATTATTTCAAATAAATGCATGAATAAAAATCAAGTGTTAAGTTTACAAAAACGCACCCTCCTGTCGCCAACATCGTTGCTCCTTCACCACGTTCGGCATGGGTTTTATGAGACAAGGAAACATTTTCGGTTTGGAATGTTTTTTTATATACTGAAACTGTGTATTGTAGCAAAGAGGTTGCATGAACGGTGTTTTTTTTCCTTCTTGGTCTATCGCTAAAACTCTCCCTTCCGTGAAAGGCTCACCATACCACGTTTCTTTCATCAAAAAATTGGGAATTACATTTTTATTTGTAGCTAATTACCACCTCCAAAAAAACTGTTGGGCCACAACACTTACCGGACAAATAAGAAAGTCTAAGTGACGCATGCATCCGATAAATTCCGCACGACTGTTCTGCGGTAAAAAAATACCATAAAAAACCGAAAAGAATTAGTAAAATTTGTTTTTGGGTTATGCACAAAACATTATAAAAATACACATTTCATTAAAGCTCCACTTTTATAGATTACTTACCACGTTAGTTTTCCCATTTCTTGTAACCATCGCCAAAACATAACCCTTGTCTGGCCCAAGATAAGGAAGATCATACAAAAAAACATCCGCTAACTGAGCATTTATGGAATCATCGCCTCGTTTGAGATACGCATGGTTCATGATTAATTGACTCCTACAAAAAAAACAAACAAAACATCAAAGAGACAAAAAATGACAATATTATAAACATAATTGGAGCTTTATTTTAAAAGAATGTATTCTTTCTCCCAAAAAACAAAAATTGCATCACCAAAAAAAAAAACAAAAAAATACAAACAAAAAAAATGACAATGTTACAAAAATAATTTGAGCCTTTTTTCAAAAGAATATATACTTTCTCCCAAAAACAAAAATTGCACATAATTTTCGTCTCTGTTTTCAATAGACTTTGGAGTTAACTTCTAAATACTTTTTGAATCCCGAAAAAACATGTTAAAAAAAATGTAATATAAAGTCAAAAATTAAAATCTAAACCCTAAAATACGAAATTCCGATAAGAAAATCAAAAGGAATGCACCCTATAAAATAAAGTGTTAAGTAAAAAACAACATGAATCGAAACAATAAAATACAAAATTTAGTATTTTTATCGATACATACCTCACTTGAATGTTGGTGTATGGTTCCATCCCCAATTTCTTTTCTTTGTGCTTTCCTTCGGCCAACTCCAACCAAAATGTTGAAAACCCTTTGTAATCTTCGAGAGAGTACGCTTCTCGTATTCCTTCGTGACGGTCTTCATGGTTATTCTTTTTTAAATTTGATGTATTTTTTTTTTACTCCAAGTTTTTGGATGATATTGTTGTCTCTAAGATTTTCACCCCCCCCCTCCTTTTATGGCTAATTGCGTTTTATACGAGTCTTGGAGTCCTTTCACCCATTGTATGAGTGTGGTATAGCTTTTATTTTTGTTATTCTCTAATAGTCCAATAACCCCATCAGGGTGTATTAGCTATATTTGGGTGCCCTTGTGCACTCCAAAATTTTTCATACTGATTTAAACCAACTTGATAAGCTTTTTCCGTGTTACGGTTACGTTGTTTTAATGTATCTCTGATGATCCGTGCTCTATCTGTTTCACTATATTGTGGGGGGTTTTTTATTCCTACATTGCTATCGTCATCTTCTAAATGAACAATTTTTTGACAATTTCCAAATGTGAGCCATGAGACAATACTAGGTAAAATTTGGATAATTCCCTTACGCCAAGAAAACATTGAAAAGAAGTAATTTATGAAGAATTAAAAAATATATATATAATAAAAAGAAAATAATAAAAAAAACCTTTAAAAATTTTAATTTAAAATAAAGGTGTTGAAAGAAAAACAAGTAAAGGAATAAAAAAATAAAAAAAAATAAAAAAATAACAAAATTGAAAATTTAAAACTGTAGGATTTAACCCTAAGCTGTAAGATTTAGGGTTAGGCGGTAGGATTTAAGGTTAAACTGATTTAGCTGTTGGTTTTAACAGTAGATACGTTAAAACGTAAATCAAAACCTATGGTTAAAGCGTACGTAATAAATAGATTAACATACGCCCATATTTACTTACGTTTCAAAACAATACAATTTGAAACGTAATCATTTGCGATACATACTGAAAAAAATTGGTCCACATTTGAGCGTACGAAATTCGCGCGGAGGGTTAATGTACATTGGAGAGTACGGAGCGTACGGAATTCGCGCGGAGAGGTAATCTACATTGGCGAGTACGGATTTCAATTTTACCACGTACGGACATCCGCGAGGAGAGTTAACCTACATTGAAAAGTACGAAATTTCACTTTCAACCGTACGGAATATGATAAATAGCGTCACATTTTGGAGTGAGTAAGTAGTACACGCGGATTTGTCTTGTACTTTCTAAAATTATAATATATATACCTTCTCCGCTTTCAAAATATCTTCTCCTTCTTTCAAAATATCTTCTCCTCCTTTCAAAATACTACTTCAATAATGACCGTAGGATATTTTTACACTATCCGCGTATTATCATCATTTCACGTAACCTAGTGAAAAAAAAATCGCCTGCGGCGCCAAAGGACGACAATATAACTGTATATTTTTTTTGTTTGTAATGTCATACGCAATGTGTTCTCTCGTGACGCGCGGCTGATTTTTATTTTTGTTTTTTATGGCAAAGGTCAAGTGTTCTCACGTGACGCGGGACTCAGTTGTTCGACGGATTAAATGGTATAGTGTTTAAAGTGTGAACGTTTATTATGTTTTGTAGATATTTTGAGGCGCGAACGCAATTTACATGTTCTCATGCAACGCGTGTGACGCTATTTGTGGGGAGTTCTCTATATGAGAACGCTGTAAGTATGAACACCTTGTATTTTTTTTGTTTTTTTGTACATCTGACCTAATCAGCGAGGAGAACTCCTAGAAAAAAAAAATCTCCGCGCTTCGCGCGAAATTTTTGCCCTTATCAATAACTAGGAGGGATTTACATCGCTCGGGCAAAATCCTCCTCGAAGGTCTCTGCCGCCCGCCAAGTGTGCCCTCCCCCCAATGTCTAATACTACTACACCGCCAATCGTTATTAGCGTTGTGTACGCTAATTCCGTCCCGCTTTTTTTTTTTTATTCTCAAATAGAATTATCCACACTATTTTAGAAAAACCCTAATTCCTAATTAGATAGACGATTTCTTCGAAAAATTTCAAATTCCCAATTAGCGTAAACCACGCTAATTATTCGTATATGCTAAAAAAACTTACACGCTAATAACGATTGGCGGTGTACGGTACACATTCTCGGTTTGTCGCTACACCGCCAATCGCTATTAGCGTTGTGTACGCTAATCCCGTCCTGCTTTTTTTTTGTTTTATTCTCAAATAGAATTATCCACACTATTTAAAAAAAGCCCTAATTCCTAATTAGAGTAATCGATTTCTTCCAAAATTTCCAAATTCCCAATTAGCGTACACCACGCTAAATAATAGTATACGCTAGTCAAACGTACACGCTAATAGCGATTGGCGGTGTAGCTTAGCACGATATGATCGTAATTTAACGCTTTCGTAATTCGAGCTGAAAATCAAATACGACGTAAAGTATAAGATACGGGTACAGTCGTATTTTAAAACATGTCGACTCAAGGGAGTGACGCGCTTCGACACGTGGAATTAAAATGACGGAAGTGACACCCGTGCTTCTACCCAGGCCCTTAAGCTACGTGTCCCAATGGCCCGTAAATCTTGCAATTCCAGGTCCTTGATTCGCTGACCTGGCATGTACGATCACTTGATGTACTGAGCCATCGTATTTCCTTTCGAATCCGCTTAGTTTTGTCCACGTGGGAGGAAACGAACTGTTGTGAGCTGCACTGCCACCGACCTTCCAGTTATAGTACGGATGGTAGCTAGGAAGGACAGCTCCACTCTATTATCCGTAAATTATACGGCCTTAACGACAATTATTGTCAGCAAGTTGTCTTCTTTTGGAAGATTCTGACCGACGCTGCTATGCGTATCATATACAATCATTTAAAAAATGAAAAATAGTGTGGTCTTAACTTGTCGCGGTGAATTGTGATGCCATACCATTTCTCCACGTGGCAAGCGATAAACGGATACCTGGTTGGAAATTTTGGCGTCACAATGGAGTAGGCCAACAAATGGCAAAGTGTTGTAGAGAATTCCGTACATAATTTTTGTCCTTTAGAACACCCGGGATTCCAGGGGACACCATGAATATCTATTAACGGACAAAACGAAAGTTCAGTTTTGTGCGTCCATTTAATACTAGTAGTGCCAAAATCGGACGCATCTACGCATCTTATTTCTGGAAAAAGTAAAATAGGTGGGAACTATTTTCGTTTTTTTTATTGCTATTTTCGCCTTCCTTTTAATTGCTATTGTCCCCATCTTGTACTCTTTTAGCCTAACCGCGTCCATTTCTTCGTTTTCATCGCACGCAAAAGTATATGAGGCGTACTATTTCATTACAATTAAAATTGTTGTTGTTCTGTAAATTTTTAGTACGAGCCAATAAAAGACAATGCTCCGTGTGAAGTTCACCGTGAACTCTGGCAACAACCTAAAGATCTAAACAACGAATCGCAGTGTGCCTGGCAGACTCCTCGATCGTGGCACTTTTTGGCATTTTGCGTGTAGTCATGGTGACTGAGATTTGATGAACATCATTTAAGATTTTCTCTGTCACATTGAAATATACACGTGGTCATTATTGAGCCGTTCGATAAAGCAGGAACGCACTTAATGAATGTAAACCTATGATGCAGAAATGTCCAAACGGGCTTTGGTACTCCACACGTGTACAGCTTTATTGTGACAAAGAGAATCTTAAATGATGTTCATCAAATCAGAGTCTAAACGTGGCACGATCCTCCAGGCTGTCGTGAGTACGACACCAAACGTGATATATTCTGGCAGACTGTGAAGCCGTACTAGAAGTCGTAACGCTTAGATTCACCTACCACCGTTCACAACGATGAAAACATAATCGAATCTTTAACCTTTGTCTTTCTAGCTCCGTACCGAAAAGTCGCGTACCAAGTTACCAACATCTTCACGTTTAGCTGTTCGGTAATGAAATTTACACCTCTTGATGTTTTGTGCACAATAATACAAGAAATTGGTGCGGTTACGTTTAGAGGTTACTAGGTGGCGAAAATAGCAAAATCAAGAAAGGCAAAAATAGCTTCCGACCTTAAATAAGGCTTTAAAACACATTCATTAGGGTACTTTCGCATGTAACCGAAACTTAGTCTTGCTACTTTGTTTTTAGCGAAGATTCTCCGTACATATTTCCGAGCTTCGGCTGAAAACGCAAATAACTAGTTACTTAAAAAAGTGAATTACGCAGACGTGTACGAAACAATGTGACGGATGAAGTGGTGCACAAAATGAGGAGAAACTTCCACTCGGCTTCAATTTGAGGCGTCTCTCCTCTACTTGTACAAATTTTGTGACTTCGTAATGTCCTTACGCCACATTGTCGACGTGTCAAAACCGTAAAATTCCTCGCTGTCTCATAAAAATGCGGTTTCGTTTTTAATCTTACCACTTGCCGACAGGTGCCCAATGTTTTTCTTTTCCGTATGCGTGAAGACACGTGTGTTTGAAAGAGACGGCCCCTGTACAGAAATCATCTCACGGAAAACAGTATAGGCTGGAAACGTGCAATGTGTTTTTTTTGGGTACTCCGCGCACAAAAGTTGTAAAAAATTTCCAACACGTGCGACAGCGTCTGCCTATTCGCTCACATTATTGGACTTTATTTCAAATCACCTCGCGAGGTGATTTGATGTAAAGTCTGTGAACAAGTGCTGAAAGGACGCGAAAGTGGGTCGAAATTGGCTAGACGACAAATTGTATCGCGCTAAACGACAAACTATTGTACGTATAAAGTTTCAAGGTAACGCAACTTGTTCGATGGTAATTTCTATTTTTTGTTAAGGCTGCGGATTTTCTCATTTTATACTAAGTTATGGAGGAAAACGACATAAAATAACTGTAACTTTAGCACATGCGAAAGTACCCTTAGATCCAACATTAATAGTCCTAATAGAGTGGGAGGCTTGTGTCGAGCTTAAAGGTCAATGAAGAGAGTAGAATGGAGAGTATAACTAATTAAATCAGAG
>JBBHKE010000956.1:192864-243288 GCA_037447655.1 Zygnema cylindricum
GTTCTGTGTAGCATTAAAAACTTTGCTAAACGCCTAAACCATACAGCGTACAGAAACGCTCTGTAGCAACTGCATGTCGGAACGTGGGCACCGACACGTTTTACGGAACTGTATTTGGAGAGGGCAGGCCAAAGACATGCGACATACCAAATCCGCAAATCGTTTCAAAAATTACGATGTGTCTTGCGACGCTTCAAAAAGTTTCAAGAAAATATGGTGCGTCATCACAAATTGTACACGGTGACAGCCGTCACGGCGTTGTCGACGTATACAATTGTCACAAACTTAAGTAATAATTTCGAACGAACACATAGAGACACTTGAAATCCGGGTCCGCCGGATCCGCGCTAAAATACAAAGTAAGTACGCTAAGTTACAACTACATGGGGCCGCAGCCTAATGGAACCTTACCCTAAAGCTGCGGTACAAATAATGCGCAGTGCCACAGTGCTGTGCACAGAGAAGCCGCAAACTTCTTTGGTGTGAACCCAAGCGGCCTATAGGCGCGCCATGAGTCAGCGCGTGAGGGAGGCGTCCATGAGGCGACCCGCCATCCCCCAATACCGGTGCCCATTTCCCGCCCTCGTCGTCTCGTGCCGTGAGACTGCCACGGCCGGCCGCAGCGGTCGCGTCGAGCCGCGAGGCAGCTGCTTGCCGCGCCACGCGGTCGCATGCGCAGCAGATGCCTCCGACTGGCTGATGCGAGGGCCGTCACACGGCGGATTGCCATTAGCGACATACTGGAATCTGTTTCACTGTCGTATTCATAACTGTCCTAAAGCGTCCCGCCGTAATAAAGAAAACCGTACACGTTTCGCGTAACGACAGCGAAACAGGCTCCAAAATGTTGGTAATGGGGAATCTCGGGCAGGTGATCGTGCACAAAAGCGGGTCAAAGATCTCCACAGTCGGTGATATGTTGCTAAAATCCGATCAGAGTCAGATCGCTAACACTGGTGTCGGTGAAAGCCTGCCGTACGCGTCACAGTACGAATGAGAGTACCGTACCGTACTGCGAAGGCAGCTCAGGGAAGAGTCTATCATCCGACCTGTCCCTGGTGTAAACACCCCCATGCATAACTGCTAGTGTTGTGTATCGGAAAGAAATATATCGCGATAATACCGTTACCGACAGTTATCGGTTATCGAACAGTCAGGGGTTCCAATATATCGCTACGCGACCAGCAAATTCCTTATCGGCGATAAGTGTAAAAAATTATAGTACGCTATATAAATACGCTATATAATTGTACTTTATAATATACAGTATTATAATTTTCAATGTGTATAGCATGGCGTGTCACGTGAAATAATCTGTTCCATACTCTGTGTAGCAGAATAACGGCGGTTCAGTACGACATAATAAACCATACAATTGTACGGTACGGATCGTACTATTATCGCCAATCGTTATCGGTACCGTTGTTATAGCGATAAAAAACCGATATTATCGGTCCTTTATCGGCGATAACACCAGTGTCGATATATCGTGCCAATATATCAATTATCGGCAAGCCAAAAAAAGGTACATATCAATTATCGCCAATACCCTGCCGATACACAACACTAATAACTGCATTCCTCTTACCAGCGGTTCCGTGTCTCAATTTTCAGTGTTGTGTGTCGGGTAATATCGCGATAAATTGGATAACCGAATTATCAATTATCAAACGGTGAGGGGCAAGTCGCAATCAGGTACCCGACTCCGACCACGATCCCTACCCTGCTGGCTGCTTCAGATCCCGAACGAATTCGGGTGCAAAATTTGGGGGCAGGTCTAATTCGGCCAGGTGAAAAAAAAAAAAAAAAAAACAAGTACGAATACGACCTTATTAGTAAAAACGAAAAAAATTGAAGGTTTCGTAGGTACGTTCCACTATAGTACAGTACTCTACTATATTGTCCTTATTATACAACATTATTCTACTTTGCAATCTCGATATCGTAGAAGGTATAAGGAAGATTTATCGCTAATCTTGTACTTATTCAGGTACGGGAGGGTACGCTTGGTCACGAGAATATTTATAGTTGTTCAAATCGCAAATTACGCACCAAACGAACGCGCAAAAAATACGTTCCTTTCGCATTGACCGATTTTAGAAAATTGTTAAAATGCGTACCCTATTATGTATCTGTATGTTTGCGTACATTTTTCGAAATTTGAATTTTGAAATTTAAAATTTAAAAATTTCAATGCAGTAAAAAAACTAAAAAAGTTAAAAACCAGTAAAAGTGAAAAAACCAGCCACGACAACCTCGGCATTAGACCACAAGCCAACGACCACTGCTGTTAAACTAACGACCAAATTGCCTCGTCGTTGGTTCTGAACCAACAACGAGGCGATCTCATTTCTGAACTATCAACCAGCGACAAGGTTGCCTCGTCGAGCGACCAGGCTGCCTCATTGTTGGTTCAACGTAGCCCTACATAACATGTCAATATTTTTAAAAGAAACATTTGTAATTTTGTGACCTCCATTCGCCTACAAAATGTCTAGCATTTATAAAGCCTCTAGGATAATTCTTGCCCCTTTGACTTTCAAACCAAATAAAAGCCACCCGGTCACACAAGTGTAGAAAATAGTGGTTTTTTTTTAGTATTTTCTACGTCTAAAGAATATAAAATAAATTGCAGAAAAGAAGCACAGACAATTTTCCTCTAACTCTTTTCTCAAGTCCCCACACTTGTCGCAATCACTAGAGATTGTAGAGGGAGTTAGAGCCATGGCTCTCTACGTTGTCTGAAAGAGACAGGGAGGAGATGTTCGTAGATTAACCTAAAAGGCTTCACGGACCCATGATTTGATCCTGGTCCCTACCGTCCGTCAGAGTTGCTTGTAGCCGTTAGCTTTGTTATATAGTATACGAACTGTTCTGAGATAAATAAGGTGTGACAACTGTTTGAAGATGTACAAATAGAGAATTCCATTTAACTGAGCAAACGCGTTATAGAGCATAGAATCGGTTACAACTGTAGTGCTACCTAAGGTACCTCACGAAAAAAATGCTACTGACATTTATTTCACCGGTTAGTGTTAAAGCTGGTTTGTGATCGGACAGCCACGGCGCACGCCGACATCGCGTGATGGCCGTTTTGGCGCTTTTTGGTCATAGTCACACCATATGGCACGTGGCGCTTTCTCATTGGGTTAAGGGTTTTCAACTGAGTATCACAACAAGCGTTGTTGTGATAGACGTCACCTTCTTGGCCATACAGAACGATGGTCGTACAGAAAGTACTCCGGCACCAGTATTTTTTTGTACTTTACCGTGATGTGATTGGTGCCGTACCCTGGTAGTAGAGAATTTAGAGAGGTCTCTCCCACAGTGCTCTTGTACAAAAGGTCATCTTTGACCATTAATAACTTACTGCTCAGAGGAGCAAATTTAGAGATTCTTTTTGCAGCATACTCAACGGATTTTTGTCTTCACATGGGTGAAGTCTGTTCAGTCTGGTGTCAGTCAAGGTGACAGTCAGTCTCGGTCAAACGCGAGGGAGTAAGGGTTAATTAGGGGCTTCTTGTGAGCTGGTTACTCAGAGGACCCTTTGAGGTCTCAGAATTATAGGTTATGGGCCCATCCTTTAGGGTACCCATATTTAACGGAACTGTCTTCATATACTGGGAGAGTATGATGAAAAGAGCTCTGAGCGAGAAAAGGTTTTAGGGGATAGTGAGTGGACGTGCAAGGTGTTGTCCATAGCCATTTTCAGCCATGGATTTACCCTCGGAAGCACCACAGACTACCCAAAAACAGCCTACTTTGAATCAACACAGAATTCTACAAAAATATCAAAACAAGCTGAAACTACAAACACAGGTATTTTCTAGGCTAAAAAATAACCTCACAAAGTTTCAGACAAAAATAATGAACAGAGTGATCACACCATCTAGTCAAAGTTGCAGAAAAACAGTCTGCCAGAACTTTGATAAAACAGACTAACTTCACAATGAATTAAAACACAGACCAGGCACACTATAGGCCTGCAAATATGTGACAATATTAACAGTATATATAGGAACACACATACAGAATTTCAGACAATTCTGCCAACAGATCTGAGAGTAATCCTCAGATAAAATTACCAAAAATAACCATAAACAGTTTTTGGTCCAAAAGGTTCCTAAGTCCTAAAATGACTAAGTCCTACAAATATATACAAGAGCTTACTGCTGAATGTACAGAGGCATACCAGCCGTACGCTGTCTACGAGCTACCTCTATTAATATTGGTATACCCGAATACTTCAAGGTATGTCAAAGTGAGTAAACCTACACTAATACTTAATACACAAAAAGACAAAACAATGTTCGACCAAATATTTATACGTACACAAAATCTCACAAAATCGTATGTTGAGTCACGCTACGTCACTCAACGAGATTCCTTGAATTTATTCAAAGAATCCGGGTCGTCCAAAAATAAGCATTGTGTGATTGACGCGATTCCGCGTGGCAACAAAATCCAAACGAAATCCACGTGAGTCGTCAAATATCTCGTGACGTCGCGAAACGCATTCACGTCCACTTGCCAAATAAGACGCTCCGTACTTGCGGCGTCCTTTTTCCATAAATGAGCATGTCGCATTATGTTTCGTACGAGCGACATCATTTTTCAACATTTCAAATATTTCGGATCGGATCGCTTCGCGATCCGCCGTCCATTTCTCACCGCATTACACACCACTCAAATAGTTCCTCACGTCCCTTTCATTTCGATCGTATAACTACCCCCCCAATCCGCAAATCCATTCGAACCTCCATTCGTACCACCACATTACTTCCGATAATTATTTACGCATGAACGTCGCGTGCGCACAAAATGTCGCGTACGCACGAAACTAACTTTTCAAAACAACACAAGGCGTCTATCCAACTTGGGCATTCCTCTAGGGTTTGCAAGAACCAGATTTACCAAAAATGCAAATTCAGCTCCACCGGAAGAGAGTAAGGATAGGGAAAGCATTGTGATGGAAAAAGGAAAGGAAAATTAGACAATCACACCGATAGCAACACCGATAGCAACCGAGTCACCATTAATGTCACCTATTTCAAGGAACGAGGAGAATGATATGGACACCTGAAACTATAATAATATGGCGACAAAGCATTGTTTAAATTACTAGATTTATAGAGTATTTTCTAGGTCCAAATATATCAATATTAAAAAAAAAAAAAGGGCGGACAACCTGCCTCCACCTCCTCTCTCTAGCCACCATAATTGTTGTAGTCACTAAAGGATAGAGAGGGTGGTTGTGCCATGGCTTCCTTAGTTCAACAGACAGGACTAAAGAGTGACTTATGTCACTCTTAACAAAAGGTTGAGTCCGGCAGGACCCGAACCTCCGACTGGCAGAATACGGCGTAGCCGTTAGCTCTAACGAGTCTGTCGTAGAAGTCCGTTAAGATACATAAGGTTTGATACATATTTAAACTTGTACATGGTCTTCAAAGCGATTAACTAAAATGTGAACAAAGGAACATAGAACTAGTTAAAATTTCGGTGCGAACGTCATTTTGCACGAAACAAATGATTCGGACATTTGTTTCGATGGCCGACATTCAATGTCAGATTTAATCCGACGGCATATATCACTGCCGGGATCGTGGAATGGTCACTTTGGCGTTTATGGACGTGGCATGACCTGGCGCCACGTGGAGGGATAACATTTGGCCGCAGGATATCCGTGGAACATACGGACGAGTGGAAGGGTGACACGCGTCCACTCAGGGGCCTTGTCGTACACAGGCCGTACAAAAACGATATCTGCCGTAGTACCTTTCTCTACTTTACAGTTATCTGATTGGTTTGTACTTCAGTAGATAGGGGTTGTGAGAGGGGTTAGGACTTAGCATTTTTGGAAAGATAGTCAACTCTCTCTTTGAGAAATTGTATAAATTGGCATTTTTGCCACTTCATAACTTATCACCTGGTTGGCCGTTTTCATTAATTCTTTTTGCTACAAACTCAAAGGAGTGCAGGGTGCACAGGATGCTAATCAGACTATCAGTTTGCCTTCTTGAGCAGCAGTGGTTGTTGCTTGAAGTGGGTTTTTTAAAAACTATGTAGAGGCTTCTTGAATTCTGTAGTCCAATGTAGGACACAGAATTCCAAGCAATTCCTTCTCCGTCATCTCACTCAAGAGCTTGCATCTCCTCATTTGCAAGTAGAAAGGGCATCTAATCTATGGGTAGCACCCATACAAATGTACCGAAGAAGTACGATTAAGCAGCAACAACTGGCAGATAAAAAAATTGATGCATATGAATACAAAAAAAGAGAAGATGCTAGATTTGTGTAATGAGCTTGCGACACTTTTTATGGAGTTAGAGTGTGCTGGATAGGTAGAAACTGAAAAGATGAAGGTTAATTGTCTCTTTATGAAGTTATGCGATGATTATGAGAATATAGTAAAATGCGTATAAGATCTACCAGATTCCAGCTGGACTTAGAACTCTATGTTGGGGATGATTCTTGTTCGAGAGAATACGATAGAGATCCGAAGAGGAAGAAAGAGAGGACAAGCCTTCGCAATCGGGACCGATTGGAGAAATAAGGATCCGAGGGAATAATTTGGAGGCTATGGAGGAGGGGACAGAAAAATCAGTCCGATGAGTCTAAACTGAGGGTTTCAAAGGGGCTGTATCATTTTTGTAAAAAACCGGGGCACTATATGGCGAAGTGCTCTAAACAAAGTGATATCTAGTTAAATGACGGGTAGACTAGACCTCCGAAAGGAAAGAAGAAAGCTCTTGTGACACAGATACATGAGGAGGAATCCGAGGACGATAAGCTTTTGTTGGATGAGGAGATGGAGGTGAAGACCGAGGTCGAAATTCCACGAAAACAGAAATGTGCCTTCGGGGGATTGACAGGTGAAGCTGTTGGATTGTGGATTCAGGTGCTTCTATGCAAATGTGTAAGGATAAACACATGATCAATAAAATGAGAAAGATTCCCACCGTAGAGATAGAGTATAGGGATGGGAGGACAGTCACTACTAACTTGGTATTATCGGTAGATATGAAAGTATCAAAGGAAGGAAAAACATCTATAGTTACATTATTTGATGTGTTGTTTATTCATGAGTTGAACAAAAATCTCATCTCAACATCGGTTTTAGATCATAAAGGTTTTGAAACAAGCACTAGAAAAAGAGTCTTTACTGCTAGTTTTGAGGAGGAAGTTTATTTCATTGCTCAAAAAGGTAGCCAAGGGATGTTTAGGCTGATTTTAAGCAACGAAAAGAAGAAACTTTAATATGATGGAGTTCATGATATAATGTTGTGGCATAAGAGGCTTCAACATGTGCAGTTAGATAAGTTAAAAGAAATGAAAAATATCGGAGTAGTGGAAGGGATTCAGTTTGGAGAAAGTGAGAATTTGAGTGACTGTAGTGGATGTGCTCAATGTAAGGCACACAGGTTACCATTCCCAAAAGTAGCCATTTATAAAGGAGAAAAAGTTCTAGATTTGGTACACACAGATATCTGGGAACCGGCAAAAGTGCCGTCACCCGGAGGTAAGAGGTTTATGATGACCATCATTGATGATTCGTCTCAGTATTCAAGAGTATATATCTAAAAAAAAAATCAGAAGCCCCAGAGTATTGTAAGCAATATAAAGCATGGAGTGAGAAACTCCACGAAACCCCAATCAAAAGAGTGAGGAGTCTGGAGCAGCAAACAACAAAAGGTTATTGCTCAGTCCACCATAGAGGCTGAGTATATGGCTTATTGTTCTGCTCTAAAAGAGTTGATGTGGGTCGAGTCTTTGTTTGGTGCTTGGTCATCTTAAACGTGGTGTGCAGAAAAGTTTTTGTGATAATCAGGCAGCCATTGCAATTGATGCCAATCCTAAACACCACTTCAAAGCCAAACACATGGACATTAGACTTAGCTTTGTTACAGAGAAGGTAAAAAACAAAATAACCAGTTTAGAGTATAGACCAAATAGTGAGATGGTAGCAGATATGATGACTAAACCTGAACCCTCTCATAAACTAATTTTTTGCAAGGAGAAATGTGGTCTCAAATTAAAAGGTGACTAGAAAAAAAGTGGAGTTTAGAAATTAGTGGTATTATTTGAGTATTTTCTAAGTCTGAAGAATGTAAAATAAATTGCACAAAAAAAGCACAGACAATCTTCTTTTTACTCTTCTCTCGAGTTCCACACTTGTCGCAGTCACTAGAGACTAGTACTAAGAAAATAGTCTTTGTTGCTAGCTATGAGAATAAAGTGTATTTCACACCAAAAAAGGGTAGCCAATGAACGTTTAGGCTGCATTTAACAAATTGAAAGATGGGAGTTTACTATTCTGGTGTAAGTGATTTGATGATGCGGCATAAAAGATTGGGACATGTGCATCAAGAAAAATTGAAAAAAATAAAGAAAATGGGTGTAGTTGAGGGAATACATTTTGGAGATAATGAGACCTTGGATGATCGTTGTGGATGTGCTCAAGGTAAAGCCCACATATTACCTTTTCAAAAAACCGCAACATATAAGGGTGAAAATGTCTTAGATCTAGTTTATAACGATATATGGGGACCGACCAAAGTGCCATCAATTGGAGGAAAAATGTTTATGCTTACTATCGCTAATGATTGGTCTAAATACTCTAGAGAATATTTCTTGAAAAAAAAATCTGAGGCCTTGGCTTATTTTAAAGAGTATAAAGCATGGAGTGAAAAGCTTCATGAGACACGTATAAAGAGAGTGATGAGTGATTTTGGGGGGAAATACACTTCTAATGAGTTTGAGGATTTTTGAAAGAGGAAGGGGTTCAACACCAAAAGACAGTTCCAAAGAACCCAGAACAAAACGGTGCAGCCGAAAGACTAAATCGGACATTAACTGATAGTGCCTGTAGTATGTTGACAAATAAAAAGATAAGGAAATTTTTTTGGGCAGAAGCTATGAATTGTGCTAACTATCTTAAAAATAGAGTCCTTACCTCGGCGGTAAAAAGACAAACACCTTATGAAAGATGGACCGGGAAAAAACCTAATATTTCACACTTAAAGGTGTACGGAAGTCAAGTGTTTAGTCTAAACACAGAAAAATCCAATTGGAAGTTAGATGCAAGGGGAAAGCCAGGATACCTACTTGGGTATGATTAAAATGTAAAGGGATATAAAGTTTATGATCTCGGAAGAGAAGACATCATTCTAGTAAAACACTCGGTAGTCATGGATGAAGGGAAGTCCATGTATCCCTTCAAATACACTAAACCGGTTAGAATTAGAATTGAATCCGAAAAGGAGTTAGATTCAAATTCTTCTAATTGAACTCCTGTTCAGCCTGACCCTGCAGAGGAAGAGAAAAATATGACCGAGAGTGACCCTCTCTTGGAGTCACAACTTTCGGTTCAAAACGAGGAAAGATTGGAAATGGACGATGGACTTCCGGAGAAGGACTCCACTGATAGGGGAGAAGATGAAGTTGTTCGAAAAAATCCGAGATTACCCTCTATTCCAACATCGGAGTTTTAAAGAGGAAGGAGAAACAACAAGAGATTTCAAGAGAGACAAGTATACAACAAGGTAATCAAGCTGTCACATTTGAGCCATCCCCAGACTTACTCGGAAGCAGTTAATAGTCCGGAACATAATAGATAGATGCCCGCCATTAATGATGAGATGGCTTGCATTATGGAAGCAAACACATGGGAGTTGGTGGATTGTCCTCTGTACAGAAAGCCGATAGGAGGTAAGTGGGTGTTTAAGTTGAAACTCAATCCAAAAAACACTATCGAAAAATACAATGCTAGATTAGTGGCAAAGGGGTTCACACAGAAGGAGGGAATCGATTATGAGGAGACCTTTGCTCCGGTTGTTAGATTTCCCTCCCTCATAATTCTACTTAGTCTAACGTTAGCGAAAGCCATGGAGGTACACTTGATGGACATCAAAACCGCTTTCTTACACGAAGAATTAGAAGAAGAGATCTTCATGCAGCAGCCAGAAATATTTGTGGAGAAAGGAGAAGAAAGTAAGGTGTGCAGGTTGATAAAATCTCTTTATGGACTAAAGTAAGCTCCACGCCAATGGAACAAGAAGCTGGACGATTTTTTGACGAGTTTGGAATATATCCAAATCAGTTCAGATCATTCCATCTATCTATTTGAGGACGAGGAAGGTATAATTTTCATTGCCATCAATGTTGACGATTTGCTTGTGTTGAGTAAATCAATGGAAAAAATTTATAGATTGAAAAAGGATCTAAAGAGTAGATTTGAAATGAAAGATTTGGGGGAGGCAAAGTATATTTTGGGAATTCAGATGGAGAGGGATAGAGAGAAGAAAACTATAAGACTAGCTCAAAAGGAAGCGATAAGAAATATGCTTGAAAATTTTCAAATAGATAAAGCAAATAGTTGTACAACTCCAATGGACTTAAAGAAGGGAAATAAGGGGAGCTCAATAGAGGGAGTCTTGATCTTAGATAATGAGTTAGGACATGAGGAAAGCAAGTTTATGCAAACTATTCCGTACAGACACGTCGTCGGTAGTTTGATATGTTTTATGAATTGTACTCGTCTTGATATAGCAGCAACTGTAGGAATATTAAGTAGGAGTCTGAATGGTCTTAAGAAGAAAGATTGGGAAGAAACCAAAAGGGTCATGCAATACTGGATAGGAACGAGAGATCTGTGGTTGCATTTGGGAGGGGATAACACTGACATCACCACTTGGAGTGATGCCAGTTATGGGGATGCTCCGACGAGGAGGTGTACCTCTGGTTATGTGTTGTATGTTGGGAATGGGGCTTGCTGTTGGAGCAGTAAGTAACAAAAGGTGATTGCTCAGTCCACCATGGAGGCTGAGTATATGGCCTCTTGTTCAGTTGTGAAAGAATTAATGTGGGTGAAATCTTTGCTTCAAGAACTTGGATATATGAAGAGTGGAATACAAATAATATTTTGTGATAATCAAGTTGCGATTGCAATTGCAGCAAACCCTAAGCATCACTTTAAAGTAAAACATATGGATATTCATTTGAGCTTTGTTAGAGAGAAGGTTGTGAATAAAATAATTAGTTTGGAATATTACCCGGATGGAGAGATGGTAGCAGATATGGGAACTAAGTCGGTTCCCTCTCCCAAATTGATATTTTGTAGGGAGAAGTGTGGATTGAAGAGTGTGGAAAAAGGGTATTTTATAATCTATCTTCTTAGTCAGTCTATGGTCATCTTGCAGTTCTCATACTTGTCGTAGTCACTAAAAACTGACAAGGAGCCATGCCTGCCTCAGGCAGATAACAAGACAGGCAGAAGATAGAGCTCCTGCAAAAGATAGAGTGTCATGGTCAAGAATTGATCCTGTGACCCCCCGGATGGCAGCAGTACGGAATAGCCGTCCACCTTATCTGGAAGGTCTTAAAGAATAGGTTTTAGTGAAGTATTTGATAAATATTTAAACAGTGATGCGGCAACACAATTCATTTAACGACTAAACGCAACGAAATTGAACATGGAAAGAACACTACATTGCGAAATACTGTACCACACGAAATAAATGAAACGACATTTACTTTCAACGGACGAAATTAAATGTCATTCGCAATCGACGGCTCGCAGAGGAGTCGGGATTTTCAACGGTCAACAGGGGACGACGAACGTTGAAATTCAATGGTCAACACGGAAAAATTTTCAACGGTCGACAATATTTGGCGCGCCGTCTGGATCGAACGGCGGACATCGATTGCCGAATTACGAGCGGACGGCACGCGTGAGTGCCGACATTCTTAGAAGACTTTTAGGCAGTATTTCCTCAAAGTGAAAGAAAATGGCACGTGGCATTATCCTATTGGATACCGGAGAAAAAATAGACAGAACGCCGACGACTTACTTACCACGTGGTAGAGCGAGAGTGGTGCCGTATATTTTTGTACATAAAGTATGGCGGCTACCGTACATTTTGTGTACAATATGTAGTATATTGCAATTTGATTGGTCCAAAAGAGTTGTGAGGAAGTTTTTAGGACTTAGACATTTTTTTTGAAAGCCCTCTCTCTTAAAGGCAATCTATATAAATTTGTTGTCTTTGAACAACCATAACTTAATGCTCAGGTGAGCACATTCACTGATTTTTTTTGTTGCGGACTTACGGGAGTCCACGCTACACAGAGGGGTAATTGGTCAGAGTTTTTGCATGCCAAGGTGGCATTTATTCATTGCCAAAGTCAGAAGTGAAAATATTATCGTAGAGGCTTCATATAAGCTGGACATTCCGTGTACCAATGGAAGTCACAGCATTACAAGTTTATCTTTCCCCTTCTCCTTCCTTTTATCCAACACGATGCTCTCTCCAACTTCATCTATCACCTCTGCCTCCACAGATCCTCTTGAGAATCTGGCTCCTCCAAAGCCTGTTCGAACTCCCAGATTTGTCGATGGCCGCCTCACACGACCACTCACAATGCCCCATAGACCTTTTTCAAAGAGAGCACCTCTCATCATAGTTTCCTAATAGATGAACCCTATTTCACTGAAAATTGGCACTCTAGAGGAGGGGCAAATTGTTGTTTTTGAAAAGTTAGTTTCGTGCGAACACGGCGTTTCGTGCGTACGCGATGTTTTGTGCGTACGCATTTACGCGATATACTGTGGAGGTTCGAAAGGATTTGCGGATTGGGGGAATTAAATCAAACCAAATAAAAATCCACCCGGTAAAACAGAAGTTCTGACCAACTTCACCCCTATGAAAGTGAAACTCTTCTGGGTCACACGCAAAAAAAATTTCTGAATTTGCTCCCTTAAGCAATTAGTTATGGCTGGCCAAAGATGACCTATAAATACAAAAGGTCTTTCAGAGAGAGGCGCCTCAAAAATGTCGAAGTCCTAAATCCCTCTGTTAACTACTTACTGCTGCAATCTTGTGTCCTCCATTGGACCACAGAATACAGGAAGCCTCTAGATAGTATTTAACTAACCCACTTTAAGCCACAACCACTGCTGCCCAAGAAGGCAAACTAACAATTTGATTGCACCCCTGTGTAGCCTGGACTCCCCTGAGTCCGTAGAAAAAAGAATCACTGAAAAAGGCCAACCAAGCGATTAGTTATAGGGTGGCAAAGATGCCAATTTATACAAACTCTCAGAGAGAGGACTATCTACCTAAATTTTCCTAAGTCCTAGTTTTTCCTACTTCTCTCTCACAGCTCCTATCTACTGCCTGTACGAACCAATCAAAAAACTGTATAGTACAAGAAAGTACTACTGCCGATGTACTTTCTGTACGGCCTCTGTACAACAAGGCCATTAAGTGGACGCGTGTCCACTTTCCACTCGTCCGTACGTTCCTCGGAATTCCCGCGACCGAATGATGTCTTCCCACGTGGCGCCAGGTCATGCCACGTCACTAAATGCCAAAATGACCATTCCGGGATTTCGGCGATAATGTGCGCCGTTAGATTTGACGTGAAATTCAATCTCGACCGTAATAAATACTTGCGCGATATTTGTTTCGCTTTCGAAACAAAATGCGCGATATCCATTTCAAACAAGTACAATACTTCGTATTTCGTAGAACTGTATCTATGTGTGGCGTCGAGGGTTTCAGTTAAATGAATCTAGTACATTACAATAGATTAAATACTAATGAAACCCTATATCTCCTAACGGACTTCTACGACAGACTGGTTAGAGCTAACGGCTACGCCGCGCTCTACCGGTCGGGGGTTCGAGTCCTTCCGGACTCAACCTTTTGTTGAGAGTGGCTTAAGCCACTCTTTAGTCCTTCCTATGGAGTTGAGGCAGCCATGGCTACATTGTTCTCTCTCTCTCTCCTTCAGTGACTACAACAAGTATGGGGGGCGAGAGAGAGAGAAGAGATAGAGGCAGGCTGCCTACTTTTTCTTTTCTAATAAATTTAGACCTAGAAAATATATTAAAAACTACTTATTTCAACACTCCCCTTATTTTCTAGTCAAATTTTAATTTTTCTTTTAACCCGCATTTCTCCCGACAATATTTTAATTTAGGAGAGGGCACAGGTTTGGTCATCATGTCAGCCACCATTTCTTCATCAGGTCTATACACAAGATTTAAAATTTTATTTTCAACTTTTTCTCTTACGAAGCTTAATCTTATGTCCATATGTTTTGCTTTGAAATGATGTTTTGGATTGGCTGCGATTGCGATGCAGCTTGATTATCGCATAAGATTTCATGCACTCCTTCCTTCATATATCCCAGTTCTTGCAACAATGACTTCACCCACATTAGTTCTTTTACTGCAGAACAAGACGCCATATACTCAGCCTCCATAGTAGACAGCAACTACCTTTTGTTGCTTACTGCTCCAACAACAAGCTCCTTCCCCCACATACAAAACATATCCAGAAGTGCATCTTCTCATAGGTGCATCCCCATAATTGGCATCAATCCAAGTGGTGATATCAGTGTGCTCCCCTCCCAAATGCAACTATAATTCTCTGGTTCTAACCAGATATCTCATGACTCTCTTGGCTGCCTCCCAGTCTCTCTACCTAGGATCATTAAGACTCCTACTGAGTACTCCAACTGTTGCCGCTATGTCCGGCCTGGTACAGTTCATAAAATAAATTAAACTTCCTACGACCTGTCTATAAGGGATATACTTCATAAACTCTCTCTCCTCTGGACTCATCTGATCATCTAAGATCATCACTCCTCTTTCTACACTCCCATCAATTATTTTTTTCAAGTCCATGGGAGTGGTACAACTGTTACCATTTTCCATATGGCATTTTTCAAGCATATTACCTATTGTTTCTTTCTGAGTAAGTCTGATAATCTTCTTCCCCCTATCTCTCTCCATTTGGATCCCCAAAATATATTTTGCCTCCCCTAAATCCTTCATATCAAATCTGTCCCTAAGATCTTTCTTTAGCCTATTGATATTCTCCAAAGACTTACTTAACACAAGCAGATCATCCACATATATTGCAATAAAAATGACATCATTCTCATCTTCAAACATTTAGATAGAATGGTCAGAGCTGATCCGGATGTATCCCAGATCGGTGAGAAACTCATCTAGTTTCTTATTCGACTGTCGAGGAGCCTGTTTCAGTCCATATAAGGACTTTATGAGCCTGCAGATTTTGCTCACTTCTCCTTCTTCCACAAACCCCTCGGGTTGCCTCATAAAAATTTCTTCCTCTAACACACCATTAAAAAATGCAGTCTTAATGTCCATCTGGTATATTTCCATGTCTTCCGCTGCGGCCAGACTGAGGAGAATCCTTACCGATGGGAACCAAACAACTGGAGCAAAGGTCACCTCATAGTCAATCCCCTCTTTTTGGGTGAACCCCTTCGCTCCCAATCGAGCCTTATACCTCTCAATTGTTATTTTCTGGGTTCAGTTTTAGTTTAAATACCCATTAACATCCAATAAGTTTTCGGTCTGGAGGGCAATCCGCTAGTTCCCAAGTATTTGCTTCCATGATAGAATCCATCTCATCATTTATGGCTCTAATCCATCTTTCTTTCTCTAGACTATTCACTGCCTCTAAGTAAGACTGAGGCTCATCTAATGAGATAGCTTAGTTACCTTATGGGCAGCTTGTTTTTCATGTATCCTTTTGCTGCTCCTCCTTGCTTTCTCGAACTCCGAAGCTGGAATGGATGGAAGTCTTGGATTTCTTCTCACTGTCTCATCGGCTCCCCTGTCCATGGAAACCGGTTCTTGTCCCGCTTCTTCTATCTCCTCGAAGTCCATAGGAGTATGTGAGGTTTCTGGTGAGTCTCCTGTATCTTGGATCTCCCCTGAATCTGTAATCACGGTTTCATTCATGTCCCTTTCGGGAACGACCGAATTCTCATCACTTTCGGACTCAAATCTGATCCTTATCTTCTTTGTATATTTGAAGGGGTCAAATGACTTCCCTTCATCCATGACAACTAAGTGTTTGACCAGAATGATATCTTTCTTTGCTAAGTCATAGACTCTATATCCCTTAACATCCTCATCATATCCCACAAAGTATCCAGGTTTTCCCTTAGCATCTAGTTTCCAGTTTTTCCTATCCGTGTCAAGACTGTAAACTTGGCTACCAAATTCTTTAAGGTGTGAGATATTTGGTTTCTTTCCAACCCATCTCTCATAAGGTGTCACTCCTTTTACAGCTGAGGTAAGGACTCTATTTTTAATATAGTTGGCACAGTTCATTGCCTCTGCCCAAAATCTCTTTCCTATTTTCTTGTCTGCCAACATACTGCATGCACTATCTCCTAGTGTTCTATTCAACCTCTCAGCTACCCATTTTGTTCTGGGTTATATGGTACAGTTTTCTGGTGCTGCACTCCCTCATCTCTCAAATATTCCTCAAACTCGTTAGAGGTATATTCCCCCCCATTATCACTCCTTATCCTTTTAATGGGGGTTTCATGCAACTTCTCACTCCAAGCTTTATATTCTTTGAAGTAAGTTGATGCTTCAGACTTTGTTTTCAGAAAGTAGACTCTAGAGTATCTAGACCAGTCATCAGTTATTGTCATCATAAACCTCTTTCCTCCAACCGAAGGTACTTTTGCAGGCCCCCAAATATCTGTGTGGACTAAATCTAATACTTTCTCACCTCTATATGTGGCGGCTTTGGGAAAGGGAAGTCTGTGAGCCTTACCTTGAGCACAACCACTACAATCATCCATCATTTCATTATCCCCAAACTCAATGCCATCTACTACCCCAAGTTTTTTCATTTCCCTTAACCTATCAAAATGTACATGCCCCAACCGCTTATGCCAAATCATCACCTTAGGAACACCAACATAGTAAGCATTCTTCTTTTCATTACTCAAGTTAAGCCTAAACATTCCTTGGCTATCCTTATTTGCTCTGAAGTAAACTTCATCCCCATACTTAGCTGTAAAGACTCCCTTTCTAGGGAAGGTATCAAACTCTTTGTCATCTAACACAGACGTAGAGACAAGATTTTTACTCAGCTGAGGAATGTAAAGTATATCTGAGAATGTAAGTATAGAAGTCTTACCCTCCACTTAGACTTTCAGATCTACTGATCCCACTAGATTTGTAGTAACCACTCTCCCATCCCCAAACTCTATCTCTACAGTAGGAATCTTTCTTAGCTTTGTGAAGAGTTCTTTATCACGACACATATGCATGGATGCACCTGAGTCGATGATCCATTGTTCCTGTGGAGCTTCCCGAATTGCTCCAAGGGCACACTTCTGCCTCCGAAGGATCTCATTCTCCTCCAGATTCTCGTCAAGAAGAAGCTCCCCATCCTCCTCAGATGACTCATCCTCGGTTTCTCCTGACACTTTTGTAACCACAAGTGCCTTTTTCTTCCCTCCGGAAGAACCCCCTCCAGGGTTTTCTTCGAGCCTCAGCTCCGATAGCTTGACACAATCTGCAATAAAGTGTCCCGACTTTTTGCAATAATGACAAAGACCCTTTGGGGGCCTCTGTCCCCCAGAATTATCTCTTTCCCCTCTATAAGGTATCTTCGGGTCCTTCCCCCATCGGTCCCCTCCTGTTGCTAGAGCTTGAATGCTCTTTCCTCCTCTCCTAATCTTCATTGTGTTTTCCTGCACAAGTATCATCCTGACTACTGTAATCCATTTCCATGAACTATCAGGCATTCTCGTACTCGGTACACTATGTTTTCGAACTCATCTGGTAATTTCATGATATGGGTGTTAACTTTCATTTTCATTGTACCTGTCCACCCGGCACTTTCCATTTCCATATACAAACAAAAAAGATCCTTACAGTAATCTAACATCTTTCCTCCTTTGTAAGTGTAACTCAATAGCTTTTGCTCAGCCAACTGGAGCTCCTGAATAGTTCCAGCTCTATAAATCTCCACCACACTCTCCCACAACTCCTCGGCCTTGTAAATGTGAAGATGAGGAGTGGCCAAACCTTGAGTGAGGTGCCTTAGAATGAAGTTCTTTGCAGCCATGTTTACATCCTCCCACATTTGAGTATCGTTCTCCACGGTCTTCACGGTCGCCGCTCCCGATACTGTGGCAATAGGAGTGAGGGGTGTCTCCTTCCCTTTCTCCTTTTCGGACACACTACTGTCCCCATCATCTGCCTCCTTCGCTGAGGCAGCCGTTGTTGCAGAAAACCTTACTCCCCCAAATCCTGGTGGAGTTCGCGAAGGTGGACGTTTCACTTGTCCACTGACGATACCCCAGTATCGTTTTTCACACAAAGCTCCCATCATCATGGCTTCCCAATAGATGAACCCAGATCCATTGAAGGTGGGCACCCTAGAGGGTGGGCCCATAACCTGCAATTCTGTGTCCTCCATTGGACCACAGAATACAGGAAGCCTCTAGATAGTATTTAACTAACCCACTTTAAGCCACAACCACTGCTGCCCAAGAAGGCAAACTGACAATTTGACTGCACCCCTGTGTAGCCTGGACTCCCCTGAGTCCGTAGAAAAAAGAATCACTGAAAAAGGCCAACCAGGCGATTAGTTATAGGGTGGCAAAGATGCCAATTTATACAAACTCTCAGAGAGAGGACTATCTACCTAAATTTTCCTAAGTCCTAGTTTTTCCTACTTCTCTCTCACAGCTCCTATCTACTGCCTGTACGAACCAATCAAAAAACTGTATAGTACAAAAAAGTACTACTGCCGATGTACTTTCTGTACGGCCTCTGTACAACAAGGCCATTAAGTGGACGCGTGTCCACTTTCCACTCGTCCGTACGTTCCTCGGAATTACCGCGACCGAATGATGTCTTCCCACGTGGCGCCAGGTCATGCCACGTCACTAAATGCCAAAATGACCATTCCGGGATTTCGGCGATAATGTGCGCCGTTAGATTTGACGTGAAATTCAATCTCGGCCGTAATAAATACTTGCGCGATATTTGTTTCGCTTTCGAAACAAAATGCGCGATATCCATTTCAAACAAGTACAGTACTTCGTATTTCGTAGAACTGTATCTATGTGTGGCGTCGAGGGTTTCAGTTAAATGAATCTAGTACATTACAATAGATTAAATACTAATGAAACCCTATATCTCCTAACGGACTTCTACGACAGACTGGTTAGAGCTAACGGCTACGCCGCGCTCTACCGGTCGGGGGTTCGAGTCCTTCCGGACTCAACCTTTTGTTGAGAGTGGCTTAAGCCACTCTTTAGTCCTTCCTATGGAGTTGAGGCAGCCATGGCTCCATTGTTCTCTCTCTCTCTCCTTCAGTGACTACAACAAGTATGGGGGCGAGAGAGAGAGAAGAGATAGAGGCAGGCTGCCTACTTTTTCTTTTCTAATAAATTTAGACCTAGAAAATATATTAAAAACTACTTATTTCAACAACTGCTACTATACCTACCCAGTCATAAGATGGTCAAAAACAAAAAAGTGCAAATGTCGGTGTACTTCGTGTACGGTAATGGTACGACATAGCCGTCTCTCTGACGCGTGTTGATTCTTGAGCCATGGTCGCTCTTCTTCAATGTCCGCCGTCTACTTATGGCTTGCCATGTGTCATCCGCCGATGTTAGCTCACAAACCGCCAAATAACCACTCTGGTGCATCAGCTCCACTGTGCGCCGTCCACTCTGAAGTCGACAATTAATTACGTCCGTTTAAATTCAATGTCGTTTCGTGTATTTCGTTTTATTTCCTAATCTTTTAAATGGAGTATGCAGAATGATAATTTCTTTAAATATGAATCACACCCCATATATCTAACGTTTCATCAAAACCTAAAGGATAAAGCCTACGACTATTTGACCGACGGTGACTAGGACTAGGATCAAATCCTGGTCGGGTCACAAATTCCTTTTTGTTAGTGGCACGACTGTGTTCTTTCTTAGTGTGTCTCCTTGGTTGCCTTAAGACAACCATGGATGCCTAAGTCTTAGTGACTGCGATAAGTATATAGACTTAGAGTGGCGTCTAGAGGGACTGCAACAAGTATATAGACTTAGTGTGGCGTTAGGATACATATCTAGGAAATACATTTTTCAACAACATTTACATTGAAGCAAAAAAATAAAAAAATCCTTGTGTTAAATTGAGTTTTTTATTGCACGCCAATAAGGAAAAAATAAAAGTTCTTATTTAACCAAAAAAAATCAATCTTTGTATATACTTAACAGATATGGTTTACTATTCTTACTAAAGTTAACTTGTAAATGGTTCGTTAATGCTTCAACTGTAGCTTCAATGCTAGCTTTAGTGGCCTCTTTCGTGACATCATCAATGGCGAATTTCTAGTAGATGAGTTTTAATGGCGGCTTCCCTGTAGAGGAGGACATTCCTAGAGAAATTCAAACTTACCGCGCGCAAATGGTGCAATGTCTCTTTTTGAAAAAAATCCGTACAGTTTTCCGTTCAGTTTCCGTACAATAAGTACTAAACGGATATTAATGGAATGTAGAAAACTAACGAATATTACGTAGAAATCGTAAAAAATGAAAAATTTGCACAAATTGAACAACTATGGGAGAAAACGAGTTTCGGTTAACGATTTTTTTTGTAAACGCATATCGAGTACTGGGTGACAATTGAGGAGCGTGACATAACGCGACCAGATTTCGAGTGTTCTGATTTTGAAAAAAAAATGTCGGATTTTGGTATCTTAAATTTTGACTTATGCGAGCGTTGCGGTGATGGGTTTCGCTATATCGCGCTAGGACCAGCAAAAATAGCAGTAGTTTGGGGCGGTGGTCTGTTTATTGTACGTAATTTTCGTACGGGAAGAGTATGAAATGAGTACAAAATTACCTCAACGGCAGAGGCAAGTACTTTTGGAACATTTTCACAATCCACTATACCACAACATGTAGTTATCGTCGATAGTTATTGACTCGATGTTTGTAGGTAATTTATCGCGAATGCATCGCTATAATTCTCTTATATTGAACCAATATATCGATGAAAACCCTCTTAGACTACTTTTGTTCAGATTTTCTCCACAAGTGGCAATGACATTCTTGTACACAATAGCCTAAACTTATCACTTTATCAAATATAATAGTTTAGGGAGTTGTCCACGACAATTTTTTGTGACTACTTGATTGAAAAACCATATGCAGTCAGATATAGCGACAAATTAGGTAATTTTTATAACCACAAAAAAATCACTTGTTTTTTGTCGTTTAGCCATTTTGTACAGATTGGTAGCCTAAAAACTTGAGGTATGCCCTCCTGTTCCTAGGTAAAGGTGGTGTTTTGTCATTTTGTTTAGTCGCATCTAAGAAACCTTTTGTTGTACGAAGAAAGAATAAAAGGTGAAGTACAGTTTACGCATTTATCAATCTTGGTGTGTACTTCAGTTTGGCGTCCTTTTTTTCTATTTACTGCCAGATTTTACTAACTCATCTCCAAACCCAAAGGTGAATCACCTTTATGAATGCATTAAGGCAAGGTAGAATATGCGCAGTAAATATGAAAACTTCTTCCCACCTCTCACACGATTTGAACATATTTGACGAAGAATAGTACATGTTATTTTTTCCTTTTTTGTTCGTCACACATGTATGGACAAAAAAATCTAAGAGAGTAAGACCACCATTTTTATTCCATCAACAAAATACATGTCGTCGACGCTTCCCTCCCTCTTTCGTCCACTACCCTTCCCTCGTCCTCTCCTTAGCATAAAACACAAAAGTTCTGGTAAAAAATAAGAAACATATTTGAGATAATATTTTTTCTACTTTTATGAGAAATCTGGTGATACATTAAGAGAGAAAAAGAAATAAAAACAAAAAGGGATGCCAAGATATATAACTTAAGAATTAGTGACATCGAAAACATCATAAACAAGCATCTCATGAAAATGTTACAAAAAAAGAGACGTCGACAACATCACGAAAGAATGACACCTGCAATACTACACCATCACAAAATTACGCACCATCTACAAATGTCGTTATATCATTTGTAAAAGCAAAACGAAGAATCTTCACTACAAAAAAACGTTTGATCGCCAAGCTACAGCAACATAGGCACGCACCATGAATATAATACCGTTAATATATATTCAAAATCAGTACAGATTTCAAAATAACCACGACAAATCCGATGGCAACTTGATCCTTAACTTTACTTGTGCCAACCTAAAGTAGAAAAATTGTGACAATAATTGTTTGGCACACAATTTCTAACAAACCTCCAAAAAGATGTTTAGCACACAACATGTACTTCTATCATGTATTTTTGTACACGGACCCTCACCACAACACAAATTTGGTTAATAAGTAGAACATCAAGGATTCGTCAATGTGTCGCATTATTAAAGTAAAAAAAAAACGAAAAAAAAATCAGCAGGAAAGTTCATCTTTACGTAAATTCTTCACACTTACGTAACCGATCATTCTTGCGTGTTATGACGTGGCAAAAATCAACAAAAAATTCATACATTCTATCAATAGAAAACGAGGTTGTTTATTGGACGTCGTATGTTTTTGTACTAAACTGTACGATGTTTTTTTTCATTTCTATAAAACATGTTTGTTCGACATCTATCCAAACGTAAATATTGACCCTACGATTTTTTGCGTTTTTGGGAGGAAATATGACACCTACCCCAAACTACAAGTGGACAAATAATACACTTGGAAATCTAAGGTATGATAAACAATAGTCCAGCGATGACAACCTTACAAATGGTATACTACATGTGCCTTAGAACAGGATCGGTTTAAATCGACCGAAAGCAATGAGAAATCTTTGCCAGAAAATATTGCTTAACGCTTCTTTTATCATCCAATGATTTTCGCAGAAGGGACTTTAAGTTTTAAAACGTCATAACCCATATTGTATAATGTTATGGTTTGCAGGTGTTTAAGATTTAGTACGTTTTTACAAAACTTAAAATTCATCTGCCCGAAAAGATAGTACTTTCATATTTTGCGCTTAAAAAATATTTGACAATTTTCAGCCTTATGAAATACTAATAGAAGTATGTTTGTCGGAGAACATCTCCATACGATAAATAGCAAAGCTTTGATAGACAATAGGCTTTAAATTTTGCGGCTTAATCATAAGCCTCGTGTCAATCAATCATTAGAAGTAATTGCATGAAGACGACGAGCTCTTAGGCCTATTGTCTATAATGCGCTGTTTCTAATCTTACGTAGACGTTGACTTACAATAATATTTTTGGTCAATATTCTATCAAGTCATGCCAACAAGCAAACTCTCATCTACGTATTTTATTTTAAGTATAAAAACGTAGGTTTGTGTTCAAACGATGAAAATCATCAAAAAAAAATCAAGCACAAAAATTGAATGTATTATCTATACGGTTGGATAAATTTAAGTTTTGTACGAGCGTATTAAGTTGTAAAATTTGCTCGTGCATACTACATTATGTCACAAAATCTAAACCCCCTTCCACGAAAGTTAATGGATGGCGAAAAGAGCGTCAAATGATACCATTCGACATAGAATTTTTCAAGGCTTTCAGTGGATTAAACCTACCCTCTCCAAAGGTTCAGACAAGGCCTCAACCGCATTTAGGGTTGTCATTGCTCGTCCTTAGTGGATCATACATCGCATTTCTAAATGTATCGATTGCCCACGTCGAGCTTGTGGCTAGGAAACTAGGCACAAAATGGATGTGCGTCGCCAAAAGTTGGACGAGAGATATTTACGTTTGAAGGAATTCATAATCTTCACAGATCCCAAGTAAACATATTTTATGTGTATAAAAAGAACAAAGAAGATTAGTACGAGAACGTAAGGTGTGAAGTAGACAACCTCACTTTTAAGCTGATAAAATAATACACTTCAGGATTTAGTCGCGAGTCGTCACCACCTAAAATTATATATATATGTATATAATATATATATACATATATATGTATGCAATTTAGTGGTCTCTATTGACCCACAGAATGGGCAGCCTATGTAAAGCCTCTAAGATAATGTATGCCCATTCTTCTTTCCCAATGAATAAGTGCCACCCTAGCAGGTAAGTATTCAGACCACCCTTACCCCTGTGAGGATCCAGCTCCCCTAAGCAGAACGCCAAAAAAATCAATGAATTTGCTCCTCTGAGCAATAAGTTATGGTTGGTCAAAGATGACCTTTATAGTCACAAGCTCTCTTAGAGCGATGTGCCTAAATTTCACTAAGTCTCGGTATGTCTACTCACATCTACCTACTACCTAACCCTAGACCAATAAGAACACTGTATATTACAAAAAGGTAGAGTGGCCGATGTATTCTTGTACAACCATTGTACGATATGGCCTTCAAGGTGACGCTTATCCAAAAATGTTGCACCACGTGGCATCGCGTGACGCTATCTCCCAAGGCCGCCGAAACCTCATTCTGGGTGGCGGCTGTAACGACGACCGTCCGATCAAATATATTTACACCGTTTGGATTCGCGTCCGTGTATGAATTGTTTCACATGCGCTTTGTCGTGAGTTTGGTTTTGATTGGCCGTTGCGTTATTATTTATGTATTTATCAAACCTGATAAATGTATCTTTTCTTGGAAGAGTTAATGGCTAAGGCGGCAAGCTAATCTGTACCCCAAGACCCAGGTCTTAATCCGAGCTAAGCCAACATTTCGGTAAAATGCCATCTACGTCAGACTGCCACCTTCTAAATAAGGCGCCAGCCATGGCGTGTCTTTAATCCTCTCTCTCTCTCTCTTTTTAGAGTCTAACTAAAATAAAGAAGTGAACTATTAAATACCTCTTTTCAACATTACCCTTAATTCCTAGTCACTTTTCAATTTTAATCCACAGTTTTCCTTTCAATATATCAACTTAGGGGAAGGCACTGGTGTTGCCATCATGTCCGCAATCATTTCTTTATAGGTTTTATGAACCAGTTTAATAATTTTATTTTCAACCTTCTCTCTGACAAAGTTTAGTCTAATATCCATATGTTTAGCTGTGAAGTGATGTTTCGGATTAGTTGCAATAGAGATAACAACTTGATTATCACAAAAAACATTCTGAGTTCCAGACTTCATGAATCCAAGCTATTCAAGAAGAGATTTCACCCACATTAATTTTTTGGTGGCAGTATAGGAAGTCATGTACTCAGCCTCCATAGTGGACTGAGCAACTGATTTGTGTCGCTTGCTACTCCAACAACATGCACTACATCAAATTTGCAACACATATCCAGTTGTACACCACCTTAAAGGCACATCTCGATAACTTGCATCACTCCAAGTAGTGATGTCAGTGTGCTACCCTCCCAAATGCATCCGCAATTCCCTTGTCCCCACCAAATACCTCATCACCTTTTTGGCTGCCTCCTGGTCTCTCTTTCTGGGTTCATTTAGACTCCTGCTAAGGACTCTAACAACTGCACATATATCCGTCCGAATACAGTTCATAAAATAGATCAAATTGCTTACAATATGCCGATAAGGGATGTTTTCCATACACCTTCTTTCTTCCTCATCCATCTCATCATTAATGATCAATATTCCTCCCTCTTCACTCCCCTCAAACACTATTTTCAAATCTATGGGAGAAGTACATCTATTTGATTTCTCCATTTAAAATTTTTATAGCATATTACAGATAGCTTCTTTTTGAGTGAGTCTTATAATTCTATTCCCTTTATCTCTCTTCATATGAATTTCTAAAATGTACTTTGCTTCGGCGAGATCTTTCATGTCAAATCGGCTTCTAAAATCTTTTTTTAGTTTGTTAATCTTATCTAAAGACTTCCTTAAGACTAACACATCATTCACATAAATAGCAATAAATATCACTCCATTCTCATCCTCAAATAAATATATGGAGTGATATAAACTATTTTTAATATACCCAAAACTGGTCAAAAATTCTTCCTGTTTTATATTTCTTCTATTGCGGGGCTTGTTTAAGCCCATAAAGTGATATTATCAGTTTGCGCACGTTCTTTTTTCTCCAATTTCGACGAATCTTTCCTGTTGTCTCATGTTAATTTCTTCTTCAAACTATTCGTGTAAAAATGCGGTTTTAATATCCATCTGGTGTATTTCTATATCCTCTGCTGCTACTAAACTTAAGAGGATTCTGGCAGAAAGAAATCTAACTATAAGTGCAAAGGTTTGTTCATAGTGTATTCCTCCTTTCTGAATATAACCTTTAGCAACAAACCTAGCCTTGTATCTTTCGATAGTATTATCTCAGTTTAATTTAAACTTAAAAACCCACTAACATCTAATCAGTTTTCAGTTCAGTGGACAATCTACGAACTTCCATGTATTGGCTTCCATGATGGAAGCCATTTCCGCATTTATGGCATCTATCCACCGGCTACTTTCTGGGGTGTTTATGGCCTTTAAGTATGTTTGAGGTTCATCTGGGTGAGACATCTTTGTAAGTTGATTATTTACTTGTCTTTCTTGAAGTCGTTACCTAATTCTTCTTCCCCCTTCAAAATCTGACGCCGGTATAGAAAGCATCATCAGGTTTCGTTTAAGAAGATTTTCAGCTCCCCTATCTTCCAATTGCGGTATCACATCAAGTGCCTCATCGATTTCCACTTCGTATTGGGGCGTTGTCTCGGATGTTGTTCTTTCCTCCGTCTTCTTCGATAAATTTGGAATTTTTTCCTTTTCTTTATCTTCAAAGTCAAAGTCAGAAAACTAATCTGGTACAAATTTGATTTCGACTTTTTTATTATATTTGAAAGGATCAATAGACTTTCCTTCATTCCTCACCATTATGTGTTTTTATCAAAATTATATCTCTCTTTTTCAAATCATGAACCCGGTATCATTTTGTGATTTTATCATATCTTAAAAGATATCCCGGTTTCCCTCTTCCCTCTAACTTCCATTTTGTTCTATCGGAATCCAAACTGTAGACTTAACTTCTGAACACTCTCAAGCTAGACAAATTTGGTATTCTTCCTCTCTATCTCTCATAAGGAATTTCCTCCTTATTTGCTGAAGTTAATACTCTATTTTTGATGAAGTTAGCGTAGTTCATAGGCTCGGCCCAAAACTGCAATCATATTCTTTTATCAGTTAGCATACTTCTAAACATATAGCGTAGAGTTCTATTCACTCTTCGTGCTACTCGATTTCGTTATGGATTATAAGGAACAGTTTTCTCATGACGAATTCATTCCTCTTTAAGAGATTCTTCAAATTCCCCTGAGGTGTATTCTTTCCCATTATCACTTCTTATCTCTTTTATTAAGGTTTCATGTAGTTTTTAAGTCCATCCTTAATATTCTTTAAAAGATCTTAATATCTCTGACTTATGTTTGACAAAGTATACCTTAGTATATGTAGACCAATCATCTTTGTTTGACAAAGTATACCTTAGTATATGTAGACCAATCATCTGTGATGGTTAGCATCCATCTTTTCTCCCCATGTAAAGCATACCAAACGGTTCCCCAAACATCACTATGAATCAGTTCCAATACTTTCTGTCTTCTAAATGTGGATGCCTTTGGGAATGGAAGTCTATGAATCTTCCCTTGGGCACATCCACTACAATCATCCGAGGTCTCTTCATCCCCAAAAGTAATTCTCTCCACTATTCTCTTTTTCTTCATTTTTTTTACTCTATCTAGATGCACATGCCCCAACCTCTTGTGCCAAAGCATCATATCACTCCCACACGAGTAGAGAACACTCTTTTCATTACAAAGTACAATTTTGAACATTCCTTGACTACCCTTTTTAGCAATGAAATAAACCTCATCATCGAAACTTGTTGTGAAGATTCCTTTCATAGTTCCTGTTTCAAACTCCTTTTCATCTAGGACAGCTGTAGAGACTAGGTTTTTGCTAGGTTTTTGCTAAGCTGTGGAATGTTAAGGACATCTAAGAGTGTTGAGATTGAGGCCTTTCTATCAAATGGAAACTTTAAATTAACGGATCCAACAAGACATGTGGTTTTCTACTCTACCATCTCCAAACTCTATCTCAACAATTGAAATTTTCCTCAATTTAGTGAACCACCTCTTATCTTTGCACCTATGCATTGATGCCCCTAAGTCTATGATCCACCCATCCTCGGGTGGGTCCCTCTTACCTCCGAAATCATACTTCTGTCTCCGTGGAATGTCCGCATGCTTCTCAATGGTTTTCGGATTAAGGAGAAGCTCCTCAAGCTCTTCTTTCGTTCGGATGCTTCATCTTCTTCCTCGTCTTGAAACTGAGTCAGAAAAGCCTTTTTCTTTCCTCCATCCCTTGAGGTTCCTTGTCCATCTTTCATTTGGAGATCTTAAGTTTGACACAATGTGCCATATAATGTCCCGATTTTTATAAAAGTGACATAGTCCACCTCGAGGAGCTCCTCTCCCGTGTCGATCAAATCTGCCACCTCTTTGACCTCTTCCTCCAAAAATTCGATAGGGATCCTTTCCTTTTTTCTCATCTAGCTTCCGCCAATCTGATCTTGCAGTCAATGCTTGCATACTCGGACTTCCTCTCTTGAGTTCTATGGTGCTCTCTTTTACTAAAATCATCGCCACTGTATCATCCCAATTTCAATAGCTCTCACCTATATCCTCATAGTCTTCAGGTTGTTTCATCATCTATGTATTTACTCTTTGTCTCTCAGACCATGAGTTACTTGCACTCTCTAGTTCTCCAAATAATGCTCTAAAATCATTGAAATAATCATTCATACTTCCTCCTTTATAAATATAGGTTGCAATCTTAGTTTCTGCCAGTTGTTGCTGCTGTAGTGATCCACTCTTATATTTGTTAATTAGTGATACCCAAATATGAGTGGAAGACCTGAATGCATAAGAGGAATGGTAATGCCCATCACTAAACTTTTGAGAATTAAGAGTTTAGCAACGTTGTCCTTATAGTTCCACTTTTCATACACTGACCCTTCGGTCTGAAACTTTGTGACCATTGCTGGTGGTGTTGCTGTCGGTATCTTCCATAATAACGGAGTCCCTCAAGATGCGACTCATCCCTTTTATCCTTCTATGACAATTTCCTCCCCTTCTTCGCCATCATCGGTGATAGTGGTGGATGTTCTGGCGGCTGTAGTGGTGGAGCTGCCAAAAAAACGTGTTCCTCCAAACGTCGGTGGAGGTGGGCATCAAATTTGTTCGGACACTATGCCACATAGGTGTTTCTCAAAGAGTTCCCCCTCCATCATCATTTCCCAATAAAGAAAGTGTGATCCATCAAATATGGGCACCCTACAGGGTGGGCCTATAACCTCCAATTCTGTGGTCTCCATTGACCCACAGAATGGGCAGCCTATGCAAAGCCTCTAGGATAATGTATGCCCCCTCCTCTTTCCCAATGAATAACTGCCACCCTGGCATATAAGTATTCTGACCATCCTCACCGCTGTAAGGACTCGACTCCCTTGAGCGAACGCAAAAAGAATCACTGAATTTTCTCCCCTGAGCAGTAAGTTATGGTTGGTCAAAGATGAACTTTATAGCTAAAAGCTCTCTTAGAGAGAGGTACCTAAATTTCACTAAGTGATGGTCTGCCTACTCACAGCTACCTACTACTTAACCCGAGTACAAAAAGGTACAATGGCCGATGTACTTCTCGTACGACCATTGTACGACATGGCCTTAAAGGTGATGCTTGTCAAATCCGGACCTATGGTTCTTCCTCCCATCTTCTCCGATATCCAAAAATGTTGCACCACGTGGCATCGCGTGACGCTATCTCCAAAGGCCTCCAAAAGCTCATTCCGGGTGGCGGTTGTAACGACGGCCGTCCGATCAAATATATTTACATGGTTCGGATTTGCGTCCGTGCATGAATTGTTTCACATGCGCCTCATCGTGAGTTTGGTTTTAATTAGCTGTTGCGTTATTATTTATGTATTTATCAAACCCGATAAGTGTATCTTTTCTTCGAAGAGTTAATGGCTAAGGCGGCAGGCTAATCTGTATTCTAGGACCCAGGTCCAAATCCGTGCCAGGCCAACATTTCGGTAAAATGCCATCTACGTTAGTCTGCCACCTTCTAAATATGGCGACAGCCATGGCGTGTATTTGATCATCTCTCTCTCTCTCTCTCTCTCTCTCTCTCTCTTTAGAGTCTAACTAAAACAGAGAAGTGAACTATTCATTACCTCTTTTCAACAATATATATATTGATGTATATATTGTATATCTATATCTCTGGCTAACAGATGTGTACCGAATAACTCACCAAAAATTATTCAGTGAACTCAACGTGGTGAAAGAGACTTCATTTGAAAAACATAAATAGTTTAGAAAATCAAAGGTTGGTTTCTATGATTCGAAGACATAAACCTATATCAAATCTCTTAAAAAACGACTAAGTGAAATGGTCACAGTTGTTAACTTTATCTGTTTTTGGTTATATCAAGATCCTTACATAATTATTATTTTACCTATTACTAATTACCATCCTTCTCTACGGCTTGCTACCAAAACACTCGTGTGCATGTAAATTGACTACGGTTCAAATATCATTATCTTCTACTTGTCCAAAGTTTGTGTGTGAATGTGGTAAAGATTGATAAAACTGATAGCCTATAGTTGACAATTTGTCCATATGAAGAGTCTTGATTGTGTGTCTTCGAAAATTTTCCGATTTTATTTCGAGAATTCAATAACAGTGATTTATAGTTTTATATTTGTTTTAAGTAACTATGGATGAAGTTCCGTCAAACGAAAAGTGAGTTGAGGTTGTTTATAAAAATTCCGCACGACGTCGTACCAGTTATTTTGTTTTCATCCGTGAATGACACTTCATAGAATCTTGCCAATGGTCTCCAACGGTCTAGGAGGTAGGAGTGACCATTGGATATTCATTCGGGAAGCATTTCTTTTCTTGTAGCTGGCTCGAGGTGGGTTGCCAGGAACAAAAATAGAAGAGCCATGCCACGTTGACACGTGTCACTATCAACAACCATCAATTCCAAAAATTGCACATGATATGTACCTCCCAAAATCCTACCGAAAATACAAAGGTAATCTGGTAACGTTTGTTACGCTATTTCTGGCAACACTCTTTCGTCACACAGAAAAACACGAGCCCTAAAAAAATGAGCTGGTGTAAAAGACGACGTTTGCAAAGAGTACCTCTCTCTCCTCACCCTTCCTCTCCCTCCCTCCCTCTCTCCCTCTCCCTCCCTCGCCCTCCTCTCCCTCTCTCTCCCTCCCTGCCTTCCTCCAGCTTCCTCCCTCTCCCTGGGTCACGTTTCGACTTTCCACATGTACTTAAAACTTGGCAACAGCACAGACAGGCTTCCTACGGCACTATCCCGAAACTGAGAGCAGACATCCCCGGATGCATGATAAGTCACACTTTCACACGTGTACTTCTTGCTCTAACTGACCTTTATAAAATGCCTCGACTTGTTCACAAAAAAGGAACATCCTTCCTTTGGAATTTACTGTCGGACAGTATTCGAGGCTTAATCACAGAGTCTTTAGATTTGCATTTGTTTTCGTCGCTTTCAAATGTTAAAACCTGCTTTCCATTTGCAAGCGAACAATCAGGATTTTCCTCGCAGCCATTTGCAAGGCTGCAAGGTTGGTTGTCTAAAAGGTTTTGAATCATTTCCCCCATCTGTTTCCATCCTTGAATTTCTTCATATAATGGAGCAGATCCTTGTCTTTTACGCTTTTTTAAAAACCACCACCATTTTCATTTTTCAGGTAAGTGAAGATAAATGACGAGCTAGGTTCCGTAGAGGCTGTTACAACCGCATTCAAGACCAGAAAAAGCAGCAAATGCAAAGAAGACACCACATTCCACAGGAAAATAAGTGGTCAAAGTCCAGATTGCATTTTTTGGCAGTAACCAGCGATAGCTTTGTACAGAAAAACAGTCAAAATTTTCCAAGGTAAGATAGTCTGCAAATTGTCGATCCGTGCCTCGCCGTTCCCCCATCTATACCTTCTGCTTCCTTTTCAATGCAATAGAACAAAGAATCCTGCAAGGTGGGACTATTCCCATTTAATTGTGTACAACTAGCCCAAAGAATGCCCACCTCCGTATCAAGGCAATACCGGTTTGCATTCGGTTTAAAAAAAAAACAGAGTGGCTTAGCTTAGCCTCTGCCTTCCATCCCATCGATTCAAAATGCTTCGCGTCGAACGTTTTTGTCTCATGCATTTACAGGAAGCTCTTCTATTGTTACGGGTTTCCTCATAATGAGATGTTCTATGCAAAAAACGGCCAGGGGCACAGCCACAAGGAGCCCCCACACACCGAGGGCATGCTCCGCAAATACGATAACCCCCAACGCCATAATTGGGTGGAGCTTCAAATGTACTGCAACAAAAGGGAAAACAAAAATCAAGTTTAAAGCCTTACACTTTCCAGAGCTTACGATTCTCCTGCCGGAAACCCGCATTAAACGGCTGACCAATAAAATCTCTGGCAAAAAAACATTCCTGTAGGTTACTGGACTACCATGTACCAAATTCGACTAGACTGCATCGCTGCCATAGCCGACAGTCCTAGACTAGACATAGACTCAGATTACACGAGCAAGAGCGCGAGATGGTACAGACGAGGTTGTTAGACGAGTATCTATGCATTACAGCCGTCCTTTGTCAAATTAAAAAACCTCCAATATCATTCCTATACCGTGACTCTTAAAAGACTCGCAAGTTATTTCTCAAGTCTGGCCTGAAAATAGACAAATCTCGAACATTATACCGACTCTTCTCGATCCACTAAGAAGAGCTTAGATTGTGGGCCTGCAAAGAATATCCTTCACCATTTCCATCTTGAGTCTTAAGTTTCCAGTTTTTGGGTGTTCTCGATACAAACGCTGACAGCTTCACATCATTGGATATAGTTCACAAGGCAATTTGTGGCTTTAAGGTTCACCCACCCGAGTATATGGCAGGGTTCAGAATGTAGGCCTCCACTGCATGGATTAGGACCACCATGACAAGGACGAAGCCCACCTTAACAACTCCACCGCTGCGAAAAAAATGTGCAAACATCCACTCGTTGGTCAGGCATAGGGTAAGTTGATAAGATATCCGAACCCTTGTTTAAGATCAAATACAACAAAGGACTTCAAGGGCTCTCGGACTGCATATCGCAAACTTCTGAACATACTTTCTGGAGCGAGTGGGACTCAGTGACCGGACGTTACTTGGTCTCTGCAAACAGCTTGCATGTTATGGCAGGTCGGATAAATACAACAAAACGCACGCACTTGATGAAAGCTTCGTACATAAAGAAAAAAATGATTTTATGGCGAATGGCCACGCGAAAAAATGTGAAAAGGAATCCGGCCTGCATGAACGCCGTTTGAGCAATTCCAGGTGATACCCTCACACTTATCAGAGTGAAAAAAAAACCAGTTACTCTAGCGACAACATCTTCTGTAGTCCAGAATGCATTCTGAAGACATAGCACATCCACTTCCAGCCCACCAACTGCTGACAGATAAAGCGAGAGTGAGGCGCAATTCAACACTATTACGGAATGAAAGGTTTGATTACTTACTCCACAAGGGCCATCAGGCTGATAGGAACTGTGGAAAGAATAACCCCAGCTACTGGCACAAAAGAACAAAGGAAAACCGCCAGCGAGAGGGGACCCAGCCCTTTAATATTGAAAACCACCATGCCGATAGCCGTGAGCATATTGTTAGTCAGTGCAATTGCACTTTGCGCTTGTAGCGCTCTTCCAAAAATACGCGCAAAAGTCGCCACCTGCAACGATCACTCCGTAGCCAATCAAGACAAAGCACAGAAGAGCGCAGAAGATAGAAACGTATTATGGTGTATTTGCTGACTGTTTTGATACAATCCGACCAACAGAAGGTGTCCCAACGTCCACCAAAACAGCTACTAGAATTTCTGGCCCGCCTCTGAATGGAGCTGATGCGTGCATGCGTGCTACGAACAGACAATTACGAACGACCTGACCTCAAAAGTTTTTTTCTTTTTTGAAGGGTAATTCCGTGGAAGCTTTGAATGGATCTTGCTTTCACCCTTGGACACTATTTCACTCTTGTAGACTACCTGCGCTTCCTGTTAATTGGACAGAGGGATTCTGGGAAACTGAAGCGAGACAAGTAAAGAATGCGTGAGACAAATGAAGAATCGTCAGACTATCAGGAGATTCTAGACCAAGAAAGTAGTGCACTGGAGGACTGTGGTATTCATTTATCCTACATGACATTAGACAACGGGGTACCGACGGGAATTTCTGTGTTTTTTTTGTTGATAGAGCATGGCGAAGAGAGTAAAATAAGACCAATTAGGAGCCTTGTTACTTGGCATATTTAACATTACAAACATGTTTTACAAATCAAATTCTGCTCTGGATAATTGTATGGATCTGCATCTATAGATTCCACCTGAATCCTTTATGGACTAGCCGTGACATTATGAAAGAATCTCAGAAAGTGCGATGGCTTATAGTCTCACGCAAATACCAAAACTTGTGACAAGATCTTCAGTAACATAATTCCAATAGTCAGATGGATGCTTACTGCAGGAGCGATTTCTTCATAAAAAACTGATAGTCTAGAGTTGCACAAGGAGTGCAGTCCCCTTTGAATGGTGCCGAAGTCCCACACTATCATAAAGGAAAAAATCAGGCTTACTACACTCTGCAAACAATTCCCAAGCCAAACAAGATTTTAAAGCACTGACAGTTTGCAACAATATTCTGTTGCAAAAACCATAGACCCAAGTGGGAAAAACTCGCAAGACGAGACAATGCAGTACATTTATGGCCTCTCTTATCCTCGACTTGAAGATTTTAACTGGTGCTCTTACATCAAAAGGACTGTCTTCCTCATTTCAGCCCTCTTCTAACATCGACAGCTTTGTGACTGCCATTTTTTTCCATGCAGATTATTGTATAAGTTTCCTGTCACTGGAAGGCACATGCAATTAGATTATTCCAATTCTTTTTAGATAAGCCACCATTTTGCTTTAATCGTGCTCCCTCCACATGTTCTTTCGTCTCCTTCTTCCTTCTGCAGTAACTAATTACGAACCTGGAGGGCGAATCGGCTTGTGGCAGTGACGGCTGTTGCAAGGTAGGACATGAGCTGTCCAGAATACTTCTTCAGGACCGCTTGTAGGGCCTGCGAGCGTTGGGCTCGGTTGCCAGTCATGGTCATGTCCTGTGCAAGAACAGTTCATCTTGAAAGCTATATCAGAAGCTGTCTGTAAGTATGAATGACAAGAAAAACTGTTGTTGAATCTCAACCTTCTAAAAAGCCAAAGCCAAGTAACACTAATGTTGAATATCATTAATGATTTACCAAGGGTGAGAATATTGATTCTACTCCCCAAGCTTGGGAAAGCCAAGTTGAAGATACTTGAATGTTGACTCTCAGCCTTAAGAAGGCCTTAAGCTGAGTGAAGTTTATTTTGAATATCTGCCTTAATCAGTTGAATCAAAGACTTTTCCTTGAATCTCAACCTTGGCAAAGAATTGCTGTCGACTGTCAGCCTTGGTAAAAGCAAACTGAATCAACTAATGTGAAAAGCCGGCCATGGTTTGTCCACTGCAGAAATTACCAGCCCAGCCTTGAATTTGCTTGGACTTTGCTCGGTCAATAAGTGATCGTCATTCTCAGGCTTGACAAAACCAACACTGAACAATATAAGGTCAAAAATTATCCACGGCTTTTGCCAAGAGGCAGGACATTGTTCACACCATATCTGACAAATCTGAGGTAATTAACTGTTGGAGTTCAGCCACGCTTTCGTGAAGACTTGACTTTCCGAAGCTGTTGATGCTCCAAATTACGCGTAAAAAGTTTGTTATGAATTATCGACATGCTTGATATCGCAACAAATGGATGGTAATACCAATAGAAACTAGTGACGCGTATCAAGGGAAAAACCATTGATGATCAACGCAGTAGCAAAATCAGTCTACGGTATTTGATACGAGCTTAAAAAAAAAAAAAAACTTCAGTGGATTATGCAATACAGAAAAGGTGTTATGCAGTAATCATATAGAACCTCCCAACACAACACAAACAACGGTCAAGATAAAATTTGAAATTAGCTTTTCGATGTTCAAAAGGGTTTTTCTGCAAGCCTTATAATTACAATACATATGAAAATAATGGCGGTGAAGGTTGATTGTTAGTTCTTACAAATTTACACTACTAAAATATTTATCAATACATTCTAATTATGCAATTTCTCTGAACAGGAGCAATTTGCAGTACACCGCGAATCGTAATTAGAGTTATGTACGCTAATTCCGTCACCCCAAATTTTGACTCTATCACCATAAATAGAGTACATTATTCTAAATTATTCTTTACATTATTTAAGGTACTTTTTGAATGAGCGTTAATAACTCTAATACAGTGTCGTTTTAAATAGTGTGGCGTACGGTCGGTGTCTGACCGTGCAAAATTGTACTTTATTAAGTAAAAAAGTACAAATAATGATTTAATACAGGCCGTTATCATGTAACTGCGTTTTAACAAACCGCGTAGTGCAAACGTCATAATGACGTGAAACTGTACGTTTTGTCAGATTCTGTACGTGTACCTAATTTACAGTAGATATATTCAGCGCCCAAATTTACGCCCAAATTAGAGTTATTGATAAATTAGAGTAATTTTTTTTTTTTAAAAGGGTTGATTACCCAAAATAGAGTTAACAACTCTAATTATCTTTTTTCGTTTTTTTACTTTAATTCTTTCTTTACTCTAATTACGATTCGCGGTGTACTTGTAATGTGTAGTACATAAGACGTATAGCTCCTGTCCTATGCCTGATGAATATCTATAGACTATCGTGACAGCATCGTGTATCGTTAAAAGCAGCAGCATGACACTGTTTAAAATTTGGCGCTACACTACTGACTTGTAACATATCGCAACATGGCGAGGTTTTTACGATACGCAACGCATCGCTGATAAAAACACATCAGCCTCATAAATTGTTTATCAGTGCTGTAAGAAAAATACAAATCGGTAACAGGTACAATGCCACCATACTGATACAGCATAACTACTTCCATTGAATGGTCCCATCATTTGCACAACATGGCACACACATAAAATTCTGGTGACAGATATCATAAACCATGTGCTAGAACTTACCAGCAATTCTGTGTCCGCTTTGCTGACTGCCATAAGAAGAAATCGTTCAAGCTGTTACCACACCAAATTACAATGGCGAATTCAGCAAGTGTCGCACAACCCTTACATCTACTTCCAAGTTGGAAAAAAACTTAGTCAACAATTCACAAGAAGAGATGCGACAGCGTCACTGTGCAAGACAGATATTATCTCCTTGACACGGCTGGCACATACAGAATAGCTGGTGCTACAAAACACACTGCGAATGTGACTGAATCCGCTACTGACTGAAGCAAACAAGCCAAGAATTCAACAAGAGAAAATCCACATTCGAGACCAAGAACATGTTTGCTACATAGAAATACTCCAAAAATAAGAACCTGATCAGCATAACCCAGCTGATAGCGAGGTTTTGCATCGTCCAAGCATGCGGCAGCAAATTGTAAAAGGCCAGATAGAGTGCTGAAAGGATAGTCTATCATTAAATGATAAGCAATGGTTTGCACCTGATCTGTCGACTTTTCTCCCAGAACAAGCCTCAACCTGTCAGATATGATCCTGTAGGGGTCCTCATTGCGCTGTCACAGTAACTAACAAAGGTAGTAAGATGCATGAAATTACTTTCAGCTTCAAAACCAACATACTAGCTATTGCCTCCAGAAGCAGAAAAAAATGGCTACATTTCAAAAAGATGATCGACCTCGAGGGACTAAATTGCTTTCTGATTTCAGTTTTATAATTCTATATTATTCATTGTTCTCTCAACTCAATATCAAGTTTTCTCTTTCAAGAGACCATGTCTGCCACACAGTCAATTTCCATACTGTCTCACTTCTTTTTTTGTTGCGTTGTAGCATTTAAAGAAACAAAATTGACAATCTGAAAACATGCATACTAACAACTGACAGCAGGTATGCGAAACCTTCCACCTCCCAAGTTGTAGGCTCATAAGCTACAGCTGTGCTTGTGAAAAATCCAGGCACGTTCAGCCTCACCTGAACCTTATAAACAATTTCCGCTGCTTCTTGGGTGATGCCCGGTAGATAAATGAATCCAAGAGCAACCACTGCAGCTACTGTGAGGACATACATGGCGGCTACTATTAACCGTCTCTTTCTGGCAAATGCTGGAAGAGTCTGCTGGACCCGGGCCACCATTGAGTTTCCGACCACAGACAGCACAAATGTGCCCATGAAAATCTGAAGTAGACAGACAAGCGCCAATTAAGTGTTATTAGAGCAAAAAGTTGAAGGGAGGAAGAGAGAGAAGGGCAGAGGAGAACGGAGGGTCAAAATACAGCAAGACTATTTCATAGCTATACTGGTTGAAACATGTTGTAAAATTTCAAAGAGTCTGGTTTGTCCATACAATTTTATACTCTCGACAGTCAATAGTCCACAACAGACTTCCATGCTGATGTTGAATGCCTTAAAATAGCTGGCACCAGATTATCCATGCAATCTATCCAAAACTAAAATGATAAACAATACAAGCCTTGCCACTGGCATGCAGATGCTCAAAGTTTTCAAAAGCATAGGATATGATACATTGGCCTTGAGTAAAAGGCATAACGCGGAATGAAAAAAGGCTGAGAGTCGGGTTTTCAGCTTCCCCTTTAATTTACTGCCTGTTTAGATTCAGATAGTTTGACTCACCCCAATAAAATCACGAAGCTGATAGACTGCCAAGGCCACAGTAGACCACACTGCAATGCGGCGAAGAATTATGCTTCTTGCAAATGACCCTGAACTAAGAATCACATAAGCTTCAGGCCTCTCGTCACTGCCATTGCCAGAGTCTGCCTTGTCTTGAACATCCACTGCTGTCTGTGCTGGTAATGAAGAGGATGGCACTGACGAGTTTACGGCAACTGGCAACTTTCCAGCTTTCCCATTGGTTGCTGCACGAAATACTGACCTCCTGCATCCTGCAGAATGTGACTGATCCCAGCCAGCTGCGATCAATTTCCGTTTTCCCAAAGTACTTGAGCAGTACTTCTGGGCACTTCGTCTAGAAGACACCAAGAATGAGCCAGCGCTTGAGGCGAGGTCCCTTGTCTCTGTGCCTCCAAACTGCCAGCCAGACGCAGATGCTGCCAAGTGATTCAATTGCAGCACAATGTGGCTGTCAACACTTAGCCGCCATTTAATAAATTACTGAGAACAAGTCACCTGAGACCATACAAAACCTAGACACAAAAAGAAGCTCCACATATCTACATAGATAGGTTGAGGCTAAAAGTTCCCATGTATGTTTCAACAAAAACTATCTATAACACCACCCGGCCGGTGACATATCCATTTTGAACTGGTACCTAGTGCAGCATCTCTCAAAGAAATGTATCTAGTCACGTTAAAAAGGCTTCAAATACCTTCAGAACTTCGAGAATCTCAAAAGCTGAAATGCCAACGAACATATTGCACACATAAACCAAACACAGAGTCGAATTGCAACATCTCGGAAATGGTATTAAACCCCTGCATAAGTTGTTTAACTGACAGTGGTCATGAAGTATAGAGACACAGTTTAAGAAGCTGAATCAGCTTGTCATTCAAAGGTTCGATTCCTCATCATGTGTATGGAAAAAAACTGAAAAACACTACTTTTCAACTGCCAGTAGAAGATTGCTCGAGGATTCGGAAATAGTAACCTCATCAAACATGGTGATGTTAAGGTGTGAAAAAATGCATTTCCAAGGAAGGCAGCAAAAAACAAATTGACGCTCCATCATCAACACATGCATTTGAATGAGCACGCGCAAGGTTAACAAATAAATCACGCAATAAATTTAGCAGATTTTGATGATCTTACATTTCTGCCTCACTGTCCTTGACTATAGGATTCCAGCGGAATATAGCAAAAGAAAGTGCTCATATGCCAGGCGCTTCTTGAATCTATCCATTCATGCACCTTGAATCAACAAGAAGAAGTTCATGAACATCAGAGTCTCTCAAACCGCCTGCCAGGAAAAACTTTCCAGGACAGCTGCTTGCAAGGAAAACCTACCTGAAGAGAAAAAGCTTTGACTGTTATTGAAGTTCGATGATTTGAGCAGCAGCTTCTTTGATTATTTTCAGTTCTACAGCTGCCTCGTGAACACAATATGCGCTTTCTGAAACCATCATCTTGTTGATGCAGATGAAAACACCCATAGCTTGTCATGCTCCGAAATATGTCTGCAGAAGCAGATGTGTTCAAAAACTGGCAGCATTGTATGGAGCTCACTTGACTAAGCTTAGATCGTCTCCAACCTTGTGTCTCTACTTCCTTGCCGATTACTTGGTCGGCATGGCCACAGCCATTCCCTGTCACTGCAGATTCCGATAAGTTAACTTTGCAATTTAATTGCTGAAATGAAGTCGCCATTTAGCGGGGAACAGGTGGTGCGGTTAAACTTTTGCTCATTCAACGGCACGTGTCTGAAGTCATACGGACAAGCTATAACTCATCAAAAATGGGCCAAACTCCTACCACAACCATGGCAACAGAAACATCCTATATCAGTCCATACAATGACTCTTAATGGAACTTCTGACGGACGTCAATAAGAAACGGCTGCCCTCGCTATGTATAAAGACTAAAAATCATTCTTCTATATCCTGTATACAACATCGTTTTCAATATGTTCTTTTGATCAAGAAGCCTGTTGAAGTATTGGCACACGTGTCTCACAGGAAGCACATCTGTGTTTACACATTCTCATTGGATGTGTCTCCGGCCCAAAAGGAAACGTGCCACCTGGAAACCTTTTTCCTGGCTGACGATTGTGGGTAGTACAAACATTTCGGTTTGTGGTTGCCCGTGACTATGGGCAGCTTACCTGAAATGTTCCAGTACAAACTTCCAGATACTCGGGCAGAAGACTAATGACAAGGCAAATGTCCATTGTGACAGGAGAGCCCTTCGTTAGTGCAAAAAGTAGACAGACACGCGAGCACTTTTCCTCCCAAAAACAAAATTCGGCCAACAGACTTCCCAAGTTTCCCGTTATCATATGACATACGACAGCCAAACGAATAGCTCTCGGTTACCATAGACATTTGCCCTTACCTTTGTGTTATTGTTATTAATTATCGTACGAAGTACAACAGTACAGTACACCGCCAATCGTTATTAGCGTTGTGTACGCTAATTCCGTCCCACTTTTTTTTTTTTTAATTCTCAAATATAATTATCCACACTATTTAGAGAAACCCTAATTCTCAATTAGAATAGACGATTTCTTCGAAAATTTCGAAATTCCCAATTAGCGTAAACCACGCTAATTATTCGTATACGCTAAAAAAACTTACACGCTAATAACGATTGGCGGTGTAGCGTAATCTGTAAAAAAAATGAAAAAGAAAAAGCTATAATCTATAAAAGCTTGCTGGCGCTTAACCAATGTACCCTCATTTGGCGAATGAGAAGCCGACATTGTGAACAAAATGGACCATTAGAATGCGCCACGTTAACAAAATTTTGTTAGGAAACAAAAGAATATGCCATACTTGAAAAATGCGGTATAAAAATGAAGTTCACAAAAAATCAAAAATGTATTTTACTTTTGCAAGTGGTCGAAATGTATATAAACAAATTAGAATTGAAAGTCCAATCCAGCGGAACATTTTTGGTAGTGCTTTGTATCGGTAAAAAACTTATCGCGATAACACCGATACCGATAGTTATCGGTTATCGAACGGTCAGAGGTTTCGATATATCGGTCCAAGACCAACAAATTCCATATCAGCGATAACTTAAAAAATATATAGTATGCATACTATAGTACTTTATAATATAGTGTATTACATTATTTACATTATATAGCGTTGCATGCCGCGTATAACAATCTTTTCCGTATCTATTTAACTGAAAATTATTACGGACAGAGCATCACGTAAACGTACAAATTTAAAATAGGGAATTGATCATGGCAATGACTGTTTTGGTTGCGCACAGTCACTTACGTCATTTTGTCAAAAATGGTACGTTCGAAGTACACATTGGTACAAGTAAAGTACCGTTGAGTCTAAATTTGACGATCAATCGGTTGGACAGCTTTGACTTTCAAATTACTCTTTCAACCGGTTAAACTTTTGCCGCGTTTGCGAACGTCGGCCGTCATAAAAAAATTAGCAATTCACACGGTCGGTGAACGTTTACGGTAACAAAACTGCGGCAACCACATACAAATAAAATTGTTGCAGACAGTCACTTTTTGTCGTTACGTGAGCTCCATGGTGAGAGCACATTGGAGATTAGCTTAGCCACAAAATTCAAATTTAGTCGTGTAAGCGTTACATTGAACTTAGAAGCAAACTGAAACCAAACCTCTTTAAATTGAGGTATTGTAAGTCTTGTACGGAAATATTATAACGCACGAAACGAAATAAACTTTGTACACTATTATAAGTATAAAAAGATCCGGCGTAAAAGTATCAATTGAAATTAAATGAAAAAATGCGCGTCGTCACGCGCGACGAAATCGAGCCACACTATCTATGAATCAACATTCTTACATTGACAGCGAAATTTCGTTTCGTGCGGTATAATATATTCATACAAGACTTACAGTACTTCAGTTTAAAAGGTTTCGTTCCAGTTTGCGTCTAAGTTCAATGTAACGCTTACACGACTAAATTTCAATTTTGCGGCTAAGTTAATGTCCAACGTGCTCTCACCATGGAGCTCACGTAACGACAAAAAGTGACTGTCTGCAACACTTTTATTTACACGTGGTTGCCGCAGTTTTGTTACCGTAAACGTTCGCCGGCAGTGTGAATTGGTATTTTTTTTATGACGGTCGACGTTCGCAAGCGCGGCAAAAGTTTAACCGGTTGAAACAGTAATTTGAAAGTCAAAGTTGTCCAACCGATCGACCGTCAAATTTAGACTCAACGGTACTTTACTTGTACCAATGTGTACTTCGAACGTACCATTTTTGACAAAATGATGTAAGTGACTGTGCGCAACCAAAACAGTCACTGTCATGATCAATTCCCTTCAAATAATACTTTATAGTTCTAAAAGTATAGTACCGAAACGAAAAAATTATAGTACATTGTAAAATTTGAGAATGAATCTTTTCGAAAGATAAACGCACAGATCAACAAAGCATCTTGAACACATCTGTCACTCTGCCCCCATTTACAACCACCATATTTTTAAAATTTTGCAACACTTATTTGAGGAAATACTAGTCTTTTATAAAATAGTAAAAAACTAAAATTATATATTTATTCATTTTGATGAATTATCGGGAAACTGTAGGAGGAGAGGAGGATGGGACACAAATTTTTGATGAGGAGGTAGAAGAGACTGAAAATGTCAAAGAATTAGAGAACTTATAAAAAAATGGAAAACGGCCAAGGGGATCGGGAAAATTACTTGGAGATTGGTGGGAAAGTTCGTCCAAAAAAAATTAATGAAAAGGAATTTTTTAATTTTTGGGTACATTTTTAAAATGTAAGGCTGAAATATTGCGGATTTTTGAAGATTGAGATTTTAATAGGTAGGAATTGCAGAATTTTTAGATTTTGAATATGGTGGTTTGGAAATCGAAAACATTGATAATTTAAAAATTGAATTATTAGAATTTGTACATTGCAGATTTTTTGAGGTTGAGAATTGGTTAGTTAAGAATCTTAGAATTTTCATAATGTGAAATCAGTGATTTGGCAAGATACGAAGCATTGAGAGTGTGAGAATTGAATCTTGAAGGTGTTGCCTTTTGACATTGAAGATTTTGGAGATAAAGAATTGGAAAGCTAGGAGTTTTACAATTTTTATAATGTGATATTGGTGATTTGGCAAGATGTGAAAAAATTGAGGATTTGGGAATTCAATTTTTAACATTATGACATTTAGTTGATTATGTATGATGGTGAATTGAAGCATCAGAGACTTGTATGTTAATGCTTCTAAGCTGGAATACAAATAAGACCAAGAAATATCAAATATGTCATAAAAAACGCCATGCACCGCCATGTAACGCCATGTAATGTATACGAAATTTGCGACAATAGCACATAATCGCCCAAAATTCAACTTCTGCATTTATTTTGCCCGGCCTTATTTCAGATCGTTTGTAAAATGGATTGAAATGGCATTAAAGTAGAAAGGTACAGTCAAAAGGACATTCAAGAAGGGTATGGGAGTGTGGAACCTAAGTAAAACCCTATTAATTTATAAATAATCAAAGAAAAAACTTGATTTTTTACCGAAATCGAGAGAAAACGGGTCCGTTGCACGTCCGGGGAATAACACGTACCGTTGATTGTATTGGCCGTCCATTTTTCTGTACGGTCCGTCCTGCTATCGCCAATAATAACCGATAAATATCGGTTATTTATCGACGATAACACCGATAACGATATATCGTACCAGTATATCGATTATTGGGTACCCGAAAAAATGTCCATATCGGTTATCGGCAAATCCGTACCAATACACAACACTAATTTCTGGTGATATGAGCTATCGGGACCCTAAACGTTAAGCGTCCAACCGAGAAAGCTACGAAAAACGAGAAGAAAACACATTTAAATACATTTCTTTAAAAAACTCCCTTAAAGGGTGTCCCCAAGTACTAAAGTATCGGCGTTCTTTCTGTCGTTTTCACCCAAAGTTCAATCCCGAACGCGAAAAACTTTAACCGTACGAGAAAATCACTTTTACCACAGTATAGCGAACGTCAATTCAATTATTCGAATTTACTTTATGTTTGTCGTCATGTGAACGCATTTTGGCGTTTTCAATCTTTTTTATCCCCGTGCAAGAGAAACCAACCCATCAAAAAATTTAATCACAAACCGCCTCGCGAGGGGATTTCAGTCAAAGTATCGCGCAAACATCGAATGACAAACGATACATGCACGCGCCACACGAGTGGGAAAATGTTAGTAGAAGGGAGAGCACTGACTATTTTTCTCAGTGCCCGTCACGCGCATGTACGTAAAAAAAATTGCAAGGGTCACGGACCTCCAATTTCATTCACGGGTCATTTTACGTAATTTTAAGTTGTCGTCGCCTCTCCCCTCTCCTCTCTCCCTATCGCCATTATTTCACACTTTTTAGAATGAGACGTGACAATATTGGTTTAAAATAAACGATCTTTCAAAAGTAATCATTTTGACAGATTTTATGTATATTTTTATGGCAAGTCGAGTGAGAAAAGTTGAAAAAACGAAATCGAGAAACCACGATGGAAAGTTTTTCAATGAGTGATGTCGACGTTGTCACAAGTGAGGACGATGTAATATTGTCACAAAACCCTAAACATCTATACTGTCCCAAAAAACTATACGTCAACAAACGTCATTGTTTTTGTAAGTGTGACCAATCGTCGGAAGTTTCGTAGTCGTCCTCGATCGTCACAAGTTATGCCCACGTCTACAATCGTCACATTTAAGAGTTCCGATTTTATTTTCGCACATTGTACGCCCTTCAAAGTAGTATGGTGAACCTTCACTAATGTTCAGAATATGTCTTCAACATATCGATTACACGGGGACACCCTTTTACATATTGGAGCTCAAAACGTTGGCTTAACGTGAACGACTAGGCATGTCTGTTGTAATCCATACAATACACAAAATATACTATAGAACTGTGTTGTACTGTAGTTTCGTAAATATCGTACTTTAGTAGAGTTTAATAGATACCCACACTTTAGAACTACGGAATACGCGATGTCACCTTGTGAGCTATTTAACACACGTCAACCATCTAGGTTCCAAAGTACTTCACTTTACACATGTAAAGCATCGCCACATACATTTTTTTGCACCTTCACCTTTTAGGGGATTGTTATGCAGCCACGCATGCACCCCGTAGCAAAAAGTCTTACGAAAATGTACACTTTCCGGACATACAATGTGTTTCAGTAGATGTTCATTGTCCAACAAGCCGCGTCAAAATTCTATGAGGTCGCTAACACCAGAACGCATGGAAAATCAGCGCTCGGAAGAAAGTGCAAATCTTAGGTGTTTTTTGGCTAAGTGGCGTCGTGCTGGTACCAACTTCATAGCGTGGACGACCCCTTAAAAGTCGAACCAAATGATGTCTTTGGTGAGGAGGATTGTTGTTAATGTCCCAAAACATTAATTACAATACTACGACCATTAAGACGACATGCAACAGACAATTCAAAATACGTAAAATTAGCAGCCTGTTAAAACCAGGTGAACAAAAGTGTGCACTGGAAATACAATTATTAATGAATAATAAAGGACGTACTCGCTTGAAAAAGCATGTGTGCCCATGTAGCCAAAACTTTAAAGTGGTACTTTGTTATCTAGTGAAGAATCGCCGTACTACTTTGCAGAACGTTCCAATGTGCGAAAAAAAAATAGATTTTAGTTCCAAAAACGTGAAGTTAAGACCATCGAAGTACGAAACATGATTGTCACTAAAGAGAATTAATGACTAACAAATGTAAAAGACCTAATCCATCAAGGACAAAACACACAACAAAAGTGGTTTAAAGCCTGGGTAAAAAAAGAAATATAGCTAGTAGAAGTAAAACAAAACCGTTGAATCATTACAAACTATGATAGGCCTCAAGCTTGAGACTATGCCAAACTACAGATCATAACTACGAAAATTGTCTATATGCAAGGGTTGGCGTAGGGGTGAGTCTCGCAGTCCACGCCAAATTTGTCGTCGGATACACGAAGTAGTAGGAAGCCACGGTAAAAGCTTTTGAAAGCCCGCCGGTAGTGATTTACACTTACTGTAGTCTTGTACCGAAGTTTTTTGGACACAGCCATAGCCTCCACAGACCTTGGACCACCACGGTGACAAATTTGGTGAAAATTCCCAAAATGAAATCAATGCTTTAAACTGTGACGGTAGTAGACGTGGCGTGTAACTTCTGACGGTTGTAAACGACTACAAAAATTTTGACAATGATGATGTCAGACGGTTATAAGCATCTACAAAACACGCTAGTTGGTAACGTTTAGACAACTTGCCACGGTTTTAGATCACTACAATAGTGTCATATTTTTGTCGACTTTTTGTGACCTCGTAAGGTTGTCCCTAGCATTGTGGAAATTTACGTACAAGTTTAAAACAAACAATAAAACCTTTGTGAACTCCAGTCGTGCTAAAGTTTCCCATTTGCGTGGCGAATGCGGAAAATAATTTCCGTTCCTTATTCAATTGCTACTTCAACTCAAATCACCTCGCGAGGTGAAAAGAGAAAAACGCCAAAATGAGTACTAAGAATGCTAAAACGAAGTACATTCAAATTATGAAGATGTTGTTCATTCTATCGCAGTAATAGCAATTTTTTGTACGGTAAAATATTTTCTCGTTGGATAACAAATTTTGGATGAAAACGATAGAAAAAATATAACACTTTGACATAAGGGCAAACCACCTCTACACGAAATACTTTAGTCTCAAAAATAATTTATTTCCCAAAACTCTAAGGTTAGACCGGCTAGGCCCAAAGCATGGTTGAAATGTTTAATTGTTGACAACATTTTTTAGGGTAAGAGATAGAAATCATAACGTACTTCAATCATAACAAAAGAAAGCTAAACTAAAGACCTGCAACTAAAAGCTATAATATCACAAAACACTAGCCTTTAACTTAAAAACAAAAGCAAAAAGTGGGCATTCGTCCTATAACCTAAGACTCTGCCATAATGAAAGTGACATATACTAATCTCATATGTATGCATGGGGTGGCTCAAAGATGATTATTTAAGTCCACGACCATCATTCGCCACCTTATATTCTTAAACAAGGGTCGAAAGTAGGGCACGTAGAACGGCGGCATGGTTATGTTGGTGCTTTAAAATCGACGTTTGAGGTGGGGAAATGTTTTAAATTCCTATAATATCAAAACTTTGGCAATCACAGTCATGTAAGTAGATGAACAAATAAAATTCTAAGGTCTATATGGTCTCCAAACTTAATGGAATGAGGATTTGAACGACTCTCTATGCGCGTTGTCTCGTTCCAATTGTCACTCGACCCCAAGCCACATTGTCCAAGGGTAATGTTACGCGTGAACAAAAATTCAATCTCATAGGCTCCGTGACAAATGCACCAAAGATCGTTATTTTGTTAAGTGTGACCACAAAAGGTACACCAATGTGCTGACCTCGAACGACATCATGCATTTTTTTATACCACCTATCGTACGAGCAATAACACGCATGGAAACACTCATCGTCTTTTGGGTAACATTAACTAGGGTAAGGTTTGCTTAGGTTTGGGAAAAAATTGTTGAGACAAAAACAATAGAAGGCGAAAAGATGGTCGGTAAATAATTAAAGCTTCGATTCTCATTTGAGGACTAGAGGCAAGTCCACTTCTTTAGTCAAAAAGATTGGTTGAATAAGGTTATGTGAATCAACAACAATTTTTTATATACAAAGTGGTATTTGGCTTTTGACCATCTTTTAGTTCTAAGGGAAAAAACTAAAATAACATTGGTCCTCGCTCGATAAAAGCTATTGGCAAAAAATTAACAATAGTTAAAACGTTAACAAACCCTCTTAAATTTTAGAGAAACAAATGTCGTAAACAGTAAAACGTGGAAGGATGTCGGCTATGTAAGTTGTTGGTATTGTTGTTCTATGACTCAAACTAAGCCCTTTAGCCGAGATTTTTTGAATAACTTGTCAACAACTGATTAACCATTTTTTATGATGTAAAATACGTGTCACGTAGACTTTGAGTTTTGTGATAAAAAAAGCAAGAAAACAAATTTGTTTGTGATGTAAATAATTTAGAGAGGTCTTTATAGTGGGCAAGGAGGTTTAAAAAATTATCTTTAACAAACAAGTTCACGAAATCAAGGGCATCCATATGAGTTATTAGGGCCCCCGTGTCATTTTCCATGTAATACGTACAAAATCTCAAAAAATATATCAAGATTTCTTAGTAGGCTTTTCACCAAAATAATTGTTTACTAGATTAAACGCAACTCATTGTCTTTAAGAGTTGTTGGACAAATGATTAAAGGCAAACAAAACCAGGTTTGGTGAACTAGCGATACATGTGTCGTCGATAAAATCTAATGACAACTAACTTGTAACAACATCAACTAAGCATGGCAAAAATTACACCCGAGGTAAAAATAATCATAAACCTCTTAACGAGTTAATTGTAACGAATATCAATTAACGATTCCAAAGTGGCTCCCTCCCTTATCGGTCCTTACACTAAACAAACGAGATAGCTAACAAAGAAGGTAAGAAAATAACAAATTAGTAGGAAAAAAACACATTTGAGCTCACAAAATAACAATTTAGAATGAACAATGTTAAAAAAAAATGGCAATGCAAACTTGGAGAATGACATAAACTTCGTGCATGGTAAAAATGGTCGGTGAACTTTTAAAAAATGTTTAACAACCTCATTGCTTTTAACACATAGTGTAGGGCAAATCGTCGTAAAATACCCCTTAGAGTTGTAAATGTATCAACCAAGCTACACTAGGATACAGTACCCTCCCCAACATAAATAAGGTAAAGTTTTTAGGTGTGTTTTGACATAATAAAAAAACCTACTAGTGCAAAAAATGGTATCGTTATTTGCAATTATTGATAAGTAAACCTCAATTTTATTTTTTTTAATTATCGTTTGGCCTTTAGAGAAAGAGAGAGAGAGAGAGAGAGAGAGAGAGAGAGAGAGAGAGAGAGAGAGAGAGAGAGAGAGAGAGAGAGAGATACAAGCCATGGCTGCCACTTTGGTGGCTAAGGATACAAATTGAGGTAGGGGAGAGATAAAAAGTTTTCTCTAACAAAAATGAGTGCACCAGCCGGGAGTTGATCCCTAACGCTACAGGTCCATAATAGCCTTGGATCCTATTCGTTTGTTGTAGAATATGTTGATACCTGCATGTAGTGTTATGCGGTAATAAAGAGATTAAGTGGAAAAATACTATCTAACTGATTTAATAAACGACCAGACATGGAACCACACCGAGATTCCGGACGCACGGAATATTTTATGCGCCGTATAATTAGATGACTAAAAACGAAAGGGGAAACGACACAGGTGGCGACAAGGGTCACAGTATCTCTATTTGAACAAAAAATTGAAGAAACTGATACTACCATCTGGACATAAAAAAACAAACTAGCCAAACATCTCATCATTGTTGAAATAAGTAGTTTTTAATATATTTTCTAGGTCTAAATTTATTAGAAAAGAAAATGTAGGCAGCTTGCCTCTATCTCTTCTCTCTCTCTCGCCCCCATACTTGTTGTAGTCACTGAAGGAGAGAGAGAGAGAGCTATGGAGCCATGGCTGCCTCAACTCCATAGGAAGGACTAAAGAGTGGCTTAAGCCACTCTCAACAAAAGGTTGAGTCCGGCAGGACTCGAACCCCCGACCGGCAGAGCGCGGCGTAGCCGTTAGCTCTAACCAGTCTGTCGTAGAAGTCCGTTGGGAGATATATGGTTTCATTACTATTTAAACTATTGTAATGTACTAGATTCATTTAACTGAAACCCTTAACGCCACACATAGATACAGTTCTACAAAATACGAAGTACTGTACTTGTTTGAAATGGAT
>JBBHKE010000956.1:243298-272539 GCA_037447655.1 Zygnema cylindricum
ACAGAAGGGTGCACCGCGGTCCAGTACGGTGCAGTGAGCATTTAGTGACGTGGCATGACCTGGCGCCACGTGGGAAGACATCATTCGGTCGCGGGAATTCCGAGGAACGTACGGACGAGTGGAAAGTGGACACGCGTCCACTTAATGGCCGTGTCGTACAGAGGTCGTACAGAAAGTACATCGGCAGTAGTACTTTCTTGTACTATACAGTTTTGTGATTGGTTCGTACAGGCAGTAGATAGGAGCTGAGAGAGGGAAGTAGGAAAAACTAGGACTTAGGAAAATTTAGGTAGATAGTCCTCTCTCTCAGAGTTTGTATAAATTGGCATCTTTGCCACCCTATAACTTATCGGCTGGTTGGCCGTTTTCAGTGATTCTTTTTGCTACGGACTCAGGGGAGTCCAGGCAGTACAGGGGTGCAGTCAAATTGTCATTTTGCCTTCTTGGGCAGAAGTGGTCGTGGCTTAAAGTGGGTTAGTTAACCACTATCTAGAGGCTTCCTGTATTTTGTAGTCCAATGGAGGACACAGAATTGCAGATAGCAAAAAGAATCTTTGAATTTGCTTCCCTGAACAGTAAGTTATGGAGGGTCAAAATTGACCTTTTGTACAGAGGCCCTCTTGGAGAGAGGATCCTATCTTCCAAATTTTCTAAGTCATATCTCTCTCTTAAACACTATCTACTGAAGTACAGCACCAATCAAAATACTATACCGTACAGAAAGGTACAGGTGCCAGTGTACATTTTGTACAGCCATTGTACGACATGGCCAACTAATCGACACATGTCATATCTAGATTCGTTCCTAAAATCTCCGAAGATGCCATTATCCAATGTTGTCGTACCATGTGTCGATCGATGTGGCGGTGACCAAAACCGCCAAAGTCCTATTCCGCGATCTTGGCGTCCTTTTTGGCCGTCTGATCAAACCGGTTTTTCATTGTAGCCGTCATAAATTTTTGCGCGATATTTGTTTTGTTGTCGAAACAAAATGCGCGATATCCATTGCGTATTTGTACTGTACTCCGTACTTTTACAAAATTGTATCCATGCGCGACGTCTATAGTTACAGTTATATGAATTTGTTCACGCGTAACAGCTAAAATATTTGTTAAACCTTATATGTCTTAGCACCGATCCTATACTATATGATAAAGCTACAGGCTACTTAGAATTGACGGACGTCAAATACCAAGAACAAATCCTTGGTCCGTCAGGTATGTTTTGGTAAATCTACCAAAATCTACCACCTATCTCACTATCTCTATAAATAGCATAGGCAGCCATGGCTCTAGCTTCCTCTTCAACTTGCAGTGATCGCGGCAAGTGTGGGAGTTGAAAAGAGGAGTTAGAAGCAGACTCCCTATGCTTCTTTTTTGGCTTTCATTTAAGACCTAGAAAACACTTAACAAATAACCATTAATTTCTACACACAAAACGACCAAGTCCAAAATTTCTTTCTCACACACGAGATATAGAGAGGACTAAAGGTTTCCAAAACAACAAGATTGACTATGAGGAGACTTTTGCTCCAGTTGTTCAATTCCCATTAGTAAGGATTCTCCTCACTCTAGTGGCAGCGCAAGACATGGAAATACGCCAAATGGATATTAAGACAACCTTTCTCAATGGTGAGTTACGAAATTAATTTTCATCCAGCAAACAGATGGGTTCATGGAGGAAGGAGAAGAGAGCACGACCTCCAAGCTCACAAAGTCCTTATATCGGCAAAGCACGCTCCCCGACTGTGGAATTAGAAACTAGATGAGTTTCTCACAGGTCTGGGATATATCCGTATCATCTCTTAGCATTCTATCTATATGTTTGAAGATGAGAAGAGTGTGATTTTTCTTGCAATTTATCTAGATGATCTCTTGATGTTAAGTAAGCCTTTGGAAAAGATCAATAAGTAAAAGAAAGATCTTAGAAGCAGTTTTGACATGAACTATTTACAGGAAGCAAGATTTTTTTTGAGAATTCAAATGGAGAGAGATAGGGGGAAAATGATCGATAGACTTACTCAGAAAGAAGCAATAAGTAATATGCTTGAGAAAATCCAGATGGAAAAGGCAAACAGTTGTACCACTCTCATTGGACTTGAAGAAAGTAAGTGATGGAAGTATAGGAGGAGTGATAACCTTAGATGATCAAATTTGTCCAAAAGAGAGAGAGTATCTGCAGTTTATCCCCTACACGCAAGTTGTAGGAAGTCAAATATATTTTATGAACTATACAAGGGCTGACATAGCCGCAATAGTTGGAGTACTCAATAAGAGTCTTAATGATTCTCCGAAGAGAGACTGGGAGGCAGCCAAGAGAGTCATGAGATATGTGGTGGGAAGCACAGAGTTATGGTTGCATTTTGAGGAGGGCGCACACTGTTATCACTACTTAGAGTGATGCTAGTTATGGGGATTCACCTACGAGAAGATGCAAAATTGGGTATGTTTGTTCTTCTACAACCACCATTGTAGGAGGAGGACGAGTAGTAGTAGTGGAAGTAGACATGGAAAACAACAGAAACTATAAACCACCTACTCAACAGCTAACTTTGAGCTCACACAAAATATGACTCAAAGCCAATATACCTCAAATTTCTGAAAGTGATACAAAGCATAGTAAGCTAACAATTCATAAAATTGCCGCCCAAGTAATTTGGTAAACCATAAGATATAACTCCTAGAAGTTTCCGAAAAACTACCCTTAAAATGTCATAATCCCAAAATTGGATAATAAAAAATTTCTTAAGTCCTAAACTATATACTCACAGTGTGTATCTACTGGTAACACTAATTCGGGTGGTCGTACTACAGTACTATCCAAACTTACGACAAACTATACAACCTGTATGTCATAGTACCACGAGTACCCTCAAAACCCTCAATAATACCTGCCATTAAATGAACAGTGTAATCACTAAATTCTAATTCACTTAACGTCAACAATGTGTTTTCCAAATATTTACAAATAGCGAGTGTACAATTTATATTACTGACGCTTAGTTAGCATTAATCATACAAGTCCAGATAAATGTTGGTCAGAGGTACGGACACCTTGAGTGCATACGACGCACTTAGTCATTGTGATCCCCACTTTAATCGCGTCCATCGAATAGGTGCGTATCGACGACTTACTTTCTATCTCTCACAATTCTTCTCTCGTATGTTTGCTTAGTACTCATCCGTCCAATTCACTTGTGTGCGTACAACATGCTTCGTCATTTGTGGTCCCACGTGAATGGCGTTCGTTGACACGTTTCGACGTCAATGATCATAATCAGTATCGTACCATTCATATCCAAAATATCTGGCCAACATTCTGTTCGTCTAATCGAACGAATCCACTCGTCTACTACATGACGCGTGTAACCAAATGTCGGCGCTACTCCGTAAAACTTGCGTACACCTCTCTTGTCGACACGTGTCATTGTAGAGGAACCAATACACCCTATTGTACTTTTACTACAATAACACTAATAAAGGTAAGTATTATTTAAAACGAATCAAAAAATATTCTTATTCCTTTTGGATTGCTCTCACGACTCTATCTACTGAATTAAAGATTGCAAATTACAACACTCCCCTAAATATTTAGACCCAGTTACTCACTTAGTCTAATAGATTCTCTGCAAAATTAGAACGTAGGAGCAAGAAGGGCTTTAGTTAACATATCAGCCACCATCTCCTCGTCCGGTAAATAACACAATTTAATCACTTTTGTAAGCATTTTTTCTTTGACAAAGTGAAGTCTAACATCCATGTGTTTGCTTTTAAATTGATGACTTGGGTTAGAGGAAATGGCAATGGCTGCGTGGTTGTCACACAAGATAGACCGAGGACCTGTTTGGATATACCCAAGTTTTTGTAAAATAGACTTAACCCATAAGAGCTCTTTGAAGGCAAAAGTTGGTGCCATGCATTCTCCTCCATTGTGGATTGAGCTGTAACCTTTTGTAGTTTGCTCTTCCAGCAGCATGTTCTATCTCAAATCTTAAAAACAAAATCGGTTGTAGATTTCTGGTTTGGCTGTCCCCATAGCTAGCGTCGCTCCACTTCTATATTTTCACTCCTCCTCCTCCAAGTACAAGCTTAAGATTTCGAGTACCTGCAAGATATCTCAACACCCTTTTTGCTGCTTCCCAGTCTGCCTTTTTAGGATTTTGCAGACTTCTACTTAAACCCCCACAGCTGCTGGGATATCTGGTCTTGTAGTGTTCATAAAATATATAAGATTTCGAACTACTTGTCTAAAAGCTTTGAAGCCATAAACTCCACTTTCCATGACTTTAGTCTCTCACACACCATAATGCCTGAATCTAAATAACTTCCTTCAAATTTTTGCCTAATTTCCTTCTTTCCAAATTTTGCCTGAATTCCATGGGAGTTATAGATCCCTTAAGATCTTTCATTTCAAATCTTTCGAGCATGTTACCTATTGCTTCTTTGAGAGTCAACATAATCAGCCTTTTGTTTTTATCTCTTTCTACCTGTATACCTAAGATATACTTGGCCTCAACGAGGTCGTTCATCTCAAGCCTAGACCTTAAAGCCCCTTTAATACAATTTATTTCATCCATTGACTTACTTATTTAGGTCATCAACATATACAACAATGTATGTAATCCCATCTTCTCCTTGTAAGACATACACAGAATAATCTGAGCTAATTCTGTTAAATCCTAGCCCAGTCAAAAACTCATCTACTTTGAAATTCCATTGTCTTGGGGCTTGTTTTAGCCCATTCAAAGATTTCATCAATTTACACACTAATTCTTCCTTTCCATTTTCTACATACATTTCAGGTTGGTTTATATAAATGGTTTCTTCTAACTCTCCATGCAAGAAGGTTGTTTTAACATCCATTTGTTGTATTTCCATATTGTCTATGGCTACTAGACTTAGCAAAAACTTTGATAGTGGGAAATTTGACAACTGGAGAGAAGGTTTCTTCAAAGTCAATACCTTCTTTTTGATTGTACCCTTTGGCCACTAGTTTGGCCTTACACCTTTCAATGATGTTGTCCGGGTTCAACTTCACCTTGAATACCTGCTTGCTGCCGATGGCTTCTTTGTCCGGAGGAAGATCCACCAGCTCCAATGTTTGCGCCTCCATAATACACTTCATTCTATCGTTTGCCGCCTCGATCCACTAATTTCTCTTAAGTGATCAGAAGGCCTCCTGAATCGTTAGAGGCTCCTCTGTAGGTGCAAAAAAATCAAAGTGAAAGCTTGCTTGCAAACGAGTGCTAGATCTTTCCCCCCCCGGAAATTTTGAGGCTAAAATCGTTGGCAGCCTTTGATTTTTTTGATTTGTTTGAATCGTAATTTGAGTTGGTACTGATTGTGTAGCACTTCCTTCTACCTGAGTTGTAGCTTATGGTGAAGCATTCTGCGAAGGCACTAGAGGAACTGAAAGAAGAGGTGTTCCACTTCTCGGTGGAAAGTAGACTCTCTGTGTAAAGTGAAAAACAACATATTCATGTTTTCCATGTCGTTTGATCTGGCACTTTAAATAAGTCAACCGACTCATGTTCATCTTTAATCTAGATATTCTTAGAGATAATTACTTTATGCTTCTCAAATACAAAAACCCTTTACCCTTTTGCATTATCATCATACCCTATAAAAATCCCAGGTAAGTCTTTTGCCTCCATTTTCCATCTATCCTGTGAAGTGTCTAATATAAAACACTTGCCGCCAAAGATCGTAAAGTGACTAACATGTAAGTAAAAAAATTGCAGTTAATGAAATTTAACTCAAAAAAAGTTTACATCAACATTGGTATTGATTAACTAGCGTTAATTATTCTAATGTCCAATGTTTATAGATAATGTAATTTAAAAATGTGTCACTGCGGACTAGTTACTCATTATTTCGTATAGACGTACAAAATAAGTATCAAAGAATGGCGTCAAAAAGGATAAGTGAGTGCGTTACACAGAAAAGCGTACTCACATTTGACAACAAGTCATAAAAAACGAGAGAAAATTGCGAGAACGTGTTCTCACATATTCAATCGTCGAATATGTGAACGCGGTCTTTTGCGGCTACCCTAAAAGCATGGGAAACTGTATCGATTTCTTAACCCTAACAGCGATTCACGGTGTACTTTTAACTTTTGAAAAAAAAATCCGTACATTATATCTGTACACTATTCGTACACGAAAAGTATACGAAATTTACGAAAAGTTCAAAAAACCCTAAAATAACGCATAATCATAAAAAAAATCAAATTTTTAACAAATAAAACCTCTATGGTCTCCATATATGTGTTACTTAGCGAGCCTACTTTGTTTTTTAGCGCAGATTCGGCGGACCCGAATTATAGGTGTCCTTATGTGTAAGGGTATTGCTCTTGTGGCTAAGTTCGGGATCTTTTTTGTCGTTTTCTTTCAAAAAAACGTAATTACTAAGTTAAACCGTACGAAAAATGCATTTTTATAGAACAACTTGCATCATTCTCGAACTACAAGCTTTTTATTTGTATCATGGACCGAGCACTCGCTATATATCCTATTTAATCTTTTAGAAACACCATTCTTTTCGGTGTATATGGAACTGTAAGATTGTGACTGATAATTCCTAAAGTAGAAACTCTTCCAATTTCTTTGATGTATTCTCTCCGTTGTCCGATCTCGGGGTAATGTTGATCCATGAAACTTTTCCACCACGTTCTGCAGTGCTTGGGTGAGTAAACAATCGTTTTTATGTTATAGTAAAATTTGTGTACCTCAATCATAAATCTGACCATATATTGGACGCCTCTAGCCGAAGCCACTTTTGAAAGACCCCTAAATTTTTTAATCCATGAAAAGTTCCTATTGGACATTCGCTTTCTTAAAAGTAGATTTCAGTGATTTCCAAATCTCCTTCGCCTTCTTCATTTACAGTTGAGACATGACCAAATTTTTTGAAATACAAAGAGTTAGATTGTTCCTTGCCATTGAATTCTTTTTCGCCCAACTCGGATTTGTTTCATCAAGGGAGCCATCCAAGACCCCTAATAAGTCAGCAGTTTCAAACCAAGATTCAACCATTGCCGCCCAGTACGCTTACTTTTGGCTATTGTAGATAGAAATTATTTACGAAAGGTCCATAACATGTTGTTCTACAACCACAATTGCAAGAGGAGGACCAGCAGTAGTAGTGGAAGTAGACATGGAAAACAACAGAAAATATCAAGCACCTACTCAACAACCAACTTTGAGCTCACACAAAATATGACTCAAAGCCAATATGCCTCAAATTTCTCAAAGTGATACAAAACAAAGTAAGCTGACAATTCATTAAATTGCAGCCCAAATCATTTGGTAAACCATAATATATGACTCCTGGAAGTTTCCCAAAAACTTCCCTTAAAATGTCATAATCCCAAAACTGGATGATAAAAAATTTCCTAACCCCTTAACTATATACTCACAGTGTGTATCTACTGGTCACACTACTTTCGATGGTCATACTACAGTACTATCCCGACTTACGACAAACTATACAACCTGTAAGTCACTGTACCACGAGTACCCTCAAAACCCTCAATTATACCTGCCATTAAATGAACACTATAATCACTAAATTCTAATGCAATTAACGCCAACGATGTGTTTTCCAAATACGTAAAAATAGCTTTCGTACAATTTATGTTACCGACACTTAGTCAGCATTAATCATAGAATTCCAGATAAATGTTGGTCAGAGGTACGCACACCTTGAGTACGTACGGCGCACTTAGTCTTTGTGGTCCCCACTTTAATCGTGTCCGTCGAATTGGCTCGTATCGACGACTTACTTTTGATCTCTCACAATTCTTCTCCTGGATGTTCGGCTTAGTCCTCGTGCGTCCGTTTCACTTCTGTTTGTACATTATGCTTCATCATTTGTGGTCCCACGTCGATCCCGTCTGTCGTCTCGATTCGAAATCAATAATCATAATCGGCATCGTACCATCCTATCCAAAATATCCGGTCATGATCAGTTTCATCAAAGGAGCCATCCAAGACCCCCAATAAGTTAGCAGTTTCAAACGAAGATTCAACCATTGCCGCCATATACTCATACTTCTGGCTATAGGAGATGATTTTTTTTTACAAAAGGCCCATAACCTGTTATTCTACGACCACCGTTGCATGAGGAGGACTAGTAAAAATTAAACCTTTGATCTCAACAGATAATAGTGCGAGGAGGATTTTAGGACTTAGAATATTTTTGTCTAAGCCAAATTGTAATACTTACCTTTATTAGTATTACAGTAGCAGAGTATGTTTTACATCTACAAGGACACGCATCGGTATCTAAGGCTTATGCAAATATTATGGAAGAGCGGCGACAAAAACATACACGCGTTGATTATCGAACAAGCAAATCACAAGATCGGACGAGCAAAATTAAAAGCGCGCATTTAGGAACAATTACCTATACGGAATAACGAGTACCGCTAGTAACAAATCGAGTCGACGGACGAGATTCGTGCAAGGACCACAGGTGACTAAGCACAACTGTACGTGCCCAAGTAGACCGTTCTTCTAAACAACAATCGGGTGGATTGTCGCGACTGACGATGACTAAGCGAAACCAACATTAGTTGTACGGCGTCAAAATTGAAAATATTTGAAACACATTGTTTTGTATTTTAGCGCATTAAAAATTAGTGTTTCGTTACTCACATTATGGCTAGTGGAAATTAGGGTTTGGAAAGAACTGTCAGTACAATGACGTACAATTCTGTTACCTTGTCATTGTGTAGTGCAGTATGATGGCGCCAGGTGTTAGTTGTTGATTAGTTAGTTGGATCAGACATACTCTCAGTGTATAAAATTAGGACTTAGAAAAAAAATTAATCATTCAGTTTTGAGCATATGGAAACTTAGAGGCAGTTTTTGTGAAACTTCCAGCTTCCATATCTTATAGTTTATTGGACCGTTTATGCTCCAATTTTGGGAATTCACAGTGTGCATGGTGATCTAATTGTATGCTGATTTTGATTATATCTAAAGTTGTGAGTCTGATTTTGTAGTGTTCAGGAAACTGCTGTTTGGTAGGATTCTTGTTTGCTTTTGTTGAAAAACATTTCTACTTCTACAACTAGTGCTGTAGCTCCACCTGTACTAGTAGTCATAGAACAACAGGTTATGTGCTTGTATTGAATAATTCCTATCTTTAATCGGCAAAAATATGCTTACTGGGCGGATATGATTGAGTTGTACTTTGAAACTACAGGTTTGAAGGAGATTCTGAATGGATCACTTGATGAGTCTGACTCAACTTGAGCATAAAAGAATTCACAGACTCAAAATACTCTAAAACTATGTCTCTCGGAGAACCTAGTTATAAAATAAATCAAAATGAAGAAGGCGATTGATATTTGGAAATCTCTTAAGGCATCTTATAAGAAGGCGAATGTTCTAAAAGAACTTCTACTGGCAGAAAAGATCCGGGACTACAAATACTTGAGGGGAAATCTGGGACTACAAATACTCGAGGGGAACAATTGCATAGTATACCGATAACTTCCAAGATCTTATTGATTCTCATGCTTCTGTTGGTGGTACCTTTCCTAAATTTCAACAAGCTGTTTTGGTCATTAGAGGTCTTCTTAGCAGTATGAAAGATGCGTCTGCTGCACTTAAAAAACATGATAAAGCTAGCTGAACACTGCACTTAGCTATCAACATTATTTTGGAAGAAGAGTCTACGTCAATGGTTCTTAATGGATAAAAGCAAGTCGAGGCTTTTTACACAAATTTTGAGAAGAAAGGTCAGTTTAACCAGTCAAAAAATCAGTTTAATCAACCCAAGAAATCAGCTTAACGAGAATCAAGGCCAGTTAAAACAGTTTAATCAAAGACAAAATAAACAGTCTTTGACCGCCTTTTTTATTGTTCGGAACGTGGTCATGGCTATAGATATTGTCCTAAACTAAAAAAGGCAAATGAAACAGGTCTAAATAGGCTTGGTTGGTAGTAAAGTCCATTTAATCAGGGCTTCTCTGGAAAGCAGGTTCAAACCAATTTTATGTTTTCTTCATTTGCTACTGAGGGGATTAGTTGTTGAGCTTCAACAAACAAGACGAATCATAACTATTTGCTATGGCGGCAACAATGGAGGGCTCAAAGGACGCCGAATGGATTATAGACACTGGAGCATCGGCCCACATGTGCTAGAACAAGTCGATCTTCACTAATATCAAGGCTACACGTGCAAGGAATATTTACTATGCATATGGCATGAGTGTTTAAACTACTGCTCAGGGTGATGTTATTTTGGTGGTAGATGTAGGAGGGAAGTCGGTTGAAGAACACTTCACAATGTTTTGTATATCCCGGACTTCAGAAAGAACCTTTTTTCTACATCACTTGTTGAAAGCAAAGGATTTGAGGTCACCTTTAAAGGGGGTAGGCAAGTTGTTAGCAAACTAGGTAAGGTAGCAGTCACAGGAACTAGAGATGAAAGCAAAATGTACCGCATGGATATGGCTGATACTAAGGAAAATGATGTTCTCTATTCCAATGTGTTGTCGAAAAATGAGTTGTGGCATAAAAGACCAGGACATGTTAACTATGATAGTTTGAGGAAAATGGTGAATGCTGGCAAAGTAGAAGGTATTTCTCTCACAAATCAGCCATTTAAGACTTGTGATAGATGCTCATCAGGTAAAATACATACGTTACCGTTTCCTCAAGAATCGGAACATCGTTCGGAAAGAGTACTCCAGCTCATACATTCTGATATTTTAGGCCCAGCTCATACATTCTAATATTTTAGGCCCAGCTCAGGTGCCTTTTGCAGGAGGAGTTCACTTCATGGTCATATTTATTGACGATTTTTCCATATTTACAAAAGTTTTTTTTATGTAGGAGAAGAGAAGTGTTTGAACATTTCAAACACTACAAAGCTTGGGCGGAGAAATTACATGGAGTTCCGATTCTGGAATTGAGATCGGACAACGGAGGGGAGTATACATCGAATGAATTTAAAAAGGTCCTTTTAGATAAGGGTAATAATCGGCAGCTGACGGTTCCATATACGCCTGAACAGAATGGTGTTGTAGAAAGGTTAAATAGACTAGTTCCAGAGAGTGCTAGAACCATGCTTGCAGACAAAAATGCAGATTTGAAATTTTGGGTTGAGGCCCTTAACTGTGCAGTTAATATAAAGAATAAGATTGGATCAAGATCAATTAGCACTACACCATTTGAGCTATGGACAGGTAGGAAACTTTCGGTCAATCATTTTAATTTTTTTGGCAGTAAATGCTTCATTTTTAACACATCACAAAATACTTCGAACATGGAACCAAAAGGCTTACCGGGTATTCTAATGGGATATGATTATAACTCTAGGGGGTATAGGGTGTATGTATTTTATAAACAAAAAACAGTTTTGTCAAGGAATATCATTATAAAAGATGAAAGAGGATCGGCAAATTATTTCACCATGACAGATAAATCGGCAGAAGAAAAATTGCAGGATTATGTCATCTTTGATAAAAGAAAGCCATTTACTATCTGGTTCCTCAGTAGCAACCTATAGAGACTGTGTCCACATCCCCTCAATTCCCTCTAACGGCTCCCTCGGAGCTAGCTGCACCATTCTCGGAGGATACGCATCTCCCTTCATGACAGACAAAGAACGGCACGTATCTATCGATCTCAGACTCATAATTTCCGGGGGGAAGGAGATCAAGCAGCCGTCTACAAATTGGATCGCACTTTGCATCCTCTACCGCCTCGGAGGAACCCTTGACCATTCGGGAGGCCTTCTCATCACCAGAAAGAACTCACTGGATCAAGGCAGCAAATGACGAGATAAAATCCATTTTGGAAGCTCAAACGTGGGAGTTGGTCGAGCTTCCTCCGAACAGAAAAGCCATCGCGAGTAAGTGGGTGGTCAAGGTTAAATTAAACCCTAATGGCGCAATAGAAAGGTATAAGGACAGACTTGTGGCCAAGGGTTATAACTAGAAAGTGGGAATCGATTTTGAGGAGACTAGTTGTAAGATTTCCAATTGTTAGAATTCTGTTATGTCTAACTGCAATTGAGAATATGGAAGTCCTTCAGATGGACGTCATAACAACCTTTTTGCATGGAGAGTTAGAAGAAACTATATATATGCAGCAACTAAAAATGTATGAACAAAAAGAAAAGGAGAAATTAATGTGCAAACTATTAAAATCCTTGTATGGGCTGAAACAAACCCCTAAATTGTGGAACCTAAAGTTAGATGAGTATTTGACTGGACTAGGTTTTAAAAAGATTAGTTTAGATCACTCTGTGTATATATTGCAAGGGGATGATGAAGTATTATATATTGCCGTATATGTAGATGATCTACTACTTATTAGCAAGTCTATGAGTGAAAAAAACAGCATTAAGGAAGCCTTAAAATCAAGATTTGAGATGAAGGACCTCAGAGAGGCCAAGTATATTTTAGAAATACAAGTAGAGAGAGATAGGAACAAGAAAGTAGTCATGTTGACTCAAAAGGAGGCTATAGGAAATATGCTTGAAAAATTCGAAATGAAAGAAGTAAAAAGGTGTGTAACTCCTATAGATTTTAGGCAGAAATTGGAGGGAGATGACTCAGATTCAGGTATTATAGTCTGTGAGAGTCTTGATTTTGGGGAGGAGGAGTTTATGGCCTCTAAACTAGATTTTGGGGAGGAGGAGTTTATGGCCTCTAAACTATACAGGCACGTAGTAGGCAACCTTGTCTATCTTATGAATTGCACAAGGTCGGATATCGCAGTTGCTGTTGGTGTTCTAAGTATAAGCTTGCAAAATTCGAAGAAATCAGGTTGGGAAGCCGCAAAGAGTGTTCTGAGATACGTGGCAGGGACTCAGAACCTCAAACTTGTTCCCGGAGGTGGAGAAGTGAAATTGCAGACTTGAAGTGATCGTAGCTATGGCGACATATCTAGCAGAAAGTCAACGACTAGTTTTGTCTTGCAGATTGGAAATGGAACCTGTTGTTGGAGCAGCAATCTTCAAAAGGTTATAGCACAGTCAACAATAAAGTCGGAGTATATGGCTGCAAGCTCAACACTTAAAGAGCTCCTATGGGTGAAGTCACTTCTACAAGAACTTGGGTACATGCAGACTGGACCTCGAGTCATTTGGTGCGATAACCAGGCTGCAATTGCCATTGCCTCCTATCCCAGCCATCACTTTAAAAGTAAGCATATGGATATCATGTCACACTTTGTCCGAGAAAAAGTGCTTGCTATTGTCATCAAATTACGTTATTTGGCTGATGAAAAAATGATCGCTGACATGCTAACCAAGGCTCTTCCTGCACCAAAGTTATAGTTTTGCAAAGATGCTATTGGACTAAGTGACTAGCTGAGTCTAAAGCTTTAAGGGAGTGTTGAAATTAAAGCTTTCATCTCAACAGATAACAGTGTGAGGATTTTTTGACTTAGAATATTTTTGTCTAAGTCAAATTGTAATACTTACCTTTATTAGTATTACTGTAGCAGATTATGTTTTACGTCTACAAGGACACGCGTCGCTTTCTAAGGCTTGTGCAGATATTCCCGAAGAGCGCCGACAACAACATACACACGTTGATTATCGAACGAGCGGAATCACAAGATCGGACCGGCAAAATTAAAAGCGCGCATTTGGGAACAATTACATGTACGAAATAACAAGTACAGTAGGTAAGGAATCGAGTTGACGGACAAGATTCTTGCGAGGACCACAAGTGACTAAGCATAACTATACGCGCCCAAGTGGACCATATTTTTGAACAACAATCGGGTGGATTGTAGCAAATGGCGATGACTAAGCGAAACCAACATTAATTGTATGGCGAAATTGTGAATATTTGAAACACATTGTTTTGTTTTTAGCGCATTAAAATTTAGTGTTTCGTCACTTGGAATACGGTTAGCGAAATTAGGGTTTTGAAAGTACCGTGAGTACAATGACGTACAATTTCGGTACCGTGTCATTTTGAAGTGCAGCATGATAGCGGCAGATGTTAGTTGTTGATTAGTTAGTTAGATCAGACATACTCTCAATGCATAAAGTTTACGACTTAGAAAAAATATATCATCCAGTTTTGAGAATAAGGAAACTTAGAGGCAGTTTTTGGGAAACTTCTAGCTTCTATATCTTATGGTTTATTGGACCGTTTATGCTCCAATTTTGGGAATTCACAGTGTGCATGGTGATCTAATTGTGTGCTGATTTTGATTATATCTAAAGTTGTGAGTCTGATTTTGTAGTGTTCAGAAAACTGCCTTTTGGTAGGATTCTTGTTTGCTTGTGTTGAAAAACATGTCTACTTCTACAACTAGTGATGCAGCTCCACTTGTACTAGTAGTCATAAAACAAAAGGACCAGTTGTAGTACTGGGAGTAGACATAGAAAACAACAGAAACTATCAAGCACCAATTCAACAGCTAACTTTCAGCTCACACAAAATATAACTCAAAAAGCCAATATGCCTCAAATTTCTCACAGATATACAAAACAAAGTAAGCTGGCAATTCATAAAATTTTCGCCCAAGTTATTTGGTAAACCATAAGATATGACTCTTAGAAATTTCCGAAAAACTACCCTTAAAATGTCATAATCCCAAAATTGGATGATAAAAAATTTCTTAAGCCCTAAACTATATACTCACAGTGTGTATCTACTTTAACACTAATTTGGGTGGTCGTACTACAGTATTATCCCGACTTACGACAAACTATACAACCTGTATGTCAGTGTACCACGAGTACCCTCAAAACCCTCAATAATACCTGCCATTAAATGAACAGTGTAATCACTAAATTATAATTCACTTAACGTCAACCTTGTGTTTTCCAAATATTTACAAATAGCGAGTGTACAATTTATATTTCTGACGCTTAGTTAGCATTAATCATACAAGTCCAGATAAATGTTGGTCAGAGGTACGGTCACCTTGAGTGCATACGGCGCACTTAGTCATTGTGATCCACACTTTAATCGCGTCCATTGAATAGGTGCGTATCGATGACTTACTTTCGATCTCTCACAATTCTTCTCTCGTATGTTTGGCTTAGTCCTCGTTCGTCCGATTCACTTGTGTGTGTACAACATGCTTCGTCATTTGTGGTCCCACGTGAATCGCATCTGTCGACACGATTCGAAGTCAATGATCATAATCGGCATCGTACCATTCATTTCCAAAATATCCGATCAACATTCCGTTTGTCCAATCGAAAGAATCCACTCGTCTACTGCGTGACGCGTGTAACCAAATGTCGGCGCTACTCCGTAAAACCTGCGTACACCTCTCTTGAAGACACGTGTCCTTGTAGAGGTACAATACACTCTATTGTACTTTTGCTACCGTAACACTAAAAAAGGTAAGTATACACAAAACGATTCAGAAAATATTATAAGTCTTTTTGGATTCCTCTCGCGACTCTATCTATTTAATTAAAGATTTCAAATTACAACACTCCCCTAAATATTTAGACTCAGTTACTCACTTAGTCTAATAGTTTCTCTGCAAAACTGCAACGTAGGAGCAGGAAGGGCTTTAGTTAACATGTCAGCTACCATCTCTTCATCCGGTAAATAACACAATTTAATCACTTTTGTAAGCATTTTTTCTTTGACAAAGTGAAGTCTAACATCCATGTGTTTGCTTTTAAATTGATGACTTGGGTTAGAGGAAATGGCAATGGCTGCGTGGTTGTCACACAAGATAGACCGAGGACCTGTTTGGATATACCCAAGTTTTTGTAAAATAGACTTAACCCATAAGAGCTCTTTGAAGGCAAAAGTTGGTGCCATGCATTCTGCCTCCATTGTGGATTGAGTTGAAACCTTTTGTAGTTTGCTCTTCCAGCAACATGTTCTATCTCAAATCTTAAGAACAAAATCAGTTGTAGATTTCCGGCTTAGCATGTCCCCATAGCTAGCGTCGCTCCACGTCTATATTTTCACTCCTCCTCCTCTAAGTAGAAGCTTAAGATTTTAAGTACCTGCAAGATATCTCAACACCCTTTTTGCTGCTTCACAATCTGCCTTTTTAAGATTTTGCACACTTCTACTCAAGACCCTCACAACTGTTGTGATATCAGGTCTCGTACAATTTATAATATATATAAGACTTCGAATTAACTGCCTATATGGATTTGAATCCATAAACTCCTCTTTCCCTTACTTTAGACTCTCACACACCATAATGCTTAAATCTGAATCCCTTCCTTCTAATTTCTACATGAATTCCATGGGAGTTATAAATACCTTTACATCTTTCATTTCAAATCTTTCGAGCATGTTACCTATTGCTTCTTTCTGAGTCAACAAAATCAGCCTTTTGTTTCTATCTCTTTCTACCTGTATACGTAAGATATACTTGGCCTCAACGAGGTCTTTCATCTCAAACCTAGACCTTAAAGCAGCTTTAATACAATTTATTTCATCTATTGATTTATTTATTGATTGTAGGACATCAACATATACAACAATGTATATCATCCCATCTTCTCCTTGTAAGACATATACAGAATTATATGAGCTAATTCTCTTATATCCTAGCCCAATCAAAAACTCATCTACTGTGAAATTCTATTTTCATGGGGCTTATTATAGCCCATACAAAGTTTTCATCAATTTACACACTAATTCTTCCTTTCCTTTTATCTACATCTATTTTAGGCTGCTTCATATAAATGGTTTTTTCTAACTCTCCATGGAAGAAGGTTGTTTTGACATCCATTTGATGTATTTCCATATTCTCTATGGCTGCTAGACTTAGCAAAATTTTGGCAGTGGGAAATTTGACAACTGGAGAGAAGGTTTCTTCAAAGTCAACACCTTCTTTTTCATTGTACACTTGGGCCACTAGTTTGGCCTTATACATTTTAAGGGTGTTGTTCGGGTTCTGCTTCACCTTGAATACCCGTTTGCTGCCGATAACATTTCTGCCCGGAGGATGATCCACGAGCTCCAATGTTTGCGCCTCCATAATAGACTTCATTCCATCGTTTGCCGCCTCGATCCACTGATTTCTCTCAAGTGATGAGAAGGCCTACTGAATCGTTAGAGGCTCCTCTGTAGGTGCACAAAAATCAAAGTGAGAGCTTGCTTGCAAACAACTGTTAGATTTTTCCCCACCTGGAAATTTTGAGGCTATCGTTAGCAACCTTTGATTTTTTTGATTTTTTTGAACTGTACTTGAGTTGGTACTGAGTGTTATATTCTTAGAGATAATTTCTTTCTGTTTCTCAAATACAAAAACCCTGTACCCTTTTACATTATCATCATACCCCATAAAAATCCCAGGTTAGCCTTTTGTCTCCATTTTCCATCTATCCTGTGAAGTGTCTAGAATAAAGCACTTGCTGCAAAAGATCGTAAAGTGACTAACATGTAAGTAAAAAAAAATCAGCTAATGAAGTTTAACTCAAAAAAAGTTTACATCAACATTGGTACTTTTTCACTATCATTAATTATTCTAATGTCGAATGTTTATAGATAATGTAATTTAAAAATGTGTCAGTGCGGACTAGAACTGCTCATTATTGCGTACAAACGTACAAAATAATTGTCAAAGAATGGCATCGAAAATGATAATTGAGTGCATCACACAAAAAAACGTACTCAAATTTGACTACAAGTTATAAAAGACGAGAGAAAATTGCAAGAACGTGTTCTCACATATTCGGGCATCGAATATGTGAACACAGGCTTTCGTGCATACCCCAGAAGCATGGGAAACTGTATCGATTTCTTAACCCTAACAACAATTCACTGTATAATTTTAATGTAAAAAAAAAAAATTCGTACATTATATCTGTACACTCCATTCGTACACGAAAAACATACGAAATTTACGAAAAGTTTAAAAAACCCTAAAAATAATGCATAATCGTAAAAAAATCAAAATTTTAACAAATAAAACATTTATGGTCTCCACGTATCTGTTACTTAGCAAACCTACTTTCTTTTTTAGCTCAGATTTGGCGGACCCGAATTTTAGGTGTCCCTATGTGTAAGGGTACCGCCCCCTGTTGCTAAGTTCGAGATATTTTCTGTCGCTTTCCTTTCAAAATTAGCGCTGTAGTGCCTAAGTTGAAACCGTACGAAAAAACTGCAATTTTGTAGAGTAAAACTTGCATCATTCTCGAACTTAGGATTTGCGAAAAAAAAATCATCTTGTATTTTTTGACCAAGTGTCACGTCATCTTCAAACTTATCAGAAACCACATCGGCAATGTATTTTAAGCAAATTAGGTTCGTTACACAAATAGGAAAATATATTCCCACGAGTGAAAAAGTTTTCAAAAGTTTTTGACAACCGAGAAAATTACAGGGCTGTTCGTTTTTGTCCCCATTCACCTTGTTCAATTTATTTTTTGCAGGGGTCTTGAGGCTGTAGTGTCATTTCACGCATAAGTTGAAAAATCAGCGATGGTGAAAAATTTGCAAGTCATGTCGGTCGGACATGAAAGGTTTACGCAAAGGCATGTGGTACAGCCACGGCTGCAAGGCTGTACGTCTACGATGCCACGCAATGACATGCAATATACCAAATCGTTTCAAAAATTACAATGTGTATTGCAACGCTTTGAAAAGATTTGGAAAAATAAGGTGCGGCAAAGACAAATTGCACACGGTGGCACCCGTCACAGTTATTGTCGACTTATACAATCGTCACAAAATTAAGTAACATTTTTGAGTGAAAACATGAGACACATGAAATCCGGGTTCGCGGGATCTGCGCTAAAATACAAAGTGAGTTTGCTAAGCTACAAGTACATGGGGTCGTTGTTGAAATCCCTAGATTTAGGGGGTATTTTCTAGTTATGAGTAGACTAAGTAAATACGCATGCAGTCTGCCTCCACCTTCTCTGTGTAGCCCCCGTACTTGTTGTAGTCATTGAAGGTGAGAGAGAGTGGTGGAGCAATGGCTGCCTTAGCTACACAGGCAAGACTATAGAGTGACATAAGTCACTCTTAACAAAAAGGTTGAGACTGGGAGTGGTTGAAACTTCAAACGGTAGAGTGAGGCGTAGCCGTCAACTTAAACTGATCTGTCGTAGAAGTTTGTTAGAGTATATATGGTCTGATTTAAAAATAAAAATTGCTAATGAATCTTAATCCATGTCAAGCGTGTCTGAAAAACAAGAGAGAAGGGCCTATTGCCAGGAGTAGTCGGCATTGGAGTCCTCCAAATAACCCCCAAAATACAAATGCTTCTCATAATAATGATTATGCCCACTACTGCCTCCATTCCTCCCATTGACATGCATGCAAAATAGAGATGATTCCATGGGGAGGGCGAAAAGATATCTCCTCCCCCTCTCTTTCCCCACCTGGCCGGGGAAAAGGATGGGGTTCTTGGTAATTGAGTCGGTTTCCTGATTTCTTTCTCCTTGCCTCCCTCCCCCCTTCAAGCTGCAAGTTGGCCGTAGTGCTAACAACTTTCGAGCTTGAAGGTAGCTAGCCCTTGAATGAGGAGACTGTAGGCTAGAAAAGGCAAGAGAATGTTTTAAAACCCATGTGATTGCATTGAGAACCATGCTCTATCCGAGTAGGCTACACCTATGGAGGTCTAAAATACATGGTGTTGCTGTGGTGGCAGGTTGGAATCCTATTGCCTGTTCGCGTTCTTCCAACGTTGGTGTTGTCCAAAGTCCAATTTTGCCATCGAATATCATTTCGACTGCTCCCTTCCGATACTCATGGCTGTTGGGGAAGGAAATCAAGGTTGGCAGGGCTCGCCGTGGTGCCCCTGGTTTGTTTCACCTAAAGAACACAGGAAGATCAGCCTTGGTCACTAGAGTGGCCATCCGCCTTGGCCCTAGAATTTGTTACAGAGTAATCTAGGGATATGTTTAGTGATTTTGTAAGAGCAGGTTTAGGACTGACAGAGGTATTAGATTGGTCTAGTAAGTTCGAACGCTGTGAGCCCTTGATCCCTGTTGTGGTGCTTCAAAAACGAGTGGAGCTCTTAGAATCTACTTAACTTGATTCTAGCTATTGGCGACATGTTTGTTTTATCATCTCCCGGGTGAACATTTTCCAAAACGTACCCCACTGGTGTGTCTTGGGACTGCTGGAGCCAAGAAATTAATTTTATCATCTGGAAGAAGGTTTGACTTTAGCTGTCCTAATGTCCCTGGCCTTTCCCTACTAAAGAGTATCTTTGACATGGCCATCCTGCCATTACCCGATCTACTCGCTCCAGCATAGCTAAATGGGGTTCCAAGATATTGTTTATTTTTTCGGGAAGGCTTAGGTGAGATATGCCGATGGCGGATATTGGAAGTTTCTGGGGATATAATTGGTGAAGCTGTTGTAGTCGGTGCTCACTAACTGCCCGAGCAACGGGGGAGATTTCCACGACCACATAAGACTCCACTTTATATCTTGCTTTCAATACAGCTTTTAAGTCCGAGCTAATTCCTGAAAATAGTGATAGTATCCGTAGTCCGAAATCCGAAATTGATAATGACACCACTTGTCGATGGAATTTCTATTCTCGGGCGAAAGCTCCAACCGAGGCTTTTTCTCCTTGGCAAAAACAACTGCGAAGGACTGGTCCACTTCCCGCCGAAGTGTGGCTACCTGTGATAATCTGCTCTAGTATCCCTCTTCCCACCACTTAGAAATATGGAATTGCTATATATCTCGATAGCGATGGCGAGCAGCTCTGTTGGAGTGTGGGTGGCATAAACAGGATAACATCCGGCTTCGGGAGCGTTGTTTTTCCCTTGATTCTTTAAATCCAAGGGTACTACCACCTTGACCCCCTCCGGATCCTCAAGGTCCCGAATAGTGAACTGCTCTTTCCACACACTTAAACCCATGTTTAACCTTGTCCAAGTGGCCATCCCCAACAAAATTTAAAACTGCTCATCTTCCACCACCAAGAAGGGAAGCTGAATTCGGACCTTCTGACCCGCGACATCGAAGAACTGGATTAACATGGCCTTGAAAATTTCGTGGACCAGCTGGTTCCCACTACTAACCTTCTTTAAGCAGATGTTACTAGGGCATATTGTCGGTCGGAGTTCCTTTGGCATTTGTTGCAGAGCCCAAGAGGTAATGAGGTTGGGGAGTGCTCCGGTGTCGACCGCTGCATCTTGGTATCCGCCATATCCGTTGAGTTTGAAATTTTCTGTCCGGTTGAGGATTAGCGCCAAAGATAACGTCTTATAATTCCTATCCATCATATGGATCTTTGGGTCTGCTGACCACAAGACTGACCTGGGCTGATTTGTTCGGTCTCTTTTTTCCCCTCCTGATTGAATCTCCTCCATGAGGGCCTGTATGAGAATTTCTTCCGACATGTTATGGGAAGAGGCTAGTGCTTTCACGTGAGTAAGGGCGTAGGGCATGAGATGCCTTACTAACATCGCTGCAAGTTTGGAGGACAGAGGTTGAGTTTTTGGCTAAAAATGGGGAACCTAGTTCCTCTTGTTTTCCCTACTCTCCCCCCCTAGCTTCCTCACTTTCCTTCTCGGATTCCGGCTCACAGGGTGTTTCGGGTGTGTTATCCTCCAAGCGTTCCGCCAAATATTGTTTGAACCAGTATTGGTTTTTTCGTTTTTCCTCCTCTTCCGCATGTTTTTCTATCTCCGTTTGTTTAGTTGTCTTGTAATTCTCAAATCCAGGAGGCAATTTCTTCACAACCTTGGGAGGTGCGTTTGTGGATTTGATTTCGAGACCTTTTTTGTCGTTCATAATAACTACCTTAGGGGTGAAGGACAAAGTTCCACTGGCCTCCCTGTGGTGGTCTCTTTGAGCCAGTCTTTGCTAGTCTCTTCTCTGCGCCAATGATGAGTTATGAAGATGCCTGCAACTGTCTCCTACGCCGACATTCCAGGCTCCAGAAAAGAAGGTTTGTGTGTGATGCGCTTCTGAAGGTTCCATGTCCCACCCCATCACTTCGTTATCGTCTTCGCCCGGCGCGGATCTAGTTCAAGCTCCGCTAGCTTTTGTAGTAATTTTTGTTTTCTCCGGTGGAGTTTCTGAGAGGCCATCAGTGCAAGAGTTCGAGAGGGAGAACCCAAGCGCAGGGCTTCTAATTCTGCAGCCATCGCGGCCATTTGCTGACTTTGCTGTTGTATTATAATCTTTGGGGTGAGTCTTGCTTGACGTGTTTGTTGTTGTTCTAGTTCTTCCGTGGTGCGACGTCCCTAGGGGTAAAGAAGCTGGAGAGGGAGAGGATTTACGACAGTTTCACCTTCGTCGGTAAAGAGTGCATATTGCATCATCTCTTTTGGGACCCCATTCTTTCGGAAACACTGCCGCTCCTTGTTTCCCATGAAACCGTAAGCCTCACACTTAGAGATCTCGGTGGTGTATTTGCCCCTTAATTCATTGGAGATTTGCGCATCACCAAATTTTGGAAGTTTGATTTGTCGCAACTGGGCTTGTGACATTTTTGCAGTCGGACCAGGGAGTCGGATGCTAAATGTCTTTGTTCACCGGTGTTTTGTCTTCCGATCTCCCTCCTTGTTTCTGTTGTTTTGGAAAATATAGTTTCGTGCGTACGCGACATTTCGTGGGCACATCATAAGGTGTATTGTGAAAGTTTCCATGGATTCGCGGATTAGGGGAGCAAATGTGCGGATAAAATAAAAGTGACGCGAACAAGGATTATAAAATGAACGATGGATCGCAAAGCGACCCGATTGGAAATAATTAGTAATGTTCGAAATGTTACTCTGGAGGGAGTACACAAGTTTCGGTACTCTCCAGGGGCATGTGTTGGTATGGTACGTATCAAGGGGCACGTGTTGGTATGGTACGTATCAAGGGCACGTGTCGGTAAAGAGGTATGGTACGACGGTTGAAGTACAGTTTGGTTAAAGGACAGAAATGCCACGTGAAGATTGGTGAACGGATGTGGATAGTGGCGGACGAAGTTCGCCGTCAATCATTAGATGACAAATATTGAGTACTTTGTCTTTTCGGCATCTAAAATGTTAGCCGCGGAATATTTTGGCACCGGTTAAATGAGTGTAAATGCATTGTACGGTAGACAGCCGGTTATCCTTGTTAGGATGACCAAGTTGTTTATGGTACGGCGTAGATGAGCTGCGGGTTCACTTGTATATGTGTAGAGCTTAGAATATTTGAGGTAGGAATCCCCTTGTATGGAAAAACTGTGATTGCCGTTTTTGGGATTTTTGAAGTGAAATATCATTATGATCTTTTGGCAGAATTTATTGATTTTTTGCATGTTGGTTCTTTGGTGTAATTTATGTATTGTGAAAAATTTTCAGGTCTATTGTGTACCTGGTTTTCTTGGGGCTTCATTGTGAAGTCGGTCTTTTGTGGGGTTGATTCTGGCAAGTTGTTTTTCATCAACTTTGGCTGGGTGATGTGGAAATTATGGTTGGTATATTTTTATGAAAATTTGTGGGGATACTAAGCGCCCAATGAATATTCTATTTGTGACGTTTCAGCTTGTTTTGGTAATTCTGTAGAATTCTGAGGTGAATCAAAGTAGGCTGTTTTGGGGTAGTCTGTGGTGCTTCCGAGGGTAAATCCATGGCTGAAAGTGGCTATGGACAACAATTTCCTTTCCTATTGCCTCTTGGTCCTTTCAGCTCTCTCCTTTTCCCGTTCTTTTTGCTTGAGAGCTAATTTTGTTTTGAGCTTCCGGAGGGCAACACATCCTTCCATGACCTGTTTGTTGACAGTTCAAATAGTTATACAAGAAAACGTGGTCATCGGCCCCTATGGCGGGTTCGTTTCCGCTATCCACCACATGTTTCCCCTTAAGTTTTTGCAAAGCTAGAAGTTTTGCTGATTCCTCATTGTCAAGAGGCATTTTTCCGGCAAATCCTACAAAGTTTCCCCAAGTTTTGCCTGTTACTAACTTCTCTCATGCCTCACTATGAACGAAGTGGTCGTAGAGCTTTATTTCGGCCACAGAGATTTCTTTAGCGGATAGATTGATGTTTTGGATGGCCGTCCTATGATCCAATTGTCGAGGATAGTTTGCCTCGTGGGCCGGAACGAGTTTCACACCACGATAAAGTATTTGGTTGCCATAACCGAGAGATCAATGGTTGATAGTTTTGTCTTTTGACAGAGGCTCGACAGTCTGTTGAAAAGAGTCTGGGGATATTCACTCTTTTGACAACGAAATTCCGTATATTCCTTGATAGCTGTTTCATTCTTTTCTGTGTAATGGAGCCTCCAAGTGTTCAAAAAAGTGGTACAAGGTGTAGGATTTGCAACCATTCGGTTGGCGGCTTTGGCGCCCTAGATGGCCTGCAGCTGTTTAACATAGGCCTGACCTTTGGCCTACAGTTTCATATCATCCGTGAAAGTAGGTGTGACAAGAGCGGTCGCAGCTGCAACCAAGTCTCCTTCCGTTTGCAAGACTGCCTCATTAAGGATCGGGTCTGAAATCTTGATACTGGGAGCCATTGAAGAGGTTGTCGCTCTTTGTAATCTGCTAAAGCGCCCCTAGAAAGAAAGTTGACCATCATTGGGAAGAAAGTAGTTTCGAAGTCATCTGGGATTGCTCCCCCCCTATACTTGATTATCTCGGATTGTGTGATTTCCACAACAGTTCAAATCTGAGAAAGCGATCCCCAAACTGTCCACTGCAAAAATCCTTACGTCACCCAATTTCTCCTCCTCCGTGAGGCTGGTGAACTAGGGCGAAGAAGGTCGGGTGGGACTGCCAAATTGAACCGGTTAAACGACCCTTGGATCTGTGTCTTTTGGATTGGAGCCGCCTCGTCCTATGGTAGAAAGAGTTGCCCGATAAGAGGTGGACACCCCCCCTGTTGAGGAAGTTCTCGCTACTAGAGATATTGCTGGAGGGACTGTATTTCCAACTAGTTTGGCTCTAGGAAAAGATGTCTGCTTGTCTGCTCCTTTATACCTCGGAAAGGCTCATTCCTCCCTGAGAACTGTCTCCACTAATGGGAGGTGAAGATGAGGTTTGTTCAATGGAGGTCCATGGGGGATTAGTGGTGATGGAGATGAAGACGATTGAGGTATTTGAGGAAAAGGCGTTTGTCTCCTGGTTAGCCTTCTAGAGGTCTCAGGAGGAGGAGTTCTTGCGCTGGAAGATGGGGAACGCCTGTGAGGAGGTGAGTAGGCGGGGACATCATATTTGTCGGGTAAGAAAGGTGGATCTGGTGACCCACAGACTGCTGCAGCAGGAGATAAGGATGGCGAAGGTGATGGGGCGTGAGGTAGTGATGGTGGATGAGAAGAAGAAGAGGGAAGATCAAGAGATGGATGTGGCGGGGAAAATAGAGAGGAGGTTGATCTCAATGAAATGTGTATCCTCTCGTCCGATCGAAATTCCACCAACGCTTCAGCTGCGGACGAGGTCTCTCCTGAGACCAAGGTAGGCGCTCCCTTGGAAGAAGCAGCAAGGCTAGGCCAGTAATCTTCACCCAAACCCTTCCCGTTAAGTCTTGTGGTTTCCCCCCCCTTCTTGCTGAAGAGGAGTATCTGTTGTTCTACGACCCCCGGTGCAGGTGGAGGAGCAGCAGTAGTAGTAGAAGTAGGCATGATACACTCTCAGAAGCTATCAAGAATCCTACCAAACAGTTGTTTTCAAGTGCTCACCAATTCTTGCAAAAGCATCCAAACCTCACAAAACTATATCAGAATATAGAGTAGCATAAACACTGACAACTCCCAAAGTTTCAGCACAATTGACCGAACAACACTCAAGATATGATACTCAGATGTTTCCCAAAAATTGTCTAAAGTTTTAATACTTGGAAGTCTGGATACATAAAAAGCTCTAAGTCCTAAGTCTTATACTTTCAGTGTTCTAACGCCGATACAAGTGTAGCTGAGAGGTACGTCCAAAATCAACCCACCTACTAAGATCTACGTGTTCCTAATCGTGCCAACCCAATCTATCATCTTATAGTCAATATTACTCAGAATCTATATTAAGTGATTTTACAAATACTTGTCGGCTAAGTCACTTGTGATACTCTTATGAATCTCGTCCGTTGACTTGATTCATATCAATTGCAGCTGCGTTGTCCCGTATTAGATCACATTCACATCACCCGCGGCTGCGGTGTCCCGCACCAAATCATAACCAAGATAGCAGCAGCTGCGTTTTCTGTACGGATCATATCCAAAGTAACCGCAGCTGCGTTTGTCCTATCTGTGTCACAGCTTCGCTGCTGCACTACTCTGTTTGCATAGCATTTGCGTTGTTCTGTACTGCACTGAAGTGATGACGCAAATCCTTATGAAACTTACGTTAAAAATTACTACCTTTCTGCCGTCACACTTATATACGGAGACTTAAAGCTTTCCGAAATCAACAGTATCCAGGTCAGTCTCCAAAGGAGGCATCCCCAACGGCGGCCTTGAGATAGAAACGGGTTCTTGACTATTGCGTTTGACGCAAGGGAGTCTTGTCCTCACTGGGGTGAGGGTGGCCAGAATATTTGTGTGCCTGGGCGGCACTTATTTAGTGGGAAAGTGGAAGGGGCAAATATTATCCTAGCGGCTTTACATAAGGTGCTCATTCTGTGGGTCAATGGAGACCACAAAATTTAAGGATATGGGACCACCCTCTAGGGTGCCCATATTTGATGGATCAGACTTTTTATATTGGGGAATGATGATGGAGGGAGAACTTTTTGAGAAGCATTTATGGGGCATAGTGTCTAGACAAATTCGATGCCCACCTCCACCTGGGTTTGGAGGGACACGTATTTCTGGCACCTCCGCCACTAAAGTAGCGAGAACACCTGCCACCATCACCGAGGATGAATATGAGGAAAGAGAGGAGATTGTCATTGAAGGAGAATAGGGAGGAGTTGCGACTCAAGTGACACCATTGCCGAAGGCGATACCGGCAGAAGCACCACCAGCAAGCGTGACAAGAGTTCTGACCGTCAGATCAAAGCATGAGAAGTGGAACGACAAAGACAAGTTTGTTAAGCTCTTAATTCTTAAAAGTGTAGCAAAGGGTATTGCCATTCCCCTATTGCATGTCAAATCTTCATCTCAGATTCGGATATCACTAGTTAACAAATATAAGAGTGGATCATTGCAGTAGAAACAGTTGAAAGAAAATAAGATTGCAGCTTATACTTATAAGGGAGGAAGCATGAATAATTATTACAATGATTTAGGAGCATTGTTTGGAGAGCTAGAGAGTGCGAGTAACTCATGGTCTGAGCGACAAAGATTGAACACATTAACGATGAAACTACTTGAAGAGTATGAGAATATCATTAACCGATTGCAGGATATAGGAGATAGCAATTGGAATTGGGATTACACAGTGGGAATGATTTTGTTGAAAGAAAGCACCATAGAACTTAGGAGAGGGAGTCCAAGTGTTCAAGCATTGTCTGCAGAAGCTGATTGGCGGAAGCGTGATGAAGAAAGAGGGAAAGATCCCTATCAAAAATTTGGTGGAAGAGGACAAGGAGGTGGCATATGGAGGACAAGGACATGGATGTGCCCAAGGGCAGATTTGATAGACAGGGGAGAGGAACTTCTCGACGAGGATTATGTCACTTTTGTAAGAAACCCGGACACTATATGGCAAAGTGTGTCAAACTTGCAGATCTTCGATTGAAAGATGGACAAGGAACCTCAAAGGATAGAGGAAAGAAAAAGGCTTTCCTGACTCAAGTTCGTGATGAGGAAGATGTTGTACATAGCCATTTCTAGCCATGGATTCACCCTCGGAAGCACCACAGACTACCCCAAAAACAACCTACTTTGGATACACACAGAATTCAACAGAATTGATAAAACAAGTTGAAACTACATTAACAAATATAATCTATGCTACATATTTACCTCACAAAGTGATAGACAAAAATAGTAAACAGAGTGATCACATCATCTTGTCAAAGTTGCATAAAAACAGTATGCCAGAACTTTGATAAAACAGACTAACTTCACAATGAATTAAAAAACAAACGAGGCACATAATAGGCCTGAAAACATGTGACAGTGTTAACAATATAGATAGGAGCACACATGCAAATTTTCAGAAAATTCTGTCTACAGATGTGAGAGTAATCCTCAGATAAAATTACCAAAAATAACCATATATAGTTTTTGGTCCAAAAAGTTCCTATATCCTAAAATGACTAAGTCCTACAAGTATATACAAGATCTTACCGATGAATGTACGGAGCCATACCAGCCGTACGCTATCTACCAGCTACCGCTTTTAATGTTGGTATACTCGAATACTTTAAGGTATGTTAGAATGAATAAATCAACACTAAATACTAATTCACAAAATGACAAATCAATATTCAACCAAATATTTACAACGACTCCTCCATAAAATCCGCGTTTTAGAGAATTTGCTTAGTCACTTAGTGACAAGTCCACTAAGTGAACCGACAATATATAAGTAGAGTCCACACAATCATACGTCATTAAAATATCGCGAACCTTGTAAAATAGCGGCGGACGATGTCCGCCCTCCACGTGTAACACAAACCACTTGCCCAATTGAACTTGTACGTCCCAAATATTTTCTATACAAGACCGTGTCATTTGCCATAAAATGTCTTTCCATACATTTCACGTCCACTTGCCAAATAAGACGCTCCGTACTTGTGGCGTCCTTCTTCATAAATGTGTCTCTCCCATTATGTTTCGTACGACCGTCGTACATTTTCAAATACTTCGAATATTTCATATCGGATCGCTTCGCGATCCGCCGTCCATATAAATAACGCATTCCGCGCCTCTCAATTTCTATTTCGTACGTCCCAAAACAATATATACGTACATTCAATCCCCCAATCCGCTGATCCATTCGAGCCTCCACAGTAAATTCATTTAACAAATTGCGCACGAAACGTCGCGTGCGCAAAAAATGTGGCATACGCACGAAACTAAGTTTTCAAAACAACACAAGAGGACAAAGAAACGGAACTGGAAGAGGAGCTTGAGGAGCTTCTTCTTAATACGAAAAAAACTGAAAAGCATGTCGACATTCCACGAAGACAAAAGTGTGCTTTCGGAGGTAAGAGAGATCCACCCGAGGATGGGTGGATCATAGACTCAGGGGCCTCAATGCATATGTGCAAAGATAAGAGGTGGTTCACTAAACTGTGAAAGATCCTAACAGTTGAGATAGAGTACGGAGATGGTGGAGTTGAAACCACAAGTCTAGTTGGAACTATTGACTAGAAGGTTTTAGTTGATGGAAAGGCTTCAATTGTAACACTCTCAGACGTTCTTTACATTCCACAACTTAGAAAGAACCTAGTCTCAACAGCTGTCCTAGATGAAAAGGAGTTAGGAACTAGGAAAGGA
>JBBHKE010000957.1:0-62028 GCA_037447655.1 Zygnema cylindricum
ATTTAGGACTTAGGAAATATTTGGTAGACAGACACCTCTCTCTAAGAGAGCTTTGTATAAATTGGCATTTTTTGCCGGCTCATAACTTATCGCCTGGTTGGCCGTTTTCAGTGATTCTTTTTGCTACGGACTCAGGGGAGTCCAGGCTACACATAGGTGCAGTCAAATTCTCAGTTTGCCTTCTTGGGCAGAAGTGGTCGTGGCTTAAAGTGGGTTAGTTAAATACTATCTAGAGGCTTCCTGTATTCTGTAGTCCAATGGAGGACACAGAATTGCATGAACACCGTTAAGGCGGCAAGGGACAGTATCAAAATGTTGAAACAACGCACTTCCGTTCTGGAGTACACGCAACGATTCTTAGAATGCAAGGTCCAAATCCGAACGATGACGGAGGATGAGGCGGTGGATCATTATGTTAAGGGACTAAAGGCGTCTATTCGGAGGGATGTTGAACAGTGGCTCGCACGAGAAATGACGACTCCTAGTCTCTCTGCAATTGTTCAGTTCGCGAAACGGACCGACTCCGTAGACTTCAATCTTCGTAGGTCCTATCATTTTTGATCGAGTGGTGGCGGAGGAGGTAGAAGGGACGATGATCTGACTCCTATGGAGCTTGGAGCAATCAAGGAGGACGCGGACTTGGTCAACGCGATTAAAAGAAAGAAGAAGTTCACAAAAAAGAAGACCAATGACTTGTCCCCCGAGGAGCTCTAAAGGAGGAGGCAAAACGGATTATGCTTCCAGAGTGGTTCCCTTAACCATATGGCCAGAGAATGCCCAAGGAGAAAGGATCCTAGAAAAGGCAAACTTAACGTCATGAGGTTAGCTGGAAAAGGCGGAGACCCCTTGGTTTTCCAGGAAAGATTGGGGGTAGCGTAGTTAGCTTCATGGTTGACTTTGGCGCGTCGGGGAATTTCATCAACGAAAAGACGGTGAAGAAGTTGAAGTTACCTCTCATAGTGGTTCCGGATCAACAATCGGTCCAGCTAGCCGATGATACCTCCATTGATATCACTCATCGCACACCTCGACTGCGAGATAGCGTGGGGAACTTTCATTGGTATGAGACACTCCACGTATTACCGCTCGGGGATCAAGAGGTTATCTTGGGGAAGCCGTGGCTTGAAACGTGGAATCCGACAATTGATTGGAGGAACAACAGTATGAGGGTCAGAAAAAGTGAAAATGAGTATGAGGTAAACCTAGGAGTGGTAAGTAATGGTCTGGAAGAGGGACGTCTCCTTTCGGCTTTACATCTTAAGCGGGCATTCAAGAAAGGGGAAACAATTGGAATGGCGGTCGTACAACCCGTGGAGGAAGCCAAGGAGGAGAGTCCGGAGGAGTGGACAAAAAAAAATCCCGACTTCAACTTCAACAAGGGGAACGACACAGGAAAGACTTACGTAGAGGCCTCGGAAGTCATGACAAAAATTCTCGAGGAGTATGCTGATGTTTTTCCCCCAAAACTCTCAGAAGCTTTACCTCCAAAATGCGACATAGACCACAAAATTGAGATGGTTCTTGGAGCAGCGCCCCCGACTAACGAGATGTATAAGATGAGCTATATCGAGTTAGATGAACTCAAAAAGCAACTTTCACTGTTGGTTAAGGCCGAAGCCATTAAACCGAGCAAGTTACCTTATGGAGCCCCCGTTCTGTTTGTGTCCAAGAAAGATAGAGGTTTTCGTATGTGTGTGGACTACCGATCATTAAATAAATTAACGGTCAAAAACGCGTACCCCCTTCCCAGGATCGACGAGTTGCTAGACAGGCTAAGGGGTGCTAGATGTTTTTCTAAGATAGACTTCCGTAGTGGATACCACTAGATTAAAATTGCGGAGGAGGATGTGGATAAGACTGCGTTCAGGACATGGTACAGGCATTTCCAATTTCTAGTAATGCCATTTGGATTGACTAATGCCCCACCTTTATGCACTTGATGAATTCTATCTTCTGATAATATCTGGACGCTTTCGTAATAGTTTTCTTGGACGACATTCTAGTGTATAGTGAGACACTAGAGGACCATGTCAAGCATCTGAAAACAGTGCTACAGATCCTAAGGGAGAATAGGATGTACGCCAAAATGAGTAAATGTGAATTTTTTGAAAGAAGAGACGGCGTTCTTAGGCCATGTGGTCAGTCGAAATGAAATCGCGGTGGATCCCACCAAAACTGAGGCAATCAAAGAGTGGCCGCAACCGACAAACATCACGAAGTTGAGGAGCTTCCTTGGGTTATGCTCCTACTATCGACGGTTTGTGGAGGGATTTGCAAAAATTGCAACACCACTCACGGATTTACTCAAAAACGACGTGCCTTATGAGTGGAAGTCGGAGCAAGAGACCGCCTTTACCACGCTAAAGGAGGGGTTGGTTACGGCCACTGTGTTAACGGTTCCCAATCCAGAGTTACCTTGGACAATAATCACTGACGCGAGTGATACGGCTATTGGAGCGATCCTTATGCAAGATCAAGGACGAGGTCTATAACCCATTGCTTATGAGAGCCGTAAACTAAAGGCGGCGGAGCTTAATTAGGCCACTCACGAGAAGGAAACGATAGCTATCATTAATGCGTTAGAAGTGTGGAAGTGTTACGTTCAAGGGAAGAGGATCACTGTGATTACTGACCACCATGCGTTACACTATCTGCAAACACAGCCGAAGTTATCAAAGAAACACGCCAGATGGATGACATTCCTACAGACCTTCGGACTGGAGTTAACCATCGAATACAAGCCCGGTAAAACGAATCCTGCAGATGCGTTGTCCAAAAGACCAGGTGTAACTCCGCTGACCGCGGCGGGTCTAGCTGCGACTTGGTGTAGCTCCGATGACCGCGGCGGGTCTACCGCAGCTATCGCAGGAACGTAGGATGTCTCTTTTATATGGAATACTACCGCAGCCGACAAACTTTCCGACAAAAAAGTCAACACTGTCACGAATACGGTGCAAGTGGACGATAAGTGGTTGGATAGGATTACGGCGGCGTACACAGACGACGACACAATTACGGAACTCGTCAGAAAAAAGATATTGGTTCAAACTGCCAACGGCATATGGCGGTAAAAACCGAGTCAGACACCCCGATTGTACATTCCGCCAAATCAAAAGTTAAGGCATACTATCTTGCAATTAAGTCATGACGAACCCCTTAACGAACACTTCGGGCGAGACAAAACTACTGCACGTGTCGCTGAAGCGTACTATTGGCAAAATATGACAAAAGATGTTGCGGAGTATGTCCGAACCTATGACTCTTGCAATAGGAATAAAATGGATGCTGGTCGTCAAGGACTCTTACAACCTCTTCCAACACCATCCGCCCCTTGGGAAGCAATATCGATGGACTTTATCGTCGCTCTCCCAACAACGCCAGATGGCTATGACTCCATTTTTGTTGTCGTCGATTATCTAGCGAAGATGGCGCATTTCCTCCCCACGCCAACCACGGCTACGGCGAGAGATGTCGCGGATCTCTTCTTCCGTGAGATATTTAGGCACCACGGCCTCCCTAAAAAGATTCTCAGTGATCCCGACTGCAAATTCGTTAGCCATTTTTGGAGGAATTTGTTTTCTATCTACGGGACACAATTGGCTATGTCTACCGCCTATCACCCTCAAACTGATGGAGAAACAGAGAGAGTAAACAGGACATTGGAGGAAGCTCTGCGCGCGTACGTGTCGGTGCACCAGACCGATTGGGTGAAGCATATTACAGCGACCGAAGTGGGGTACAACAGTGCGGTTCATTCTTCCACTAATACTACACCCTTTTCTCTCAACGGCCGACAACCTACCTTTCCCCAAAATCTGATTGTAAGCGACTGTAGCACACCTGCCGCAGTGGACTTCATAGACACGCTACGCATTAATTTGGATAAAGCAGCGACAATTTTGCAACAAGTAAACAGTCGTCAAAAATCTCAAGTCGGTCACAGACAGGACATAACATTTCGTGTTGGGGACAAAGTAAGGTTGAATATGGCTCACCTCTCCCTTACAAATGCCCTACCTACAAAGTTGGCACCGAGATTTACCAGACCATATACTATTCTCTCTAAGGTTAATGCAATCGCTTATAGGCTTGACATACCTTCGGCATGGAAAATACATGGTGCCTTTCATGTTTCCCTTCTCAAGGCGTTTCGCGACCCAAATTCCGTGTTCCCAAATCGGCTTTGCAATACACCTCTTCCCCCTGTTCAAAATACCCCGGATGAGTATGAGGTGGAGCAGATCTTTCATTCCCGTCAAGTGCGACGAGAACGATTGCATACTACTCAGTACTTGGTGCGGTGGAAAGGTTATACGGTGGAAGACGATTCTTGGGTAGATGAACGCGATCTTCATGCCCCACATTTATTGCGCCAATTTCACCTGAGTGCGGGAACTCAACCTAACCGGAAGAGCAGCCACAACCGACGCCTACCAAAAACGAAGCGCAATGTCGCAACCGTTGCAGTCATCTCGAGGGCTTATCAACGTAACGCGGCAGCGCTGACGGAAGACCACTGCCCTATCGTGGCGCAACCAATGGATCCCAGAATAGTTGCTGCGATGTCAGAAAATCCTAGCGCCGCGGCTGCGCTGATAGGGGATCACAACAACGAAATTGTGAATCGCAATGTTGGCCACGTCGAACCCGTGGTATCGCCGCAACCTCGCAATCGGTGAAGTTTCAAACGCTGCGATACCCTTGAACACCGCGACGCATGGAAGGTTTCGACGATGAGATTTCCACAACCCCCTACTAAAGCAGTCATCAACCCTAATGACAAACCCAGTAGCTGCAGTCTGGAGAATCTCTCGCTCCATACCAGCAGCTTACCTACACTCATTGAATTACCGGAAATCTCGACCACACTTACCTCCATGTCCACGTCATCCTCTCCACCACCAAAAAGACTGAGACTAGTGTGAAGGGGAAATGATGATATGCCCTCACGGAACAGACTTTTGGCCGCAGCTGAGGCCATGGTAGAAGCAACTGTGGGCGAGGAGGACATAAGCGCAAGCACGGAAGGGGAAGGATCAAAAAATTTGCAAGACCCGGAGTACAACCCACTCATAGAGGGTGACCGCGAGGATGAGGAAGATCACGAGCTCTCGGCGCCGAGGTCCCGGAGCGGGAACCGACACCTCCACCGGAAGAGGAACGTGACTCTGATTTGGAGGTGACGAGAGATCCTAACAAAGAAATTACCCCAGGCGAGCAGTCCTTGGAGAGCTCCAAAAAGAAAGCGGAGGAGCTGTATCCCAGCGAGGATGACGTATTTGTCCTCCGACGAAAGGGAGGGAAAGTGAGGAAGAGAATGAAAGGGAAGAAGAGATTCCGGACTATCTATTTCCTCTACCTATAGAATCTCAAAACCCCGACTTAACCTTCAGTGTTGTGAAACGGTTCTATTAGGACCCTGCGGAGTGGCCAGTAGAGTGGCGTAAGGGGAAAACCGAGGAACCGCTCAACATCCCTGCCCGCGTGTCTTCTCACCCACCATGGAATTTTATGCGGACAAAAGACCTGGGTAAAAATCACAAAGGTTACATCCAACTGAACCCTCACTTCTTAGAGTTTGTACAGGTGGTCAAGGACCACTACCGATACAGGGTGGATGTTCCCGGGTTGTTGCAAATGTATCACCCTTGGGATGTTCGCCTCCATGATATCATTTCGCGGGTTGAGGTCACGCCTGAGGTGCGAGTACTCAAATTGGCTCGGAATAATGCATTGCAGCGGGCGCGAGCTGCCAGGAAGCATGTTTCTTTCAAATTGAGGAATGTACTACGGTGGGAAGCCAAAGCAGAGGAGGAAGAGGAGGGGACCAGTGGAAGCGAATCCAGCTCCCCTAAGCCCAATTTCGGTCGAAGCGGTACCGCAACTACCACGACCAGTAACTGTAGCATTGGGGAATGCCCCGAGGAAGGAGACGAACATTTGAGGTGGCGAATCACCAGGCGACGACAGGCAGCAGTCGACCATCGCACCAGTCTCCTAGAAAAAAAATGTGAAGACTTACAAAATTACATCGATGACCTGCGGGGTAACCACCAACAACTTATCCGGAGGTTCGACGCGCTCCATCAAGAGTTTTAGGATTACCACGGCGAGATGGACGAAATACTTCAACAAATGCATTTCCCTGAAGAGTAACATTCAGCGAGACGTTGAACTCCTAGTGGGAGGCACTGCAACAGGGTTACAGAATGGTAGCGTTGTTGAGAAGTTGTTGTAGTTGCGATGTCAGAGCAGCGCAGCTGCGATGTCAGATTAGCGCAGCATAGCAGCGCAATTTAGCATTATAACAACGTAGCAAAACTTAGACGGCACTGTAAAGTTCTAGAACCTGGTATGGATAGGAGGCAACTAATGAAATGTGTCCACGTGTACATATCCGACCAGCTGTGGGACCGTATTGCCTAGCAAGAAGTTAGTTTTAATGGTGGATAGTTGTGGTGGGAAAGGTGACCCTTTTGCGAGCAAACTTCTGACAGTGAGCAGACAACCTTGTAATCCCTTTTCGTGATTAATAAAGTTCCAACCTTTCCCTTGTATATACTGTGTGATCTTACTATTGCTACGAGTGAATCTCTGGGAGTATTCCGCTGTGCATCTTGGACGTGGTGTCCTGGTTACCCTTTTTACACCCCTTTTACACCCCGCATCAGAAAGAATTTTCCTAGCATGGACTGAGGGTGCGTCTCCATGTGCCTAAGTAAGGGTTTTTTTCTGTCGTTTTCTTGTAAAACTTAGAGCCGTACCGCGTAAGTTTCAACCGTACAAAATAATAAAAAAAATGAGAAGTACATTTTGCGTCATCATCGAAATTAAGATGTTCTACATGTTGTCGTTTTGTGTTTTTCGACCCACGGCCACGCCAAAAAAGTCATCTTCAACCTTTTCTATAAAAAACAAGGAAGATGTGTTTTAAAACAAAGAATTTTCGAAAAACAAATAGAAATACGTAGTCGCACGTGTAAAAAAATTTCAAAAAAAATCAAAAGAATTCAAGCGACGACGAAAAGTGCATAATCAGCAATGTTTTGTCCGCTTCCGTTCAGGTACGACAAAGCAAAGTACACAATTTTTTTGGTTTTGTCCGTTTGCGCTTGGTACAAATTTTATTTCCCTAGGGGTCTCAAGATCCGATGCCATTTCACGTCGAGCGGACAACAGACGCAAAGGCAAAGTGCATCTTCTTCAACCGTGAAACGGCAGAAGCTGGATGGCGGTACATCTACAATGTCACAAAAGTCATGCAACGTCACAAGCAGTGACAAAAAAAAAGTGTGTCATCATAGATTGTACACTGTCGACAGCCCTCACGAGCATTGTCGACGTATACAATCGTCACGCCCTTAAGTGACAACTTCGTTTGGTACGCATAGGGACGTCTGAAATTCAGGTCCGCCGGATCTGCGCTAAAAAACAAAGTTTTTTCGCTAAGTTAAAAGTACATGGAGACACTCCCTGAACCGTCAATAGGCGAACCCAACCAACTATTACGGTTTTTTAGTTACGTAACTTGCAAGCAAAAAATCTGTTATTCCCACGCGTCGGTGATGTGTCTACCTTCGCTGTCGATGTTGCGTTATCGGTCGTCTATACTTGTAGAAATTAAAGGTTATTTTAGTATTTTCTAGGTTCCATATAATGCAGAAAAGAAGCAGAGGCAGTCTGCCTCTAACATGCAGAAAAGAAGCAGAGGCAGTCTGCCTCTAACTCCTCTCTTCAGCTCCCACACTTGTCGCAGTCACTGAAAGTTGGAGAGGGAGATAGAGCCATGGCCCCCTATGCTATCCCGACGGGGACACATATTACGGTGGTAGATTTTACCAAAATAACCTTGGCGGGCCCAAGATTTGAACTTGGTACCTGCCGTCCGCCAAAGTAGTCGGTAGCCGGTAGCCTTAACCAACTAGTCTAAACTAGAGATATACGATATAGGGTTTCGTAGTTATTTAGATGTTAACACCCAGCCTATTTTAATTCAAATGGATATTTAGACATAGATACAGTTTGTAATGTACGGCGACGGAACATCCGAAACGGATACCGCGCATTTTGTTTTGAAGGCGAAACAAATAGTGCGCAAGTATTTATGACGGCCAAGATAGTAATCCGGCTTCATCGGACGGCCACGAAGCATGCCGAGATCGCGGAATGAGATTTTGGAGGTTTACGGTCGACGTCACTTTAATCGCCACGTGGCACGATCACATTGGGTTTCGGCATCTTTGGGGATTCGAAGAACGAATCCAAAAATGACATGTGTCGACTTGTTGGCCATGTTGTACAATGGCCGTACACAAAGTACATCGGCACATGTACCTTTATGTACGATACACTCTTATGATTGGTGCCGTACTTCAGCAGATAAAGTTTTAGAAAGAGATAAGACTTAGAAACTTTTGATAGATTAGACTCTCTCTCCCAAAGAGCTCCTGTACAAAAGGTCAACTTTGACCTTTCATAACTTACTGCTCACGGGAGCAAATTCAGAGATTCTTTTTGCTATAGACTCAGGGGAGTCTTGCATTTACAAGGGTGAAGGTGATCAGAGTTTTTGTTTGCCAAGGTGGCAGTGTAGAAATTAATGGTACATTTTTAGTATTTTCTAGGTCTAAATAGAAATATAGAAAGAAGCCGAGGCAGTCTACCTCTAACTTCTCTCTCCAAACTCTCAAACTTGTCGCAGTCACTGAGAAATTGGAGAGGGAGCTAGAGCCATGGCTACCTAGGCTATGCAGAGGTTTACGAGAAATTTATATTGGTTACGGTTTATTTATTTAAAAGGAATGTGCCGGCGACACGAATTGATCCTTGTACCTACCGGCCGGCAGGCAGGTAGGAAGTAGCCGGTAGCCTTAGCCATTAACTCTAGGAATAACATTACGTAGTATATAGTTTGATAATTATTTAAACACATAAACGTAGGATAAATCATTTAAATGAAATTGTTTACGGTATACATAGATCCGGTAATGTATAAGTACGGAATACGGTACGTGCAACAAATCAATACCGCGCATTTATTTCTTAAGTGAAACGAATACCGCGCATGTATTTATTACGGCTACGATTAAATTCGATTCTAATCGGACGGCCGGAATTTGCGCCGAGATCGCGAAAGAAGATTTCGGCGGTTTGTGGCCATCGCCACATCGGATGACGCGTGGCGTAATTACATTGGATCGTGGAATCTCCGGAGATTATGGCACCGAATCCGGATATGACATGTGCCAACATTTAGGCCATGTCGTACAATGTCCGTAGATAAAGTACACCGGCAGCTGTACTTTTGCGTACGGAACTGTATTCTGATTGGTTCCGTAGATCAGGAGATAGAGTCTGTGAGGGAGATATGACTTAGAAAAATTAGGAGATAGGACCCTCTCTCCCAGAGAGCTTTTGTACAAAAGGTCAACTTTAACCCTCCATAACTTACTGCTCAAGGGAGAAAATTCAGAGATTCTTTTTGCTATGGACTCAGGGGAGTCTTGTCTTCATAGGGGTGAAGTTGGTTAGAATTATTGTCTGCCAGGGTGGCAGTTATTTTTGCTGAAACACATAGGGGTCAGGGTTATCCTAGAGGCTTCTTGGAAGCTGTCCACTCTGAGGACTTATGGATGTCTTAGAGTTTCACGTTATAGGCCCACCCTCTAGAGAACCAATATTTAATGGAACTGGCTTCATATACTGGGAAAGTATGATGATAAGAGCTCTATGCGAAAAAAGGTTTTGGGGGATAGTGAGTGGACGGTTGGGGCGTCCATCAAGTCTTGGCATTCCTCCAGGGTTTGGAGGAAGCAGATTTACCAAGAAAGAGGATCCACCTTCAACGGAGGAAACAAAAGAAGGAGAGGTGGTGGATAAAGGAAAGGAGAAGGAGGCGACCACACCAATAGCAACTGGTTCGGCATTCATGTCACCTGTTCCAAGGAACGAGGAGAATGATACTGAAACCTGAGACTTCAACAATATGGCGGCAAAGCACTTCATCCTACGCCATCTCACTCAAGGACTTGTATGTCCTCATTTGCAGGTAGAAAGGGCATCCGATCTTTGGAGGGCTCTCATAGAGATGTACCGAAGTGGTACGATTCAGCAACAACAGTTGGCTGATCAAAAAGTTAAGGAGTATGTATACAAAGGGGGGAAGATGTTGGATTTTTGCAATGAGCTTGCTACACTCTTCATGGAGCTAGAGAGTGCGGGAAAAGTTTTAGTGAAAAAGAAAAGGTTAACTGTTTACTGATGAAGTTACCCGATGAGTTCGAAAACATAGTCAACCGTGCGCAGGACTTGCCGAACTCAAGGTGGATATGGAACTCAGTGGTAGGGGTGATTGTCGTTCGGGATAATACGATTGAGATCCGAAGGGGAGGAAAGAGTGGCCAAGCCTTGGCAGTTGCAACCGATTGGAGGAACAAGGATTCCCGGAAACTGGTCGGAAACTATGGGGGGAGGGAGCAAAAAAATCAGATCGACGAGTTCGGACCAAGGGCTCCCAAAGGTTTATATCATTTTTGTAAGAAACCTGGGAACTATATGGCAGAGTGCACTAAGCTAACCGAGCTTCGGTTAAAGGAGGGGCAGACCGGTGGTACCCCGAGAGGAAAGAACAAGGCCCTTGTGACACATGTACATGAGGCGAAATCCGAGAACGAGGACGATGAGCTCCTTTTAGATGAGGAGTTGGAGGCGAAAAACGAGGTCGTAATTCCACAAAGGCAGAAATGTGCTTACGGTGGATTGAAATGTGAAGCAGGCTGGATTGCAGATTCAGGCGCCTCCATGCACATGTGTAAGGATAGGCACCTATTCACTAAGATAAGAAAGATTCCCACCGTAGAGATAGAGTACGGGGATGGGAGGATAGTCACCACTACTCTTGTAGGATCGGTAGATCTGAAAGTGTTAGTAGAAGGAAAGACATCCATATTAACATTCTCCGATGTATTGTTTATTCCGGAGCTGAACAAAAACCTTATCTCTACATCTGTATAAGATGATAAGGATTTTTTCACTAGCACTAGGGAAGGAGTCTTTACTGCTAGTTTTGAGGAGGATGTCTATTTCATTGCTGAGAAAGGTAGCCATGGGATGTTTAGGCTGATTTTAGGTAATGAAACAAAGAAACTTTATTATGCTGGTTTCATGATATTATGATGTGGCATAAGAGGCTTGGGCATGTGAATCTAGATAAGTTAAGAGAGATGAAAAAGATGGGAGTGGTGGAAGGGATTCACTTCAGTGAGAGTGATGATATAAGTGATTCTAGTGGATGTGCTCAAGGTCAAGCACACAGATTACCCTTTCCTAAATCAACCACCTATAAGGGAGAAAAAATTCTAGATCTAGTACACACAGATATTTGGGGACCGGCTAAAGTGCCCTAACCGGGGGGGAAGAGATTTATGATGACTATAACTGATGATTGGTCTCGGTATTCCCGGGTGTATTTTTTGAAAAATAAGTCAGAAGCTCAGGATTGTTTTAGACAATATAAAGCGTGGAGCGAAAAACTCCATGAAACTCCAATCAAGAGAGTAATGAGTGACAATGGTGGAGAGTATACTTCTAACCAGTTTGAGGATTTTCTGAGGGAAGATGGGGTCCAACACCAAAAGACAGTTCCAGAAAATCTGGAACAGAATGGGGTAGCTGAAAGGTTAAATAGAACACTAAGTGATAGTGCTAGAAGTATGTTGTCAGATAAAAAGATAGGAAAAAGGTTTTGGGCAGAAGCAATGAACTATGCTAATTACCTCAAGAATAGAGTTCTTACTTCAGCTATAAAAGATCAAACACCTTATGAGAGATGGACAGGCCGGAAACGAGACATATCTCACTTAAAGGTTTTCGGCAGTCAAGTATTCAGTCTAGATACTGATTGGTCCAATTGGAAGCTAGATCCTAAAGGAAAGCCGGGATACTTATTAGGATATGATGAGGATGTTAAAGGATATAGAGTTTATGATCTAAAAAGGGAAGATATAATCTTAGTAAAGCATCTAGTAGTTATGGATGAAGGAAAATCTGTGGATCCCTTCAAATATACGAAGTTAGTAAAAATCAGATTTGAGTCAGAAAATTCCGATGACTTTGAGCTTCCTAACTATCTAGGTTTTAGAGAAGATGACATTCTTGCAGGTACAAATCAGACTGAAAAGGACTCGGCTGTGGAAACTCCAGTGACAACTCTACCCGAAGCGGAAGACGTGGTGGAAATTGATTCGGAATCAAGGGATAGGGGAGAAAGAATCCACGAGAACCATCTATTTCGGCCTAAAATTTTGAAGGGGGGAGGAGAAGTAGCAAAAGACTGCAAGAAAAACAGGTTAATAACAAGGTAACTAAACTATCTCATCAAGATGAACCTCAAACGTATTGAGAGGCGATGACTTGTCCAGAAAGAAACCGGTGGAAGACAGCCATCAATGAGGAGATGGCCTCAATCATGGCTGCTGATACTTGGGAGCTGGTGGATTGTCTATCTAACCGAAAACCAATCGGTTGTAAGTGGGTTTTCAAATTAAAATTGAACCCAGATAATACAATCGAGCGCTACAAGGCCAGATTAGTGGCAAAGGGATTTACACAAAAGGAGGGAATTGACTACGAGGAAACCTTTGCCCCGGTGGTCAGATTTCCCTCTGTCCGCATACTTCTCAGTTTAGCAGCAGCGGAAGACATGGAAGTGCACCAGATGGACATCAAGACAGCCTTTTTGCATGGAGAATTGGAAGAGGAGATCTTCATGCGACAACCGGAAGGTTTTGTGGAGGAAGGAGAGGTGAGTAAGGTATGCCGGCTGATTAAATCTCTTTATGGTTTGAAACAGGCGCCTCGACAATGGAATAAGAAACTTGATGAGTTTTTTACCGGCCTGGGATATATTCGGATCAGCTCAGATCACTCAATCCATGTTTTCGAAGATGAGGAAGGTTTTATATTTATTGCAATTTATGTTGATGATTTGCTTGTTTTAAGTAAATCAATGGAAAAAATTAATAAACTGAAAACCGATCTTAAAGGGAGATTTGAAATGAAGGATATGGGGGAAGCAAAATATATTTTGGGAATTCAAATAGAGAGAGACCGAAAAAGGAAAATTATAAGACTGACTCAAAAAGAAGCAATAGGGAACATGCTTGAAAAATTTCAAATGGATAAAGCTAATAGTTGTACAACTCCAATGGAGTTGAAGAAGGGAAGTGAGGGGAGTGAGGAAGAAGGAGTCATTGTCTTAGACGAGGAATTATCTCCTGAAGAACAGAAGTTTATGCATACTATTCCTTACAGGCAAGTAGTGGGAAGTCTAATCTATTTTATGAATTGTACCCGGCCAGATTTAGCTGCAGCTGTAGGAGTGCTGAGTAGAAGTCAAAATGCTCCCACTAAGAAGGATTGGGAGGCAGCTAAGAGAGTCCTTAGATATTTGATAGGAACTACAGATCTATGGTTGCATTTTGGTGGGGAGAATACTGACATCACTACTTGGAGTGATGCCAGTTATGGTGATGCTCCGATGAGGAGATGCACTTCTGGATAGGTATTATATGTGGGTGATGGGGCTTGCTGTTGGAGTAGCAAACAGCAAAAGGTTATTGCTCAGTCCACCATGGAGGCTGAGTATATGGCCTCTTGCTCTGCTGTAAAAGAATTGATGTGGGTCAAGTCTTTGCTTGGTGAGCTTGGTCACCTTAAGAGTGGTGTGCAGAAAATATTTTGTGATAATCAGGCAGTAATCGTTATTTCTGCCAATCCTAAACACCATTTTAAAGCCAAACACATGGACATCAGACTCAGCTTTGTTAGAGAGAAAGTAGAAAACAAAATAATCAGTTTAGAGTACAGACCAGATAGTGAGATGGTAGCAGATATGATGACCAAACCTGTGCCTTCCCCTAAGCTAATTTTTTGCAGGGAGAAGTGCAGTCTGAAATTAAAGATTGACTAGAAAATAAGGGGAGTGTAGAAATTAATGGTACATTTTTAGTATTTTCTAGGTCTAAATAGAAATATAGAAAGAAGCCGAGGCAGTCTACCTCTAACTTCTCTCTCCAAACTCTCAAACTTGTCGCAGTCACTGAGAAATTGGAGAGGGAGCTAGAGCCATGGCTACCTAGGCTATGCAGAGGTTTACGGGAAATTTATATTGGTTAGGGTTTATTTATTTAAAAGGAATGTGCCGGCGACACGAATTGATCCTTGTACCTACCGGCCGGCAGGCAGGTAGGAAGTAGCCGGTAGCCTTAGCCATTAACTCTAGGAATAACATTACGTAGTATATAGTTTGATAATTATTTAAACACATAAACGTAGGATAAATCATTTTAATGAAATTGTTTACGGTATACATAGATCCGGTAATGTATAAGTACGGAATACGGTACGTGCAAGAAATCAATACCGCGCATTTATTTCTTAAGTGAAACGAATACCGCGCATGAATTTATTACGGCTACGATTAAATTCGATTCTAATCGGACGGCCGGAATTAGCGTGGAGATCGCAGAAGAAGATTTCAGCGGTTTGTGGCCATCGCCACATCGGATGACGCGTGGCGTAATTACATTGGATCGTGGAATCTCCGGAGATTATGACACCGAATCCGGATATGACATGTGTCGACATTTAGGCCATGTCGTACAATGTCCGTACATAAAGTACACCGGCAACTGTACTTTTGCGTACGGAACTGTATTTTGATTGGTTCCGTACATCAGTAGATAGAGTCTGTGAGAGAGATAGGACTTAGAAAAATTAGGAGATAGGACCCTCTCTCCCATGGAGCTTTTGTCAAAAGGTCAACTTTGACCCTCCATAACTTACTGCTCAATGGAGCAAATTCAGAGATTCTTTTTGCTATCGACTCAGGGGAGTCTTGCTTTCACAGGGGTGAAGTTGGTCAGAGTTATTGTTTGCCAGGGTGGCAGTTATTTTTGCTGAAACACAAAGGGGTCAGGGTCATCCTAGAGGCTTCTTGGAAGCTGTCCACTCTGAGGACTTATGGATGTGTCAGAGTTTCAGGCAGTTATTCTTGCTGAAACACAAAGGGGTCAGGGTTATCCTAGAGGCTTCGTGTAAGTTGCCTGCTCTGAGTTCCTATGGAGGTCTTAGAGTTTCAGGTTATGGGCCCACCATCTAGGGTGCTCATATTCAATGGAGCTGGCTTCATATACTGGGAAAGTATGATGACAGGAGCTTTATGTGAGAAACGGTTTTGGGGAATAGTGAGTGGATGGGTGAGGCGTCCATTCAGTCTTGGGATACCTCCAGGGTTTACAGGAGGCAGATTCACTAAAGATGCAGATCCATCTTCAACAGAGGAGACAAAGAAAGGAAAGGTGGTGGACAAACAAAAATAGAAGGAGACGGTCACTCCAATAGCGACCGGTTCGGCATTCATGTCACCTATTCCGAGGAACGAGGAGAATGATATCGATACCTGGGACTACAACAATATGGCAGCTAAGCACTTCATCCTCCGCCATCTTACTCAAGGGCTTGCATCTCCCCATTTGCAGTTAGAGAGGGCATCCGATCTTTGGGTGGCTCTCATAGAGATGTACCGAAGTGGTACGATTCAGCAACAACAGTTGGCTGATCAGAAAATTAAGGAGTATGTATACAAAGGGGGGAAGATGTTGGATTTTTGCAATGAGTTTGCTACACTTTTTATGGAATTAGAGAGTGCTGGAAAAGTATTTAGTGAGAAGGAAAAGGTTAACTGTTTACTGATGAAGTTACCCGATGAGTTCGAGAACATAGTCAACCGTGTGCAGGACTTGACGGACTCAAGGTGGATTTGGAACTCACTGGCAGGGATGATTCTCGTTCGGGAGAACACAATTGAGATCCGAAGGGGAGGAAAGAGTGGGCAAGCTTTGGCGGCCGGGACCGATTGGAGAAACAATGATTTCAGAAAACAGGTTGGAAATCATCGAGGGGAGGGGCATAAAAATCAGTTTGAGGAGTTCGGACCAAGGATTCCCAAAGGTTTATGCCATTTTTGTAAGAAACCGGGCACTATATGGCTGAATGCACTAAGTTAACCGAGCTCCGGTTAAAGGAGGGGCAGACCAATGCACCCCCGAGAGGAAAGAAAAAGGCCCTTGTGACGCAGGCACATGAGGCGGAATCCGAGGACGAGGACGATGAACTCCTATTGGATGAGGAGTTGGAAGCGAAAAACGAGGTCAAAATCCCACGAAAGCAGAAATGTGGTGTCGGTGGATTGAAAGGTGAAGCAGGTTGGATTGTAGATTCATGTGCATCCATGCACATGTGCAAAGATAAACACCTGTTCACCAAGATAAGAAAGATTCCCACCGTAGAGATAGAGTACGGGGATGGGAGGATAGTCACTACTACTCTTGTAGGATCGTTAGATCTAAAAGTGTTAGTAGAAGGAAAGACATTTATAGTTACATTCTCCGATGTATTGTTTATTCCGGAGCTGAACAAAAATCTCATTTCTACGTCTGTATTAGATGATAAAGGTTTTGATACTAGCACTAGGAAAGGAGTCTTTACTGCTAGTTTAGAGGAGGAAGTTTATTTCACTGCTGAAAAAGGTAGCCAAGGGATGTTTAGGCTGATTTTAAGCAATGAAAAGAAGAAACTTTATTATGCTGGTGTTCATGATATAATGTTGTGGCATAAGAGGCTTGCGCATGTGAACGTAGATAAGTTAAGAGAGATGAAAAAGATGGGAGTAATGGAAGGGATTCAGTTCGGTGAAAGTGAGAATCTAAGTGATTGTAGTGGATGTGCTCAAGGTAAAGCACACAGGTTACCCTTCCCAAAAACTGCCACCTGTGAGGGAGAAAAGATTCTAGATTAAGTACACACAGATATTTCGGGGCCGGCCAGAGTGCCATCACCCGGGGGAAAGAGATTTATGATGATTACCACCGATGATTTGTCTAGGTATTCCAGGGTGTATTTTTTGAAAAATAAGTCAGAGGCTCAAGAATGTTTTCAACAATATAAAGCATGGAGTGAAAAACTCCATGAAACCTCAATCAAGAGAGTAAGGAGTGACAATGGTGGTGAGTATACCTCCAACCAGTTTAAGGATTTTCTAAGAGAAGATGGAGTACAACACCAAAAGAAAGTTCCGGGAAATCCTGAGCAGAATGGTGTAGCTGAAAGATTAAATAGAACACTTAGTGACAGTGCTAGGAGTATGCTGTCAGATAAGAAGATAGGAAAAAAGTTTTGGGCAGAAGCAATGAACTGTGCATATTATCTCAAGAATAGAGTTCTTACTTCAGTAGTAAAAGGCCAAGCACCTTATGAGAGATGGACAGGTCGAAAACCAGATGTTTCACACTTAAAGGTTTTCGGTAGTCAAGTGTTCAGTTTAGACACAGATCGGTCAAACTGGAAGTTAGACCCAAAAGGAAAACTATGATATCTACTAGGATATGATGAAGATGTAAAAGGATATAGAGTATATGATCTCAAAAGAGAGGATATTATCCTAGTGAAGCATCTAGTGGTTATGGATGAAGGGAAATTTATAGATCACTTTAAGCATACAAAGACAATCAAAATCAGATTTGAGTCAGAAAATTCAGATGACTTTGAGCTTCCTAACTATCTAGGATTTCAAGAAGATGAGGATCTTGCAGGTACGGATCAGATCGAAAATATCCCAAATGTAGAACCACTAGTATTAATTTCAACCGAAGCGGAAGACGTGGTGAAAATCGACCCGGAATCAAGGGATAGGGGAGAAGTAGAAACTGTTCGGAAAAATCCAAGAGAACCATCTAATTCGGCAACCGAGTTTGAGGGAGGAAGAAGAAGCAGCAAAAGACTACAAGAGAGACAAGTAAACAATAAGGTAACCAAATTGTCTCACCCCGATCAACCTCAAACTTATAATGAGGCAATGACTTGTCCGGAAAGAAACCGGTGGAAGACAACCATTAATGAGGAGATGACCTCAATTATGGCGGCCGATACATGGGAATAGGTGGATTGTCCTCCTGACAGGAAGCCAATTGGGTGTAATTGGGTATTTAAGTTGAAACTCAACCCGGATAACATCATTGAGCGCTACAAGGCTCGGTTAGTGGCGAAGGGATTTAACCAAAAAGAGGGAATTGACTACGAAGAGGCTTTTGCTCCGGTCGTCAGGTTTGCTTCGGTTCAGATACTTCTCAGTATGGCGGCAGCAGAAGACATGGAAGTGCATCAGATGAACATCAAGACGGCCTTCCTACATGGAGAGTTGGAAGAGGAAATTTGTATGCAACAGCCCGAAGGTTTGTGGAACAAGGGGAGGAAAGGAAGGTATGCCGATTGATCAAATCTTTGTATGGGCTGAAACAAGCGCCCCGGCAATGGAACAAAAAGCTTGATGAGTTTCTTACAGGTTTTGGATATATTCAGATCAGCTCAGATCACTCAATTTATTTGTTAGAAGATGAGGAAGGAATTATTTTTATTGCAATTTATGTCGATGATTTGCTTGTTTTACATAAATCTATGGATAAAATAAATAAGTTAAAAATTAATTTAAAGGAAGATTTGAGATGAAGGATATGGGAGAAGCAATGTATATTTTGGGAATTCAGGTAGAGAGAGATAGAGATAGAAAGATAATAAGATTAACTCAAAAAGAGGGCATTGGAAACATGTTAGAAAAAATCTAAATGGACAAGGCTAATAGTTGTACCACTCCTATGGAATTAAAGAAGGGAAGTGAGGGGAGTGAGGAAGAGGGAGTTATAATCTTAGATGATGAGGTAGGCCCGGAAGAGAAAAAATTTATGCAGACCATTCCTTATAGACAAGTAGTGGGCAACCTAATATATTTTATGAATTGTACCCGTCCGGACATAGCCGCAGCTGTAGGAGTGCTAAGTATGAGTCTGAATGCTCCCACTAAGAAAGATTGGGAGGCAGCTAAGAGAGTCCTTAGATATCTCATAGGGACTAGGGATCTATGGTTGCATTTGGGTGGGAACAATACTGACATCACCACTTGGAGTGATGCCAGCTATGGGGATGCCCCTATGAGGAGATGCACATCTGGATATGTATTGTATGTGGGTGATGGGGCTCGCTGCTGGAGCAGCAAGCAGCAAAAGGTCATTGCTCAGTCCACCATGGAGGCTGAGTACATGGCTTCTTACTCTGCTGTAAAAGAATTAATGTGGGTCAAGTCTTTGCTTGGTGAGCTTGGTCATCTTAAGAATGGTGTCCAAAAAGTGTTTTGTGACAATCAGGCTGCCATTGCCATTTCTGCCAATCCTAAACATCACTTCAAAGCCAAAAACATGGATATTAGACTTAGCTTTGTTAGGGAAAAAGTAGAATACAAGATAATCAGTTTGGAGTATAAACCAGATAGTGAAATGGTAGCAGATATGATGACCAAACCTGTTCCTTAATCTAAACTAATTTTCTGCCGGAAGAAGTGTGGTCTTAAAATAAAGAGTGACTAGAAAATAAGGGGAGTGTAGAAATTAAAGGTTATTTTAGTATTTTCTAGGTTCTGTAAAATGCAAAAAAGAAGCAGAGGCAGTCTGCCTCTAACTCCTCTCTCCAGCTCCGACACTTGTCGCAGTTACTGAAAGTTGGAGAGGGAGATAGAGCCATGGCCGCCTATGCTATCCTGACGGGGACACATATTACGGTGGTAGATTTTACCAAAATAAACTTGGCGGGCCCAAGATTTGAACTTGGTACCTGCCGTCCGCCAAAGTAGTCGGTAGCCGGTAGCCTTAACCAACTAGTCTAAACTAGAGATATACGATATAGGGTTTCGTGGTTATTTAGATGTTAACACCTAGCCTATTTTAATTCAAAGGGATATTTAGACATAGATACAGTTTGTAATGTACGGCGACGGAACATCCAAAACGGATACCGCGCATTTTGTTTCGAAGGCGAAACAAATAGTGCGCAAGTATTTATGACGGCCAAGATTGTAATCCGGCTTCATCGGACGGCCACAAAGCATGCCGAGATCGCGGAATGAGTTTTTGGCGGTTTCGGTCGTCGTCACTTCAATCGCCACGTGGCACAATCACATTGGATTTCGGCATCTTTGGGGATTCCAAGAACGAATCCAAAAATGACATGTGTCGACTTGTTGGCCATGTTGTACAATGGCCGTACACAAAGTACATCGGCACATGTACCTTTATCTACGATACACTCTTATGATTGGTGCCGTACTTCAGCAGATAGAGTTTTAGAAAGAGATAGGACTTAGAAACTTTTGATAGATTAGACCCTCTCTCCCAGAGAGCTCCTGTACAAAAGGTCAACTTTGACCCTTCATAACTTACTGCTCAGGGGAGCAAATTCAGAGATTCTTTTTGCTATAGACTCAAGGGAGTCTTGCCTTTACAGGGGTGAAGGTGGTTAGAGTTTTTGTTTGCCAGGGTGGCAGTTATTATTGCTGAAACACAAAGGGGTCGGGGTTATCCTAGAGGCTTCGTGTGAGCTACCTGCTCTAAGTTTCTATGGAGGTCTCAGAGTTGCAGTACGGACTCTGGGTCACTCACGGTTTCGGCGGACGCCTCTCAAAACGTAGTAGGGCCTAGTGGACGTACACATTTTCGTACGGTTTTTTTCGGGCGTGTCCATCTTAGCAGAAACAATCCCAAATAACTTTTTGATATTTCTCGTATTCTAATGAGTTTGCGTACTTAATAATGATGTCACATTTTCCGTCCCTTCATTTAGTACGTGGTATTATGTATTATGATGTCGACGCAAAAATCAAGAAGATTTTGTTTGTCAAAAATTCGACGGGTCTATCAAAAGTACAAAACATGGTTCAAACACAAAATAATTCACTATTGCACTGTTGATCGCCGTACAGGATCGGACGTACAATGCGCGATTGTTATCTTTCCCATCCCTGACTGCCCCTTAAGGGTAACATTCCATTAGGCGCTCCCAGTAAATGTAGGGACAATTCTACTAACAGCGTTTACTGGAAGTTCGCTCCATTGTGTCGAGCCAGTAACAAACCTTACTCAATTATGAATGGTGCCAAATAAGATTACATCACAGATTCAGAAAATCTTTAAAAAATATACAAACGGAAAGTCAAAATAAAATATTTGTACGACCGGAGGTAGTTAATGATTTGTGCGTAAAGTTTGCGGCCAAATTTTGATTTTGAAAATGGAAATCAAACTTTTGAAACGGAATGGCAAAAAGACGCGGCAAACTTTGAAGGTCGCGGCAAACTTTCAATCTCGGTGGATGTCAGACGGAGCGTGCGAGGATATTTTAGAACTCATCTGCATCCAGCATGGCAGGCGGCACATGGCCTACACGACGTGCACGCTTGTGATCGCTTGTTCAAAGTATATATGTATTTTCTTTTTGCAATCATCTTGTGAGCCCCAACTCTCCTCGCGAGGAGAGTTGAGGCCCACTACACGATGTGCTCGATTGCTTCGCGGAACTCAAAAAATGAAACATCCAACGATCAAGAATTAAACCTACATCATTAGAGCTTCCCGACAGCTTTCCAGTAACGATGTTTCGTCTGACAAAAAAATAAAAATGGTATGGCTATGTACGGTACTGTACGAAAACGTACGGGATCCAGTAACGAACCCCACTTTTCGTCTAATGGAACGTTACCGTAACTCCCGCTTTCCCTCCCCTCTTTCCTCCACGGACTCCCTTAGATTCTGTTCCTGGCCCACATACGGACCAAATACTGATACGCTTTTGCGGATGACTTTCGGCTGGTCTTGTCTAACACAAACTTTTGTGAAAAAAAGCCAAATGTCGATCAGTTTGACTGATAGTTCCAAAGTAGGTGAAAGTAGGCCCATACAATATGCCTATTGTATGCAAAACATAGAATATGACCTTAAGACCCATATTGTATTCGAATCTATTCGGACCAATGAAAAATTTCGGATCAAAAATTGGACCAACTAAAACATTCGGACCAAAAAATTTCATTTACACCGTCAGATTCGGAGAATCGGACGATCGCTGATCAAAGTAGCGAACTAAGACGATCACATGAAAAGCCCATAACACAACTTACGATGAAGGCGCCGACCAAAGGCCAACCATAAAAACGCCTACTTTTGAACTATGGTTTGACACATAGAGAAAACGTACGATAGTACTGTACGGTAAAGTACTGTACATACGTACTTAGTACAAAATACGCGTGAATTGTTATCACTTATCAGCGTTAAAATCTGTACGCTTTTGCACGATTAAGATTCAGTAATGATTTTGAATTCGGGTTAGTTTGGAATATTCTGGAAAATTGTACGGAAAGTCTTCACGAAAGTCGACGTTACGTCACTAAATCGACATGCGCACACAGCCTAAAAGCACAAGGTGGTAAAAATGGACTTGAAACCGGGAAAGTGAAACGATCGCAGACGATTATATGCTGATTGGTCGGCAGAAAAGTAGACGACAAGATTTGTGACGTCACATGCCGACGATGAAAAAATGGTCCACTGTTCATCGGTTGTCCGTTTTCAAACATTGTTTTTAATACTATTTTAAGGCAAAGGGGTAAGGGAATTATGGACCAATACACTTAAATGGAGTTAAGTAGAACTTCAGCAGTACGAATTTGAAATTAATGAACAATTAACTATTATTTGAATTTCCCTAGAAATAAGGCTCGAGTATGTGCGAGTATAAGAGCTCAAACGTTTAATTGTGATGCTCAAAAACAATTGTAAATGATGTAATGTAGTAAACGTGTACTTGATGCGTTCTGTACGATATTTAAAATCATAGTTCAAAAGTAGGGTTTTTTATGGTAGGCTTTTGGTAGGCGCACAAAACTTGGCACAAAACTAGCGTAGAGTAGGCATACTGTATGTGGGTGCGTTTTGCACACTTTTGTACGGACGTACGAATCTGACGTATGATCATAGTACAGCGCACGTCGCCGGACGAAATTTTTTGGCAAACTGACACGGCGTAGGATGACATTCCGCGCGAAAGAAAACCCGCAAACTGTCAAAGTGTTTTTGCAACCACCAACGGGTAGGTTTTGGTAATATTTTTGGCAGTGGAATATTATTTTTTTATCCTCCCATACTGCCTGGTTGGTCAATTTGAGGCTTTATTTAGTGTGGCCTTCAAAATTGCACACGCTAATATGACAGATTGTTCTATCGTAAGTTGTGTTATGGGCTTTTCATGTGATCTTCTTAGATGGCTACTTTGATCATCGGCCTTCCGATCGTCCGAATCTGACGGTTCAGATAAAAAATACCTTAAAACTCACATAAATAAAAAAAAGATTGTCCGAATGTTTTTCAAAATTTAGACATGACGTTTAATTCTCTATTGATCGATGTGCAACTCAACCCTGTTTCTATTTTTTTCCATTTTGCAACGCATATAATATGGGTCTTAAGGTCATATTGTATGTTTTACATACAATAGGCATATTGTATGGGCCTACTTTCACCTACTTTTGAACTATGTTTTAAATATAGTATGCACACAATACAACTTTACGAGATGTAATAATCTGTACGGCTTTACTAAGAGAGCAAGATAGTGAGACATATGTCTGCATAGGATGAAAAACCCTTAAAAACCCTAAACCCTAAAAAAAAGTGAAGTGAAAACAAAGCCAAATATCCAGAGGCAGACACAACCAGACTAACAACAGGAATACCAGCCATTATATTGTCAATAATAGGAAAAACAGTGCGAACGAAGTTAGATATTTAGGGTTTCCAATTAACTTCCCACATGTAACCTCTGGTTAAAACCAGAATCACATTCCTACGTCGGAACTGTCAATGCATCTCCCCTCTCAAATATTTTTAGTTACATTTTTTTTCTTTTTTTTTGCTTGGAGCTCAAATCAATAATCATTCTGTTTTAAATAAAAAAAGTGGGGGCGACTTTATTAAAAAGCGCGATGGTAAACCATCTGAGTCCATGGGAACAAAATGAAGTAGCGTTTCTAAAACTGAAAGAACCATATGATAAGGGAATAAACAAAAAAGAAAATCAAGGCAAAACCGACGAAAATACGAAAGGATGGCAACGAAATCGAAAATAACCAAAAGAGCAAAACCCAGACAGTTATAATTTGTTATGAAATTTCCACATAATCCGAAAATTGATCAATTGTGAGTTTTACGAATATGGAGAGTAAATCTTTTTTTACTCTCGAGTGGCAGCCAAAAAAAATCTAGCCAAACAGACCATCTAAAATTCCGATTTTCTGGATAACTACTCTAAATACCCAACAAGTCACATACCACAACTTTTTCCTCCCTCTTTTCATCAAACTTTTCTTCTTCTCTCTCTCTTCTCACTTCCCCCCCCCCCCCCTCTCTCTCTCTCTGTTTCCTCTCTAGCTCATTCTCGCTCTCTCTTTTTCTCTCTCCCTCCCACTCACCATGTCTTCTCTGAGAGATCCCATATTCAAAATAAAGTCATTTCAAATTTTAAGGGAGTATGAACAAAAATAATAAAAATAACACTCCATCAGCACAGGAACATATGCACATGTACCGCAATGAATTAATAACAACAAAAAGGAATTATTATTATTATTATTGACGTTGTCATAATAACAATTACAATTGATGGACTCTCAAACTTACAATTCACACTTTTTTTTATTCACAATAAACCGGTTAAAAACTATAACCCAAAATCTCTCTATCAACTTTTCTCTATACACCAATCCACACTAAATATCAAATGTTTCTGTACACTACACTCTCCTTAAACCCTAGAAAACTCTAAAACTTGCGAAGTACCCATTGGGACAAAATTCGAAAAACCTCAAACACCTCAAGACACTCGTCTTCTTGTCCCGAGTGACATGCAAAAACAAAATAAAAAAATTGAAGCATATATTCACCGAAAAAAAAACTACATCGCTAAATTGACATCATTTAGAAATTCACAGTGAATTTCTACTTTTTAGCCGTACAACACACCACACTTTAGGCTCATGTTAAACTATTTAATACTTTCAAGACGAGGCCTTCGTATCTTCACTAAACCTTCGCCATTTTCCCTCGAACCCATTCATTTTTTTCGGATTTCGAGGCAAAGAAATCATCGCCGAAGAGGTTAATGATGACGATGAGCCACTTTTATCTTTTCTCATACTTTGTCTACTAAGTTGATTACGGTTCGATTTGGACGATTGTTGTCGGCTTACAAATTTCCGTTTCTCAAAAACATCCTTCCGTTGTCGACTATTTTTTCTATCTTCCAATCCAGCCCGGATGTACAACTCTTTCGCTAACTCCCAGTGGCCGAGTTCTTCCTCTACTTCTGCAGCTTGCTGAAACCCAAAAACCACAAAACCCCAAATCCCACTGAGTATTTTTGCAGAAACGTGCGAATACGATTGAGTGTCCACATCATTTTTGGTCGATTTTGAAAGTGGCAAATCGCAATGCTTTCACACTTGAGCCTTCGGTTCATATAATGCAATAAAAAAAAAAAAACAAGCGACTTAGGGAGAAAAGCTTTAGGGCCTGGCTACAACAGAGTTCAAATTGAGTATAAAATTTTTGGCTACAGTAATTAGACCTGCAAAACCATTCTGTAGTCCTCATACTAATAATGGACAACTCCTCACGAGTTCAACAACAGTGTACATTAAATTTTTATGATTGTAAAAGAGCAAATCCAAGACTACATTCTTAAAGCATAATATACTAATGGCAGGACAGTATATTGACCAGGTCCACTGATTTGTATTCTATTTACGTGTGGTATACCGTAATACAATCAGACACATCACCTCTACATTTAGAACGTGACAAAAATTTACAAGGAATAGGTATGTTCTCCACAGATAGTAGCCCACCTTGCGTTCACATGACCTACATTTATCTGCTTCATTATTTTCTGTACTTTGGAATTTGGGGTGTCATATTTATTGAACACCTCATAGAACAATCATGCAAAGATCCTTTCAGTACGCATTATTCTTTCAATAAGTCTCGTGTAAAAAGTGTAAGAAGTGTAAAAAGTACAAAAAGTTCAAGTGTAAGTGTAAAACTGTAAAAAGAGTATATGTTCCTACCTGTTCAACATATGAAAAGGGTAAGAAAAAAACTGAGAAAAATGTGGACTTTTCCTACCTGCAAAACCGCAGGGTTGGTTGAATCGGCCGCCAAGGCGAGTCCCAAAACATCCCTCGAAGCTCGCAGATTACCACTTTGTCGTTCGAAAATAGCAAAAGCCTGATCCCAAAAAAAAAAACTCGCCGAAAATTAAATCTCCCTCATTCGCTAACAAAGAATCATGAGTACTAGAAAAAAAGCCATGACAGACCACATGTATGTAGTTAATTCACAAACCATAATAAGCCTTTTCTGCCTTTTCAAGGAAAAGAAAACATACAAAACCTCTGTGACAAAAATTCCCCTTTACAGATATATTGCCGTTTGGTCTATGAATCATGACTCCACATTTTAAGCTAATTCCCTCCCCGCCCCTTCCCTCCCTCCCTCTCTCCCAACCGTGAAAAGAAGTATAAGAGAATTAAAGGGCGAGGGAGATAGGGAGAGACCATCCAACTCTCCCCTTCTTCCCATCCCTTCCAATCCTCCCTCCCACCTAATCCTCCCTCCCGCCCTCCCTCCTAATCCTCCCTCCTGCCCTCCGTCCCAACAACTATACCTGAAGACATGCCACGTCAGCGGGTCGGGCTTGTAAACCACTCTCAAACAGTCTTCGAGCCTCCTCCAGATTTCCTGCCCTTTGTTCCATTAAAGCCCAAGCCTGTACGCGCCAACAGAAACAAAATCCTTATTCTGTAAGACGGTTGAAATTATAAAAATCTGATCAAGCTAACCTAATGAAATTGGTACTGAGAATTTCGAGCATCTGCTGGTCACTTAATATCTGCCCAGCACCTAATTTTTTTTTCAAAAGCAAAAAAAGGACTACTTCAACAAAAACAACCACACCACAACTACATGACTAAAAAATACAGGGCAAAAACCAGTGACAGCAGGCGAGAATGACAAATTTGGTGAACCAGCCAATGCCATGCATGAACAATACAGTACTTTTATAACCTTTTAGACCATACGTAAATCTTGAATTATCAAGACAATCAAACGACCAACAATAACAGGGGGAGGGAGAAAAAAAGGCATAATAGATGTGGAAAACATACCTGCCAGGCAAATACAGCCTCCGGAGCCACATTCACACATTGCTGATAAAGTTCGCGAGCTTTTTGCCGACTTCCTTCAGTATCCAGACGCGCTTCATTGTGGGCCCAAGCCTGCAGAAAAGGAAACATGAACCAATTAAAACGTTACCTCAAAATCCTTGGGGCTTCAAAGCATTTTTGGAGCAATAGTGCAGAAACCTGTTAATACAATTTTCTTTTGTGCTTCTGACTTAAGCAATATCCATACAAACAGAGAGACTACTGTCAATCACCATGGCTCGAGTGACATAATGCATAAAATATATTGGACGAGCCGGGTTTCTTGAGATACCCTGAAGTAACCTGCAGTATTGCAGTAGACCATACATTTTTGGATGAAAAGACAGTTCTGAAAAACATAAAAAAGGCTCAAATCACACAGTCGACATAAGTCTATTTACTTCTCCTCATGCTTGGGAGTAAAATACTCCATCCACTTGGCTACTCCATTTTCAAATTATTTGGGTTACCATACAGAAACCTACAACTGAAAACATTGTACAAAGTCATTTGGACAGACTCCTCCAATTTCCACATACACTATGTACTTCCTCTTCCAACATGTGAAAAGTCATAACTTGCTCACCTGCAATGTATGAATGTTTGACGGTGAAATTAATAAAGATTTTGCAAACAACTCTCTCATGCGAATCACATTTCCAAGTTCCGCTTCCATAACGCCCCACGCCTGTAAAAAAGACAAACTCGCACTAGTTTATATTAAAACCGCATTCCAGTTGTCACATTCCAGAACTATGAAAATGCCTCGACAAACAAAAACCCAGGGCAACAACAAAAAAAACTAGGGCTCGGCTTCATTCGAGCATTTACAGGTCGTTGAATGACCCATTTTCAGTGATTGGACAGTTTCTCAACAAATATAGAACTGTACAGCCACAAACTGCCCACTTCTTGAAACTGCCATAGTCAAAGACCAAAGAAAGCCAATGGTACCTAAAGCTGAAAGCCTGATAACCAACATATGTCTGCAGCATTTGTTCACAACATTTCTTCATGACAATGATCCACGGCATGTTTTACTACACTTGTTCATAACATGTTCCTACAACATTTTTGATCCACGACATTTTTTCATGACGACGTTTTATCGCAACAATATTTCACCACACTTGCACAAACTCGATTTTTTCAGAACATCATTTTTGCAAAACTCAGTTGTCATATTTTGAAACATTTGACCATAACATGTTTCCACAAAATTTTCTCTTCACAACATGTGTTACGAGAACATCCCCACGACATGAATCCAAGGAACTTTAGCAAGAATAATAGTTTTCACAGCACTTCCACAAGCATAATATTTTCACAGACAAAGCTAATTTCACAAGGTTGTTTCAACATAACTCACCTGCCAACACACGGCATCGGAAGGAGCTGCCGCGGTGGCGAGACGAAAGTAACGCCTCGCAAGCCCCCAATTATGGGCCGCCTTTTCCACGAGGGCCCGAGTTTGTAAAACCACTGGATTCTTGGGCTGTAGGAACTCGGCCCTCTGTAGTAACTCTCTCGCTCTTCCCCAACTTCCAGATCTCTTTTCTAACATGGCCCAGGAGTGTAAACAAACCACCTCCGCCTCTTCCAGCCCTTCAAGTGGTTCATCATTGTCCACCTGCGACAAGAGTAACAAAACCACAAAACAATGATTATTACCCTCCCAAAGAAAATATACATGAGTACAAAGCTCGTCTGCAATTAGCCTGCAGCTTTTTCTGGCCAAAAAACAAATATTACTCTTTACAACACTATTTCAGGCATTAGACTACAAGATGCTGTGTGAGCCAACACCAAATTAGAATTGTAAATACTAATTTTTCTTTGATACTTACATTCCTCTCATACTAATACCATGAACAGTGTACCTCTAGGAAAACCTAAATTAATTGCGTGTCAAAATACCTCACATAGTTATTCAAATTGACTTAAATCTATACAATTGAGACAACTTATATATCTGCAGACTTACAAAACTTGCATATTATCACAAAAAGACTCACTTTGGTGGGTGTTTTTAGAGCTTTTTTAAGGAGTTGGCGTGCCACATCCACTTGCCCATCCTGACTCTCCAAAGTGGCCCAGGATTGCAAAGCTCTCATATACTGAACTCCATAATCTCGCCAATAGTCGAAGACTTGAATACTCTGTTCATATCTAATTCTAGCTGCCCCAACATTTCCTGCGTTCCCCATAGAATAGAACCTGGAGTCAGACAAAAATCCTGGACAATTAAGGATTACTGCAAAAACCTCATCGTTATTTTTAAGCAGGGATTTGCCACTACGAATCGACTGAAAAAGGACATTCTTTATGCATATGGCTGCAGCAACCACAATCACCTCTAACCTCTTTAATGAGAGATAAGTACAGCAGCGAAAAAAAAAGAGGCAGGAAAATGTGTTAATTTCATGACAAGATTAGATGAATTACTAACTCCTTACCAGTTTGACGCTCTAGCTGGGCATAGTAAACCCAAACATTTGCATCCAGGGGATGATCCTTTACCAGCTGTAAAAATCCAATTCAGCCACCAGTATCAGCAAGAATTCTAGACAATTAAATTGACAGATGAGCTTTTATGGACAGTAAAAGGAGTCATCTCACGCACATGGGCAGATTTAGGTTTTACATCTAAAGCTTTTCAAAAGTCGAATACATCCAAGTCGTCTCATTCAACCAGATACCAAATTATGTCAAAAATCTCAAAAAAGAAAAAAATAAAAGTAATATAAAAGCGATCAAAACAAAAAACGAAATATTTGACTAAAAGCTAACTGAAACAAGAAGTTCCAATCACTAGGACAGTTAAAATTTAGCAATGTAATGCACAAACAGTCGAATAATTAGAAAAATAAGACAAGATTTGCAGCTATGACATTTTCAAACGGCAATTCAGGCAAAATAGGAATATTAAGAATAACTAGTGTTGAATGGCGATCCAGATTGCAGAAAATATATCCCAATATCAGTATATTGCAACATCGAAGATCTAAAAGAATCAACATCAACCGGATTTGCAAATAAATGTCAACAGTGCGCTAACAGACGGATAGGTGTCAGAGCTCAATATCCAAACACAAAAGAAACAGAAAGTATATCTTGCCAAATCTTAAAGAAACACCAAAAAAATTATGCTCGATATTTGAAACTACTTAAGATGGAAGGGATGGACGGAGGCAAGGGAGGCAAGGGAGGGAAGGGAGGGTGACAAGAGGGATGAAAAGCCAAAAAAAAATACCTGCTGCAGCAGAGCTCGGGCTTCACTTAAACTGGCACCTTTCTTCCGCACAAGCCGTCGAGCTTTCTTCAATTCCTCCTCCACCTCCAGCCCACTTTCCTTCCATCGACACGTTCTAAGATCTGGTGGGGCACTTTGAGCTTCACGAACAATCTCCAATTCCTGCGCTAATGTTGACTGGTCAATTTTGGCAAGACGAGGACTGCGTTTCAAAGCCAATCGGGCAACACTCGTCATAGATTCTTTTTTCTCCGAAATTTTTTCACCCAAGTCTTCCTTTTCCAGATCCTTTCTCTCCAAAACGGATACCTCAACAGCATGCCCAGAAACAGGAGGCAAAGGCTCTTGCGTTTCTGGTGTTGAATGGGTAACAATTTGACTAGGTACCAACTCTAGTTGTGAGTCTTTCATATACATCTCCTCAGTTGTCGTTGAGAGACCCTTCTCCACAACCAAAGCTTCTGTACCCGCACCTCCTCTATTTACTGGACTGCTAATTGTACCTTCAAAACCTAGGGCTGACGCTCCGCTCACTCCTACCCCCGTCACTGTCTCCCTCAACAATTTCTCTTCAAGATCTATGCGAAACTTTTCACTTCTATTTTTTTCTGTAGAGCCCAAATCGTTCTCCACCTCTGTTTGGGAAATACTAGCCAAAGTGTCTCTTCCTCCACTCCCTACACTACCTTCAGTTTTATCCATAACATCTGACACACCGTCTCCTGACCCCTTTCGCCTCCCTATAAACTCAATTTTCTCTTCCATTAGCAACTCTTCGATCAAACCTCTTGATTTTCCAATTCCTCCATTACCTTTCCTTACCGAAACTCCCTTCCCAGAAGAGCTGTGATCCCAAAATAGAGCTTCTAATTCTTCTTCAACCGTTTCATCTCTCACCACCTCCAATGTTCTCCAACCTCCTCGAGAAACTTTTGACCGTCTTCTCGAAACCTTCCCACCTGTCAAACTGGTCATAATTTCCTCATCGAGAAGCGCGGCGTCTCTGGCAGAGGATCTCTGTCCAGATGCAACAATTTGGGACCTTTGAGAATTTTCTTGTAATGAGGAACTACGGACCCCACCCTCCAATTCTCGAACTCGACGAAATGAACAACCTTTTCCAGAAAACTCACTGTGCCAATATCCTCCCTGCACAACATGACAAACTGATTTTAGAGCTAAGATGCAGCGGAACTAAGGGAGAGACAGATGGAGAGACTGAGGGAGAGATGGGGGGAGAGATGGGGAGAGAGACAGAGGGAGGGAAGGAGGGAGAGAGGGAGGGAGGGAGGGATGGAGGGAGAGGAGGAGAGAGGGAGAGACAGAGGGAGAGGGAGAGACGGAGGGAGAGGCGGAGAGATAGACGAAAAAAAAGACAGGGATAAACGGAGGGAGAGAAGGACGGAGAGACAAAAGGGAGACTGAGGAAAATAGCAAACCAAAAAGCTCTGTAGAGACCGTACACAAATTGTTTCCTAGAGATTCAATTGGAGTTTCTCTTCAGGAGTATTGAGACTGTTTTCTACAGACTATAAAAGCATTGATTTCACATAGAGTTTCAGTAAATATGGAAAGAACAACCCTTCTAGAAGAAAGGCTAAAAGAACAACAAAACACACAATTGGAAGAATGAAACAACAACAATAAGGAAAAAAAGTGAGGGAGCAGGAAAAAAAAAGATAACGCTAGTATATGACGGGCGCTCGCAATTGAGCAACACCATCAAATTACCCAAAACGGAAGAAAGAGAAGAGGAAAGAGAGGCGAGAGAGGAGGCAAAAGATGAGAGGACATAGGGGAGGAGAGAGGAAAGAAGAGTGGACAGAGGGGAGAAGAGGAGAGAGGGGAGGGAAAAGGCAGGAGAGAAGAGAGGAGAGAGGAGAGGAGAAGGGAGAGGAGAGAAACATTACCTGCCTAGTAGAACGGGTTCCTTCCAAGAGGCGAGAGATCGGCAAGGCAACGGTTGTCAATTGGAGATTGGAGATCGGATTGGAGGTCGGACAGCCATGGCTGGCGCAGGAGGAGGGAGGCGTAACAGAGGGCATGTGACAGCAGCATCCTGCCATGCAGCTCTCAGATGACTTTGACTTCAGAAAAAAGTGTTAAGAACTGCAAGCAGTTGACACGACAACTATACACAGAATTGTCGAAATAATATTTCTTAATTAATTTGCTATAAAATTGCTGGACACCTCAAGATTTTGGTAAAAGTGTTGATCTCACACTCGGCCACGTGTCTGTGAAAAGAGTGGAGAAACTAAATTCTAGTAACTGAGCAACAGTTGAATAGTAGTCCGTACGACAGTTGCAAGCCTCAAAGATAACGATAATGGAGGTAAAAGTCTAGAATTAAGTGAAGAGAGATTCGTCGTCGAATAAACAGTTGAAACTAAAAGGATGAAGCTATAAAGATTGAGCTATATTTGCAGAAAGTGCTTCTATTAGGTTTCGGGCAATAAGTTGTAATAAAAGAAGTGACACAAAAGTAACTGCAGGAGAACTACCGAAAATCCAGAAGATTTTTTTCGAGGAAACCCTAATCCAGTCAGAAATCACTACAACAGTATTTTTTTTCCGTCTTCAACCGTATTCCCAGTTGCAACTATGCCAAAGGATTTCCACACAAACAAAAAAAGGAAAAGGTAAGAAAACTCTTTGCAGTATGGTGAACTTTCCTTAAAACTTCAAAACGAATAAAACCTATTTTACTCTGTAGGCAACACTAAAAAGACAAGATTCGGAGAAGATATTTTCTCTAATTGCACACAACTTCCCCTCTCAACCTCAGAAAAAATCCTGTTTGCAGGCTCAAAATCGGCCAAATTTTAAAAAAACATCAACAATACAACTGATTATGTCAGCAACAAGAATCGGAAACAGAAATTTAAGGCAGAGGGGGAGTACAGCAGTACAGGAGTGTGACGTGACGTGACCTGCAGCAAGGCTGCCAGCGTGACGTAACATATGGGACGTGACAATAGACGTGGTTATTGACGACGTGGATCTGTCTGCAACTTAGAATGACCGTTTTGCGACGTGGCCGAATAGTAAGCGCGCGTCGAGATATGGGAAGGAATCGCGGGATTACTGGAAGTCTGAAGGGGGACGTTACATGAGTGACGTACTTTTATGACGTCATATTTTGTACCAGAACAGTTTGGTATGGGAGTATGAACCGTACCCCTGGACAAGCAAATTTTGTTTTTTGTTCTTTTTTACAACAACGAATTTCGTGTCCGAGTCGACATCGTAGTTCATAGATCGTAGAATTACATAGATCGACGGTCACGATTATACACAATTTTCCTCGAAACAAGGTGGCCATTTTATTTGATATTCTAATTACTTAACCAGTACGGCACATCCCTGTCTAAATGCCGCGTGTACGATGCTCGCAAAACGTCACGAAGCTTCGCATAATTACGCTAAAGTACAAATTGCCAGCATATTCAGGAATCAGGGCGGTTGCACATGTCGAAATTAGTACGATGCTTAGGGCACTTTCCCATGTGCTAAAGTTACAGTTATTTTCTGTCGTTTTCCTCTATAACTTGGGAAAAAACGAGAAAATAAGGGCACTTTCCCATGTGCTAAAGTTACAGTTATTTTCTGTTGTTTTCCTTTATAACATGGAAAAAAAGGAAAAAACTTGCAGCCGTACCAAAAAATTCAAATTACCACCGTACAAGTTGCGTTCCATTAAAACTTTAGTTGTACCGCAGTTTGTCGTCTATCGCGATGCAGTTTATCATTTAGCGAGTTTCGACCCACTTTCGCGTTCTTCCAGATCATCTTCAAACTTTATATAAAATCACCTCGCGAGATGATTTTAAATAAAGTTCCACAACCTCGGCGAATATGCATATGATTTCGCACGCATCGGAGGTTTTTGACAAAATTTTCCTCAAAAAAAAACCCACTGCACGTTTACAACCTGTACGTACTTTTTGCCGTGCACCTTTTTCCGTACAGAGGAATGGAGGGGTCTCGACCAACGGACGCCATTTCGCAAAAGCGAAGTTTGTGAAGGCGCGCCTCTCTCTCTCACTCTCTCACTACCACGTCTTTCTCACAATTTTTGCAACGAAAAATGTCTATAATGGTATCAAATGAAAGATCTATGAAAACGATTTCTTTTGACTATCTTTGAGCGTATTTTGATAGCAAGTAGAGTAAGAAAGGACAAAAAACAACAATCGCGAAATCATGGCAGAAAGTTTTTGAAGTTGTGACGTGGGCGCTGTCATAGTTGAGCGTGACGCGCATGACGTCACAATGTCACAAACCCTAAATACAATTTTGTGTCCTCCATTGGACCACAAAATACAGGAAGCCTCTAGATAGTATTTAACTAACCCACTTCAAGCCACAACCACTGCTGTACAGGAAGGCAAAATGACAGTTTGACTGTACCCCTATGCATCTTGGACTCCCTTGAGTCCGTAGCAAAAAGAATCACTGAAAACGGCCAACCAGCCGATAAGTTATGAGGCAGTAAAAATGCCAATTTGTACAAACTCTCAAAGGGAGAGGTGACTACCTACCAAAATTTTCTAAGTCCTGATTCCCTCTAATAACTTCTACCTATTGAAGTACGGACCAATCAAATTACTGTACCGTACCAAAAAGTACTACTGTCGGTGTACCTTTTCTACAGCCTATGTACGACAAGGCTATTAAGCGGACGCGTGTCTGTATTTCACTCGTCCGTACATTCTTCGGAATTCCCATGACCGAATGTCATCTCTCCACGTGGCTCCAGGTCATGCCACGTTAAAAAACGCCAAAGTGACAATTCCGGGACTTCGGCGATGATGTGCGCCGTTGGATTTTCAGCGGGACGCAATCTTGGCCGTTATAAATACTTGCGCGATATTTGTTTCACTATCGAAAAAAAATGCGTGATATCCGTTTTGAAATAGAATCGTACTTCATACTTTCATAAAAACTGTATCTATGCATGCCGTATACAGTTTTAGTTAATGGATTTGTTCCTCCCTAAATATATATATATATATATATATATATATATATATATATATATATATATATATATATATATATATATATATATATATATATATATCTATCACATACTATAGCATTTAGCATTGATCCTATTCCAACAGGATAAAGCTGATCGCTATCGGCCAACTTGACGAACCGCAAGTACCGCGATCGATTCCCGGGTCCGTCAGGTATATTTTTACTAACCTACTAAAAATAACTGCTTGTTGAACTAAGGCAGCCATGGATCAACCATCCTCTCTATCATTCAGTGACTACAACAAGTATGGGGGCTAGAGAGAGGAGGTGGAGGCAAGTTGCCCGTCCTTTTCTTTTCTTTTATCCTAACAAAATTAAACCTAGAAAATACTCTATAAATCTATTAATTTCAACACTAAACATCTACAACAACTCCACGTCGACAATGTGGCGTGCAGATATTGCGAAGTGACAAAAACTGTTCAACGTGCGGGTGGACGTTTGAAATCGAAATTGAGTGGAAGTTTCGCAACATTTTGTGTACAGTTTATGTGTCACATGTTTCGTACACGTCTACGTTTTTCACTTTTTGAAGTAACAAGTTATTTGCGATTACATCGGAATGCTCATAAAGATGTACGGAGAATCTTCGCTAGAAACAAAGCTACAAGATTAAAGTTTCGGTTACATGGGAAAGTGCCCTAAGCAACCGTACCAAAAAATTGAAATTACCACCGTATAAGTTGCGTTACCTTGAAACTTGACCCATTTCCGCGTCCTTCCGGCTCATCTTCAAAACTTTATATAAAATCACCTCGCGAGGTGATTTTAAACAAAGTTCCACGACGTGGGCGAATATGCATATGATTTCGCACGCGATGGAGGTTTTTGACAATTTTTGTGCCCGGAGTACAAAAAAAAAACCTAATGCACGTTTCCAGCCTGTGCGAGACTTTTTTCCGTGCGCTTACAGTAACCATGGAAGGAGTCTCGACCAACGGACACCATGTTGCAAAAGTGAAGTCCGTGAAAGCGCCTCTCTCTCTATCTCCCTCTCCCACTAACGTGTATATCTCACAATTCTTGCAATGAAAAAAGGCAAGAAAGGTATTAAATGAAAGATCTCTAAAAAATATTTCTTTTGGCTATCTTTTAGCTTATTTTGATGGCAAGTAGAGTGAGAACGGACGATAAAACAAAATCGGGAAACCATGGCGGAATGTTTTAGATTCAGTGACGTCGACCCTATCATAAGTGAGCATAACGTCAAAATGTCACAAACCCTAAACATCTATAAAGTCACAAGTAGCTAGACGTCTACAAACGTCGCTATTTTGTAAACGTCATCAATTGTCGCGAGTTTTGTAGTCGTCTACAACGCGTCACAAATTACACCCATGTCTACATCCGTCACGATCTAAAGTAACGATTTGATTTTCTTACATACGAATGCTCTGAAAGTAGTACGGAGAATCTTCGCTAAAAACAAAGTTACAAGAATAAAGTTTTGGTTACATGGGAAAGTGCCCTTAGTTGTACAAGTACGAACCATCGCGTGAAAAGGTAGGGATTGCATTTACAGTACACCGTGTATCGCTATTGCCTATTAGTGTGAATAATTTTTACGCCCCTTAGAACATTTTTTCTCCGTACACATGTCCGATTTCCACATGGAGGTCGCCGATCGGAAGGTGAAAATCTTGGATTTCAATCCCAACCGTTAGATCCACAATCCGACATGCGTGTACGAAGAAAAAATGTTTAAGCGGCAAAAAAAACATTAACTCTAATAGCGATACACGTCATAGTTCAAAAGTAGGCGTTTTTATGGTAGGCCTTTGGTCGGCGCCTTTATCGTAAGTTGTGTTACGGGCTTTTCATGTGATCTTCTTAGAATGCTACTTTGATCAGCGACTGTCCGATTGTTCAAATCTGACGGTGTAAATAATTTTTTTTGGTCCGAATGTTTTAATTGCTACAATTTTTTGTCCGAATGTTTTAATTGGTCCGAATAGGTCCGAATACATTATGGGTCTTAAGGTCATATTGTATGTTTTGCATACAATAGGCATATTGTATGGGCCTACTTTCACCTACTTCTGAACTATGATACACGGTGTACTGTACTGAACCTACCGTTGTTTCGTATTCTGATTATATCGCGATAATTATTTGCTAGTCCCGGAGCGAAATATCGGCCACCCTCACGATAATCGATATCTCGGCTATCGCATTTATCGCGAGAAGAAATTACCCGATACACAACAACTGCGTTACGACTTTTACGATATGTTTTTAGAATGCGTAACAAAACACGTGCCCGTGTTATGTTCATAATATGGTCCGGGCACACCATTTAGATGACGTCAACTAGCGTCAGATTTCAATGTCAGCCTCCGCGTCAAAACTGTACCAAACGGAAATAAAGGATGCGATTAGCCGATTACATCGATCGAAACAGAAATATCTTATTCATTCGCTTGTCGCGTAGCACCGTACCTTTATATAGCATTCACATTGGCGCATGGAGATAAAAACCAGTTCTTTTCTTGCTTTTGTCCGAAGACAATCTCACACGTGTAACAGGCGCTAAACATGTATCCGCGTCAAAGACCACAAAGTTTTATTCACATTTTTCGTCGGTACCGAGTTCATTTGAAATAATGACAAAACTGTACTGTAGTCATCCCACCATCCAGAGATTCGAAGGTCTCACGTTTTTTGTCATGACTTGAGTTCAGGTACATATGAGACAAGACCGCGGTAAATATATCAGTCCCCTTCTCATTTCGCCTTGAATTTACGTTTCCTCTGATTATGTCGTAATTTCTTCTAGGTCACGGGAGCCGTTACACTACACTATTTTAGGTCCGAGAACGGCACGAAATGGTACAAAAGTACAGTTTTTACATAAAATTCAGATGCCAACATGCACCCTGGTGTACGCTCGAAAGTAAATCTGCCACCTGGCAACGCGTCTGACAACTACACCGTGAATCGTTATTAGCGTATAGAAATTATTAGTGTATATAATGAATTAGTGTCATTTACGCTAATTTGTGTATCAGTACCATTTTCAAAAAAATGTTTTATTGTAATTTCTCCATAACGCTGATTTGGGTATACAGGATCCGCCGTCGTATCATATACGGTAAAATAGGTAGAAGTACAAAATTTGACAATCCGTACGACGTGGCGTCCTTCCACTGTAAAAATCCATAATTCTATTTTGGGTTTGCGAATATACAATTATTGCACCGTGCATAATTATACACTAAAATAGGTACGAGTTAAAACCGTCGGAATGTACGGTTATGTGTACTTTCACTTAAGTTCATTCGTGACTCTAATAAGCGTTTGTTTCGCACGCGGTGAATATGATTACAGTAAAATAGATGCGAGGACAACATAGGACGAAACGTACATTGTCGCGTCATAAAGTCGATTCTATGCTTCGGGGTTGTAAAACGCAATTATCTCATAACGTTATGTAACTGTACAACTATAATACGTTCAATCGTTTCAGTTTGTTCTTGTGTGTAGAACGCAACTATGATAGGATCTAAATAACTCACAGTGCTACAAACAGCAGCAGAAGCATCAGAAATAAAACATTTTCACACGAGAGAGGACAGTCCATAAAAGCCAATATATTTTATGAACGTTTTTTTCATGATCAGTGTATTTTTTTCCTCTCACTTATCTGCAGTATATAGTATACATTAGGCGTCACGTCACAACTTCAAAATATAAACTAAGACTAATTATAGTGCGCACTAAATAATACCAAACAAACAAATCAACACAAAACTACGTAGTACTAACGTATTACCGAAAGGTACACACAAAACCAAATAACGACAAACCTTACATACCAAACAATATCTGTACCTGGTCGTCGCGAAACAGAATCTACGCGAGACCGGGAATCTTCAAACAAACTGCGAGACATAAAGGACACGAACAAGACCGCACGCTTGACAACAAAAGACAAACTGGAACTATTTGGTCGCGCGACAGGCCGCGACAACCGATTACTATTTTGATTCTAACAATCCCCCTCTCAAAATAGTGATCATTACACCAAGCCTAATTTAGGTCTTCCTCTCATAAAAACTTCATGAGTCGCGGCTTTCGTCAGCATATCCGCGGCTTCCTCCAACGTCGTAACGTACAAAAATTCAACCTCCTTTGCAGCGACCAAATCTCGTACGAAGTGCCACTGGATCCTGATATGTTTTGTTCTTTTGTGGAATACAGGATTCTTGACCAACGCCATCGAACTCATACTGTCAGAATAAATTTTCATACAGCCAATAGGAATCTTCAATTCTCCAAGTAATTCCTTGATCCAAATCGACGCCTTAGAAGTATGACACGCGGCCATGTACTCTGCTTCGGTTGAACTCAGTGCGACAGTTGGCTGAAGACGAGAGCTCCAAGAAATGCAGCACCGCAAAAAACAAATGCATAACCGGACGTTGACTTTCCTGTATCAAAGTCGCCGCCCCAGTCCGCATCACAATACCCCACGCAATTCAAAGACTCTTGTCTATATTGAAATAATAATCCAATCTCAGTCGTACCTGCAAGGTAACGAAAGATTCTTTTCAAGGCTTCCCAATGAATCTTCTTAGGAGCCTGACAAAAGCGGCTCACGACCGATACTGCAGCTGAAATATCCGGTCGCGTGGCAACACTTAAATACATTAAACTTCCAACGGCTTCACGATAGGGCACGTGGACAGTTTCCTCCTCCTCAAATTTGCGATATTGTAGTTTGGAATCTAGTGGTGTCAAAACCGGCTTAGAATTCAGCATAGCAAATTTTGTCAGTACTTCTTTACAATATTGCGCTTGCGATAATTTAATATCCCCGTTATCGTACCTCAAAACTTCCACTCCAAGAATATATCGTACTTCTCCCAAATCTGTGACTTTAAAATGTAATCGCAGGTACTCCTTCAATTCCGCGATTCTTATCAACTTGTCACATATCATCAAAAAATCATCCATATATACAGAAAATATAATTTGATCATCCCCCTCACCTTTTACGTAAACTCCAAAATGTGAAACTGTCCGAACGAATCCAAATTCAGTAAGGACCTTGTGTAAGCGTAAATACCAAGTCCTTGGTGCTTGATTTAGTCCGTACAAGGACTTTCGCAGCCGCCATACATTCCCCTCCTTCGACACTACTCCTTCCGGAACCTTCATATAAACCTCCTCCTCTAAGTCACCATTCAAGAACGCCGTCTCTACGTCCATTTGGTGTATGTGTTTCTTGCCGGAAGCGGCAATAGCAACAATCATCCTCAATGAATCAAACTTAACAACCGGTGCATATGTCTCCGTATAATCTATCCCCTCCCTTTGTTGAAAGCCCTTGCAAACTAGCCGAGCCTTATGTTTTACTACTTCCCCCGATGCACCAGTTTTGGTTTTAAAAATCCACTTCGCATCAATAGCATTTTTACCCTCCGGTAAACTTACCTCCTCAAATGTTCGGTTGTCGATAATAGATTGAAGTTCTCTTTCCCACGCCGGTTTCCAATGCGTCTCCCAATCGCATGATTTATGTGCCTCAATGTACGATTGCGGATCGCCCGGCAAATTTTCGCATAATGATTGCTATAAGAGGAAATCATCCTCCCTCTCCCCCGAAATAAAATAATATGAATTTTCCACATTCCCTTTACCATCAAAAGAAAGACGAGCCGGTTTCTTACCCTTATTTTCACGTATACTCCTCCTCGGCTCAAAATCTTTCTCCTCCCTCGCCGGTTCCTTCTCAATAATATTTGGTTCACTCGATTTAGAAGACGAGGATTTCCTCGTGTCCGAAGACATTTGGGAATATTCGCTTCGCGAATCCCCACCAATGTTACCAAAATTTACATTCTCCAAAATTTTACCTTTCCCCCTCTTAACATTGGAGGTGGATTCCGGATCAACTTCCGTGTCCGAACCTTCAATGTCATTAAGATCACCAATGTCAAATTCCTCATGAAAATCAATATTCGAATGTCGCTTAGCCGATCGAGAGATTGTGGATAATAAGTCCTCGTGAAAGTCCACATTTCTCGATTCCTCAATGATATTCCGAATCGGATCATAAACTCGATAAAGACTCCCTTTTTCACTATACCCAACGAAATAACCACTCCAACTCCTCGATGCAAACTTACCCTTTCTTTTTTGTGATTGAATATAAACCGACGCACGACATCCCCAAATGCGAATATGATGAAGAGTTGGTTTTCGGCCATTCCATAATTCGTAAGGAGTTTTGTCACCCGAAATTGTCGTAATCCTCCGATTGCAAATATAATTCGCCGTTAAAATTGCATCGCCCCATAAATGAATACTCCTCTCGGATCCGTGTACCATGGATCGTACCATTTCTTGAAGCGTACGATTTTTCCTCTCGGCAATGCCATTAGATTCCGGTGAGTAAGATGCGGTATATTGGTGAGAAATTCCCCACTCTTTGCAATAAGGATCAAAAGCAAGAAACTCCCCTCCATTATCCGATCTTATGGATTTTAATTTTCTCTCACATTGTCTTTCGGCCATAACATGCCACTTTTGAAAGCGTATAAATGCTTCGGATTTGTGTTTGAGTAATATTACCCCTGTGAATCGAGAAAAATTGTCCACCACCACCATAATATATTTGTTTCCTCCAATCGTCTCCGGTTTAACGTCCCCACATAAATCAATATGCACAAGATCAAGCGGATGCTTAGAACGATGCATCGGATCCTTAGCCGGATGTGGCTTTCGGATTTGTCTCCCTTTACTACATCCTTCGCACCCGTTAATTTTCTCTCCCGACGCCAAATCCAATCCCCTTACGCTCCCATTTTTTATCATTCGTCGCAAACTCGCCTCGGATGTGTGACACATCCGGTGGTGCCATAATGTCAAATCGCCTTTTAAATCGGATATTTGTGAAATAATACTGGCGGAAATTGGGGAGGATTTAGGCCGACGCCAAAATAACCGACTGTGCATAAATTCCGTGACCTCCCCTTCGCCGATTTGTACACCATCCGGTCGTACAATTTTAATTGTTGAATCTCCGTACGAAAGTACGCTGCAACCTGTTCGTTGAATTTGAGGTACGCTAAGAAGGTTCACTGAACCTTCGGGTAAATATAAGACATTTGTAAGTTCGATCTGCGTCAGTTTTTCAACGTCGCGTGAGTCCAAAATAGGTAAGTCAATCCGTACAGTACCCACTGTACCGATTGAAATAACCTGTCCACTTGCGACAGTAATTTTTTTCGGTACCGTTAGTTGCCGTAGGTCATTGAAAAGGGACGCGTCCGTGCATACGTGATGCGACGCTCCCGAATCGATTATCCAGTCCTTTTCGTGTCCTGTAGTACCTGCCAACGAATCGCGCGACAGGTTAAGGACCGAAAAAATTTGCGGTCCTTCACCATCCCCCTCAAAATGTTCATTACCAACGAAATGTCCTCCTCCCCTTCCATGGCGGCCTCCGCGACCACCGCGGCCGCCGAGACGACTGCCGCCGCGACCACCGTACCGGCCGCCGCCGTCTCCTCTACCGCCGCTGCCGCCACCTCTACCGCCGGCGCTTCCATTTTCTGACTTCGAATAACATTGGGGGCTGATATGGCCCCATTTCCCACAGAAATGGCATTGGCGCTCCTTGTCCGGACAAGAGGCCGCCATATGACCAAGTTTGCCGCACTGAAAACAGGCAATATTGGTCAGATCCGCATATCCGGGCTGGGAGGGAGATCTCCCGGCCCTTTCGTTTCCTCTTCCACCTCTTCCTCTCGGATTTCCTCCTCTTCTACCTCCTCTTCCCCGAAAATAATTTAGATCGGGCAACTCCGGTGTCGTCGCATTGAGGGAACCGGTCGGTTGAGCTCCCCTCGATGAACTTGGACGATTTGCTTCGGTAGATTTGAGGAATGTAATAATAGAATCCAAGGTATTCGAATCCCTCGATAAGAGAATATCCCTTAAATGTATCATTTTCTCCGGTAGAGCATGGGTGAACACCGATGCCTTATCATTCTCTTCAATAAATTTTCCCATATTTGCGAGTTGCTCAATAATGATATTAAATCTTTTTGCGGCCTCATCGATAGATTCGTTCGGTTTCACTTTGAAGGATGTATAGTCGGTATAAATGTGTTGTCCTTTGTTTTGAAGACTTTTCTCAAAATGATTCTCAAGGGCTACCCAACAATCATGGGCGAATCTCCGAGTGAGAAATAAATCATGTATGGAAGTGCTACATGATTGAAATAAACCGCCGACGGCGGAAAGATTTTTCTTTGTCCATACGCGATAAGCTCTCCGATCCGACGTAGGCATCTTGTCCACCCCTTTTACTACCTTCCAAAGTCGCTTCAATTTAAATTGACCTTTGATATATTTCTTCCATGATTGATAGTTCGTTCCATTGAAGATGACGATCTTTCCGGACATAGATTCAACATGCTCATCTCCTTCACTCCAATCATCAAGATCGGAATCATCATCAATGGGAAGTTTCCCTTTTCGGATTAATTCTCTCCTCTCTTCTTCATCTACTTCATCTCCTTCCGTATCGGCGACGCTTTGTGTCGGAATGGGATCTCCGAAAAATGGAGGTCTCGTGACGCGGTTCGAGTCCGAGATCCGTTGATCAACATAACGGAAAAGACCATCCATCATATTTTGAAGTCGATCTTGCATCGCATCATCTTCCTCCTTCTTTTTCACCTCATTCTCCTTCTTTTGTCCAACCGGATCGACCGGAACGGCTTCCTCAAAAGTTTTGCCGGTGAAAGCAAATGGAGTCTCTACTTCCGGATCCGACGATGATTCGGATTCAGTTGGATCTGGAGGATCCGGATCCGGAGGACGAGGAATCATCGTAGAAGAAGAAGGCATCATGGGAGAGGGGGTATTTTTCTTCTTTCTCCCCATGGCGGCCAAACTAGCCACCCTTTTACACCTCAATGGAGCACACAAGCTCCGATACCACTTGATAGGATCTCAATAACTCACAGTGCTACAAACAGCAGCGGAAGCATCAGAAATAAAACATTTTCACACGAGAGAGGACAGTCCATAAAAGCCAATATATTTCATGAACGTTTTTTTCATGATCAGTGTATATTTTTCCTCTCACTAATCTGCAGTATATAGTATACATTAGGCGTCACGTCACAACTTCAAACAATAAACTAAGACTAATTATAGTGCGCACTAAATAATACCAAACAAACAAATCAACACAAAACTACGTAGTACTAACGTACTACCGAAAGGTACACTCAAAACCAAATAACGACAAACTTTACATACCAAACAATATCTGTACCTGGTCGTCGCGAAACAGAATCTACGCGAGACCGGGAATCTCCAAACAAACTGCGAGACATAAAAAGACAAGAACAAGACCACACGCTTGACAACAAAAGACAAACTGAAACTATTTGGTCGCGCGACAGGCCGCGTCGACCAATTACTATTTTGATTCTAACAGATGCATATTCTGTTATTTCCAAGTAGCTCTCCGCCTGGAGCCTTAACGTGCTCCCACTCAATTCCTTGTGGCCTAGGCATGGATGCTTCTCTTTTGGTTTGTGGAAGCTTAAAGGGTGGCTTCAATGACAAGTTTAATGGTCGATTTTATGTCGTCTCCAATGGCGGCTTCCTTGTGCAGGAGGAGTGGAGGACAGATCTAAATTCGCGCTTGAAAATGAACCAACGTCTCTTTTTTTGAAAGCGTCCTTACAATTTTCCGTACAGAGTGAGGAGTACGAAATTTACGAAATTTATGAAACACGCGAATACTATGTAGTTTTCGGAAAAAAATCCAAATCCGTTCGAATTGGACATCAATGTTGATGAGTCCCGTCTTCTATATCAGATTCAGTACTCTGCAAAAATTCCCATCATGAGCCGGCTGTTGTTTCCCGCCGGCAAATAAGCGAGTAACAAATCATCGAATTTTCCTGTTTAAATTACCTTTAGGTCAACAGTACGGATTTCCTCTACGAAATGCCAAAATTCGCCAACGAAAATCTGACGATTGTCCATCGGCTGAAAAAATCGTGGCAGATTCCAACCAACTATGTCTGGACTAAAGTTTTTGTCGGTTTTCTACTGCGTGAATTCAATAAAACCTTTCCCGGGTAAACTTTCAGTAGCAAATCAGAATTTACACGCGTTTAGAAAGAGAAACCGAACAACGACAAAGACACAATTGATTGTTTGTCTCATTCACAGTCTCAGGGTTAAGTTCCATTAGTCGAAAGTGGGGGTGATTTATAGAAATCCGCGCCTATCCGTACTAAAATGTATCGCTTATTTTGTTATTATACGCGAAACAACATTACAGAGACTCCTTTGCCAATACTCTCTGAAGGTCTGAGTAGTAACATCGACCGTCGCATATTCATTCGCGAGGCATTCACTTCATTTTTCTCTGTAGGTGACAACGTTGTTGGAGGAGGTGGGTTGTCACCTAGAGAAAAACGTGAATCTTGACACAATGGACGATCAAGCTACGTGTCACGATGGACAACCAACGAAAATTCACAAGATTTGCACATGATATGTACATTTCAAAATGCAACCCGAAAATTAAAAAAGTAATCTCGAAACGGTCCTTCGTCGCGCTATTTCCAGCAAAGGATTTTCGTCATGTTCGAAAACAAGAACCCTAAAAAATGAGCTGGCGTATAAACTGGCGTTTGCAAAAAAGTACAAACGTTCTGTCGTAATATGACTTGGTAGTTGATACGCAGGTAAATGGTGCGCAAGTGAAGATTTGAATTGAAATTTGTAGTGTTGGGTATCAGGTAAAATCATATTGCGATAATCCCGGTATTCGATATATCGATTATCGATCGATCAGAGGCCTCGATATGTCGTACCGGGACCAACATAAATTATCGCGATATATTTGGTAAAGCATTTGCCGACTTTATTAAAAAGCGCGATGGTAAACCATCTGAGTCTATAAGAACAAAAGGAAGTAGCATTGCTAAAACTGAAAAACCACATAACAAGGGAATAAACAGAAGGGAAATTCAAGGCAAAAACTAAAATAAGGAAAGGTTTATGAGAAGAGTAGAAAAGAAAATAACAAATGGTTTACAAGAAGACTGCAGGTTTTCTTTTAGGTTTTGTAGTGGTTAGCGGAATTCCAGATTTTGGTTGAAAGGTTACACGTTTTTCTTAAACCAACGTTGTAGGAGTAAGGAGAAAGGAGGAAGGAAGGAAGGAAGGAAGGAAGGAAGGAAGGAAAAAAGGAAGGAAGGAAAGAAGGAAGGACGAAAAGAAGAAAAATGATTTATAAGAAGATGAAAAGGTTTTTATCGGTAAGTCAATGTTCTTTTTCTTAGAAGATTCCTTTTTAACTAACGAGGATAAAAAACAGAATCGATCTATACTCGAGCGCTTACTGCTATAATAAAAAAGTGTGAAATAACTATTGGCAAAAATGTTTGCTTGGGTAGATTATTTGTAACAAAAAAAAATACTTTTATCTTTTCTAGAATATCTTTTGGACTCCCATACAGGATCAAAAATTGGCAACAAAACCATCCATCCCCACTTCTAACATCTATATATATTTTTTCCATTATTTATTTAACTATCTATACATTAATTTTTTATTTCCTAGCGTTCAGCAAAAGTTTAAAAACCATAATCGTTGAACATCACCATATCTATTTTAACTTTTTTTTTTTACTTTTTTCCACCATATTTTCACAGGATGTACCACAAGCTGCAAAAAGTCCAAAAAATGAAAAGAGCAAATTTTTATTAAAACATAGACCAAAAAATATATATCCTAAAACAAAACCAAATATTAAAAGAAAACCCAATCCTCAAAAATCAAATCCTTAAAAAACGATACCATAAAAAACCAAATTGGAAACACTAAATTGACATCACTTATTACCCTAAAAAACTGCTCACCTGTAAACCAAATTCCACATGGAAATAAGGAAAGTTTTTTGGGATACTTGCTCTTAATCCCTTCCCTCTCGTATCGATTAACTTTTTTGCGTTGTGTTGACTCCACTCATCTTCTGCCTCGTCGATCGCCTAATTTTCATTTAAAAAATTTAGAGTGTCAAAAACTTCTCAATAATTTTATAATTTTTCATAATAGTGTCAGAAGATTCTCTAATTTTTCATAAGTTTTTATAATACTTCAGAATATTTCATAAGAGAATCGGAGATTTCTCTAATTTTTCATAATTTTTTTGTAATTTTTCGTAATTTTTCATAATTTTTCGAAACACCAGCAAAAATCAAAATTGAACTTGGATGTATGGAAAGGAAGAGGAAGGGGGAGGGCGGAGGGCGGAGAGGAGAGAGGGGAGAGGGGAGAGGGGAGAGGGTAGAGGGTAGAGGGGAGAGGGTAGAGGAGAGAGGGTAAATAGGAGAGGGGAGAGGGGAGAGGGGAAAGGGGAGAGGAGAGAGGGGAGAGGAAGGGGAGAGAGGAGAGGAGGGCAGAGAACGGGAGAGGAGGGCAGAGAAGGGGAAAGGAGGGCAGAGGGGGGGAGAGGAGATAGGGGTACCTTCTTAAAATATAAGGGAGCTTGTTTCGAAACTTCTTCCGGAACCGGAATACATTCGACAAAACAATGTCTTTTTTGTCGATTTAACGCAACTGCCGTTTCTATAAACAAAACATCTTGACCTTGTTGCGAAAACATTTTGATCAAACATTTTTTGAAATTTCTAATTTCTTCCCAAACATCTTCGTCAACGCCTCGTGTAGATCCTTCGTGCTGCCCAAAAGAGAGACAAAAAGAGGCAAAAAGAGAGAAAAGAGACGAAAAAGTGAGACAAAGGAGGGAGGTAAAAGAGAAACAAAAAAGTGATCAAAAAGAGACAAAAAGAGATAGAAAAGAGAGGAAAAAATGACGAAAAACCAATATTGACATAGTAAAACATCGGAACCAAAATTTTGAACATTCTATTAAAGTTCTCCTACGGAAAAAAAGTTGGTATTATAATGTCATATGTCATTCCCCCAATAATTTCCTAAAAACAAAGTGGGCAACTAGTGTACAAACAAAAAAGTGAGTAATTACTATATATTTCCCAAGGAAAAGAAGTGGGTAACAAAAGAGTGGGTAACAGAAAAAAGTGGCTATAATAAAAAGAACGGGTGAAAAAAGGTAAAATTTCCCCTAAGAATCTCCTAATGAAAACAAAAATGTGGGTGCATATAACCATTACCTGCATTGTACAAATAAAACAATGTCCATCGGAAAGAGGATTTCTGGGGGAAAGCATCAAATATGTTTTATTTCCGATAGCAATCATTAAATTTTTCGGTTTATTTGGTCCATCGAAACAAAATTGACATTGTAATTGATTTTTCCCCATTCGGTCAAAATCCGCCCTTTGTCGGCACGCTTGACGGTCCATTTGTTTCTTTCTGTCAAAAAAAAAAAATATTAAACAACAACAACAACAACAACAACAAAACGAAAAATTAAAAAATAGTGAAAATCAGCACGACATAATGTAAAATGACAAAAATGACAAAAATGACAAAAGATGATTCGAAAATGACAAAAATGACAAAAAATGAAGAAAGACGACAAAGTGACAAAAAATTAAGAGAAAATGACAGAGAATGACAAAAAATATATAGAAAATAATGAGAAACGCAAAGAGAAACGGAGAATAACAGTAAAACAATGTAGAGAAACAATAAAAATATAGAAGAGTAACGTATAACAACATAATATATCAGCAAGCGACATAAAAAAAAAAAATGTAAAGAAACATAAAATAACAAAAATAACAAAAATAACAAAAAAAAAACAAGTGAAAAAAAAAAAAAAAAGAAAACAAAAAAAAAAAAAAAAAGTAAAAAAAAAAAAAAAAAAAAAAAAAAAAAAAAAAAAAAAAAAAAAACAAGTGAACAAAAAAAAAACAAGTGAACAAAAAAAAAAAACAGAACCAGGAAGTATTATAAGAGTGTTTCTATGAAAATGACATGATTGGAGCCCAAAATTTCAATGCATTTCTGCAAAATCATGGAAGATATATGAAAAGAAAAATACTTTCTCCTTTACATGATTTAAAAAAAAATAAAAAAAATATGATCATTTTTCTGATGATCACATTTCCCATCGCAGTTTCTGACGCCAAAATTGCCTTTTTTTCAAGTTTCAATGCAATATTAATACACCCAAGAAAATAAAAAAAATTACACATCCTAACAAAAATCTCATTCATATAAAACAATGGACCAAAAAAACAATTTCAGTAAGAAGACCAGTATTGTTTCTCACTATTCATAAAGGTACAAGAATCTTTAATATTAATGTGAAAATAAATTTATTTATACTAATTCAAGGTTCTCGTATGTACAACTTTCAAGTCCCTCAATTAATGTTATATTAACGCAAACTTTACGATTTGGGTTAAAAAAAACTCGAAATCAAACCAGTACCATTTTCCCTATGAGCGATAAACTGTGTAAATAGTTTGAAAAAACCTAAAAAACCCTCAAAACATACCTAGTTCCTTTTTTCTCGCGAGATTCTCCCAATTCCAATCCCATATCATAATCATATTCGTCGTCTGCGGTAGGCATTGCTTTAAATTTTTGATTTTTGATAATATTTTCCGCTAAATTCGAGTCATAATTTTCTCCCATGGCTCCATGTTTTTGTTTTAAAACCAATTTTTTCAAATTCCAGTTATCATCGTCGGCAAAGTACCTGGATTTCAACCAAAAAAATACATAGGAAAAGGGAAAGTTAGTAGAAAAGTAGTACTTTTTTTTTTTTAATTAGCAATTTTTTTTTAACTAACTGTAAAAACAATGCAGCAGTGAATGCAGAAATTAAAAAAAAAGGGTCTCGTTTTCCTCCTTCACAAAGTTCCCCTTTTAAATTAAAAAAAAATTGATGTCAAACTGGCACATGGACAGAGAAAATGATTAAAAGAACAAAAACGAAACATAAACAAGCTTAAACAAACATAAATAAACAGAAAGTAAGGATAAATTAACATGAAATACAAACGTAAATAAATGTTAATAACCATAAACAAGCATAAGTAAACAAAATATAAGCATATATAAGCATAAATAAACATATACAAGCATAAATAAGCATATGAACATAAAATAAGCATAGGTAAGCATAAATTAACATTAAACAAGCATAAATAAGCAAAAGCAGGCATCAATAAACAAAAAATGAGCTTAAACGCGCATAAAGTAAACAAAAAATAACGATAAAATAAACATAGAGGAACATAAAATAAACACTAACAAACATATATAACCACAAAATAACATCAAATTGACATATTAAGCATCCACAGATCCATAAAAAAAAAACATAAAGGTTGACAGACGCAAATACAGAAATAAAAACAGCAAAATCGACAAAAACAGAAAAGACAAAAAAAACAAAAAAATATTTACTGTTCTAAAAACACAGGATATGAGAACATACTATGCATTTTCCATCCAGATTTTACTAAATTAAATGCAGGTTACCTAAAAAATTTATGTCAAATCAAATGCATCTTAAACTTGAAAGTGAAATTTAAATTCAAAAAGTAAAACAAGCTCTCATTTTCTGGACTTTTAAACTATCCCATTCCCTTTTTTTTTCATTTTAACCATTTAAAACTACCCAATAATTAAAAAAAAAAACCCAATTTCAAACATACCGTGCTCTCGCAGGTCCCTCCTTCGCACTTCCCATTTTTGGTGGATCGTTGTCATATCTCTGTACCGCTTTTCCTTTCTTTTCTCCCTCTCCTTCCTCACTTTTAGAACATATATTTGTAAACGCTCCCTCAACCGCAAATCCTTGGGCATTAATAAGTGGTAACTGAACCACTTCTTTTTTACGAAGATTTTCTGCCTCCTCCTGCAAAAACACATGTAAGAAACCGAAAACAAAACAAAGAAAACAGTAAGAAAAACAACAAAAAAAAACGGAAAAAAGACGAGGAAAAAAAACACAATAGGATTCAATTTCAGATCAACATCCAGCGGTTCATTTTCAGGTGTTATAGAACTGTCTTGTTTAGGATTACAGGAAACTACACCGTTTACCAAAATTAGGCATACCATATAGGTCTGTTTTTGTGTTTTTTTAAAATACAGTTATTTCTGTCTGTTAAGCACTGAAAAAAAATGAAAAAATGAAAAAATGAAAAAAAACTGAAAAAATGACGATGCACTCAATATGGAAGCATAATACCAACACTCGTGTGGATTATCGTAGAAATGACAATAAAACCACAACAAAAAAAAACAGAATTCAAAATATTACTAGTGATTGGTGCATAACAAAGATATTACTAGTGTATAAAAAACAACCATATGGTTCCTTCAACGTCAAAATCCAAAAACTATTTTTTAGCTTTAGTTTGTTATCATGCAAAGAAAATACTTATAAAATTTGCCCACACTAAATTCACATAGTTGTTAACTCAGTTTAAAAACATGATAGAAATCATACTAAGTATTTTAGACATTTTTCATATACCATTTACATAATTGTTCACTTAGTTTAAAATCATGACGGACTATACAAAAAAAATACTAAATAATACACATTCCATAAAATCATGACAAAAACTATACCTTGAAAGCGTCTCTTAACTAAAATCATGACCAAAATAATTATTAAAAATGCTGATACTAGTCACATAAGTGTAACTTATTCTAAAGTCATGAAAAAATACCATACCTGAAGAGCGTCTGCTTCTTTCAATTTTCCCATCAGTCGCAATTTCATTGCTTTTGCAGCTACCTGATTGGCGGACAAAGGAGGAGCCCCACCACCTTGAGCCCCTCTTGAAATTGAATCCACCTTCTCTTTCTCCTTCTCCTCTTCCTTATCCTTCGCCATTTCCTTCTCCTTCTCCTTCTCCATTCCCTTCTCCTTCTCCATTCCCTTCTCCTTCTCCTTCTCCATTCCCTTCTCCTTCTCCTCCCTCCCCTCATCCTTCCCTTTCTCCATTTCCGTCACTATGGAAAGAGGTTCTTTCTTACCATTATTAGTGTCAGTATCTTCTTCTCCTAAACCTTCTGGAACTAGACTTGATAGCATATCAATAGTAGCTTTTGCCCTTCTTTCGATTTCCGGATCTTTTTGAACAAGTTTTGAACTATTTCCTTCCTTTACCAACCCAATTTCATGCCCCAATCCAATATTACTTGCCCTTGAGGAGCCCCTTTCCTCTCTCTCCTCCCTCCCTCTATAAGTCACGTCTGTGTTTGTTACGTTTTTCCATTCTTTCCCTCCTTCTCGCCCCTTATCTTCAGAAGCGGAAACTTTCGAGGACTCTCCACTTACTATTTTGGACTCTTTTGAAGAAAAAGAATTAGGTTTACTCCATGACAGTTGGTCAACTTGTTTCGGAACTCGCATTTGTGACCGCCCAGACCTAACTTCATTTAAATAATCTCTTTTATTTTCTCTTATTCGTTTTTCATCACCGTCATCACCATCAACATTCCCCAACTCTTGCCTTCCTCTGTCCTTATCAGAAACCCTAGAATCTCTCTCCCTTCTCTCGGTAAAATCCCTCTCCCTTCTCTCACTAAAATCTCTCTCCCTCCTTTCTGTAAAATCCCTCTCTCTCTCAGATCTGTCGGTACGGACTCCTCCTCCTCCTTCATAACTGTTATTGTTGCTTCTCTGTGTATTACCTTTCTTGTTTGGATCTGTAGACTGCATATTTACATCTTTCCTACCACTTTTCTCCTCTTCTTCTTTACCATCGATTCTCTCTCGATTTCTTGAAGCAATTCTATGGGCAAAAATAGGAGCAGCTCGAATAGAAGAAATACCAGCAGTTAATTCAGACACAGATCCCCACCTATCACTTATCACCTGAAAAAAAAAATCCCTTTCAAAACATAAGCTTTGCATTTTGAAGCATTACATGTCAAAGCCTAAAATTTTATATTTTCAAAAAGCAGTACACTTTAAAGCCTGAAATTGTACATTTCGAAGTCTGTTATTATACATTTTCAAATCTTGACATTACACATTTCAAAATTTGATATTGTACAACTAGCATGGTCTCCCCTAATAACTTAAAAGGATCAGTTTAGCATTCCATAGGGCTCCTTATGTGATCGTCTGGAGTATGATTTTTCAATTTATTTTTTTAGACATGACTCAAATTATTTAATTGTTTGAAATATGACTTCATTTTTTTATTAGGAACATGATTCAGATTATCTAATCGTTTGGAGTACAACTTGTACTTTTATTTTTTTGGAATATAACCCAGATTTTCTAGTTGATTATATTATGACTTAAATTTTTAGCTCCGCATCAGTGCAGTAATCTTCATATCATCTCTCTCCCAACCCCTTAAGTCCCTCACATATCATTTTCCCATCCCTTAAATACTACACAGCCAATCGCTAATAGCGTTGTGTACGCTAATTCCGTCCTGCTTTTTTTTTTTTTAATTCTCAAATAGAATTATCCATACTATTTAAAAAAAACCCTAATTCCTAATTAGAGTAAACGATTTCTTCGAAAATTTCCAAATTCCCAATTAGCGTAAACCACGCTAATTATTCGTATACGCTAAAAAAACTTCTACGCTAATAGCGATTGGCGGTGTACTATATTCAGTATTTACCGGTTACAACTGCCGGCCACAAACAAAAAACAAAAAAAAAACAAAAAAAAACGTCACTGTGCTGTACTTTATGGAACCAGCAGACGCTCCAGATTCATTTTAGATACATTGAGCCGTACATATGAAAGATGTGGTCAAAATAGTACGGAATTTAAAGGCATCTCGTATGTGCCGGATATACGAGATTTATCCCTCAGGAGTGCGGCGGCACGTGCCAATCGATAACCGACCAAGCACAGTAAAGTGTCGCATGCCGTCTCTCCGTACGAGGCTCGGTTCACAAGTCGTACGGACTAGCTGGCCTATGAGGATACAGTAAATCGTGAATTTCCCCCACCTACAGTATAGCCACACACTAACCAACACTACACCGCCAATCGCTATTAGAGTATATAACGCCAATTCGGTGCCCTTTTTTCAAAAAAAATAACCTGAAATTCTATTAATAACGCTATTTAAGTACGTGGATCATAATATGCCACGTCTCAGGTACTAAATTAGAATCAATAACGCTAATTGTTTTTTGACGCTATTTAATCCTTGACTCTAATAGCGATTGGCGGTGTAGAATATAGGCTTATGGGGTTCCATTGTCGGTACTGTACTGTACACCGCCAATCGTTATTAGCGTTGTGTACGCTAATTCCGTCCCGCTTTTTTTTATTTTTATTCTCAAATAGAATTATCCACACTATGTAAAAATCCCTAATTCCTAATTAGAATAGACGATTTCTTCGAAAATTTTCAGATTCCCAATTAGCGTAAACCACGCTAACTATTCGTATACGCTAAAAAAACTTACACGCTAATAACGATTGGCGGTGTAGTTGACGGCAGAATCCGACAAAGGTACCGGAGCGATTAAGACGCTACTGTACGGTCATATTGCGCGGTTTGGAATATCCTTTCAAAAAAACCCTCCCCCCTCTCAATATCAAGAATTTTAGCCTACATTTTACCAGTCATATCAGGAAACGTATGCAAAAGCTTGTTTACAGGCACCATCTGATGACAGCTCTTCCGTACAGCCATTAGTGTGTCCGTACTGGCACCGCCTCTTGGAAACTCCGCCTAGAAAAAAAAGCGAAAGCGTATCAGAAAGCGTATCTGCAAATAAGTCGAAAAATATGTCTGGTTATCCCCTAGGTGCGAAAAATTCAAAAAAATAATCGAAAATATTCCATTACTGTACCCTCATAGGCGTGCTGCCGTTCGTACGATTCTCGAACCAATTATCGTACGGAAAGCCGGCATGCGACGCCTTACCGTGCTTGGTCGGTTCCCGAGTCGCGCGTGCCAGTGGAACTCTCGAGGGAGAAATCTTGTATATTCGCCACCTATGAGATGCTTGAAATTCCGTACCGCACCACTGATATGTACAAATGTACGGCTCCATGTATCCTGTACTGTAGTGGAATTCGAAATGAATCTGGAGCGTCCGATGGTTCCATAAATTCTTTGACACCGTGACATCTGTCTATGGCCGGCATTTGCAGCTGGAAAAATAGACTTATGGGGTCCATTGTCGGTAGTTGACAGCAAAACCCGACAAAATTATAGTAGTGTATGGAGATACTAAGATGAGAAAGTACATATATGTACGGCCTGTCAGTTCGGTAACGAAATTACCGTACTGTAGAAAGTTCCGGCGAAAGGATTGGGCGGGTGCTGGGCGGGAAACGTACGGTACGTAATCGTACAAAAGCTAGTTAGTACGGAATTTTGTCTCTTTTAAGTTTGAACAGGAGCCTCGCTTTTGTCGAGGACCGACTTTTTTTAATTTGTCGTGACATTGAAAAGAGTTTATAAACCAGAAAAGTTAGCGAACCAGCAAAACTTTTTCCCTCTCAAACCAATAGAATTATGTTATTTAAACCATTATTACATAAAAAAAAATGTTTAACCAATAAAATAATGCTATTTAAACCAATATAAAATACAAGCTTAATCAATGGACATATTTAATTATTATTTATTATTATTTACTTTTAGGGCAAAATTTTATTTTGCGAAAAGATTGGAATCTGTTTCGCTGTCGGGAAATAATAAACGCTAAAAATATTTCGTTAGGCTTTCCTAGAAGCTACCAATAGGACAAAAATACAGATTCAAATCCAATTGCAACAGAATACCACCCCTTGATTGGAACAGATGATCAGATGCGAACAAAAAGGGATCTCGTATGGACAAAAACAACCATGGCGTATCTTTTATAATAAGACAAAAATGAAATATCTGTACCTAATACAGCCTGTCGCTAACGGCCTAAAACCAGCGCCTAAAAGTTGACGCCGTCCAAAAATAGAAGCCGAAAAAACAGAAATTACTGTAGCTTGGTCGCTCCATGCCGTTCGAATATGATCCACACTAATAGTAGTTGATTTAGCCGGTGGTACGGACCATCAAGGACTCTACACCGTGTATCGCAATTAGGGTTAACAATTTTTCCGCCACTGAAAACATATTTTCTGCGTACACACTTGTCGGAATTTCAATTTAAAACCGCCAATCGGAAGCTGAGAATGTTACCTTTCAATCGCAAACCGTCAGATCCACAATCCGACAAGTGTGTACGGAGAAAATATTGTTTTTAGAGACGAGAAAGACATTAATAACACTAATAGCGATACACGGTATATTTGTCTCCATCAGCGTTAGGGCTTACTCAAAAGTACAAAAATCATGAGGAAATGCTTGGCCGTACCTTTTAGGATTTCAGCTATAGATAGTGTGCACTATACACACGTGTGAACGATTCCAGCATGACTGAGCATCAGAGATCGCAATCGGGTACCCGAATCCGTACCCGATTCCGTGCCCAGTTTCGTACCCGATACCGTATCTGATCCGTTTCCGGCCGGTAATTTAAAAAAAAAAAAAAAAATGTCGGATTCGGGTACCTTAAATTTTGACTTTTTCGACCTCTATTGAGCATTATCGCCTAAAAAAATTGAGTTGTCGTCGAAGCGTGCGAAACGATTTGTCATCAAAGGGTGAGATGATCTCACCCTTAAAACCGATTTTTATTTCATAGAGGTGTGCTGTCCGATTTGTCGTTTAAAAACGTGCGAGCCGATACGTTCTAAAAGTGTACAACCCGATTTATCATCGAAGTGTGCGATCCGATTGGTCGTCAACGTGTGCGACCCAACTACACTCAGTTGTACTAAGAGTACAGTAAAAAGGTGGAAAGGCAAAAGTATTTCACACGTGCTAAAAGAATAGGAAAATCTAATGTTGTGTATCCGTAAATTTCTTATTGCCCTAATTACAATATCCTATATTATAGGTTATCGGACGGGGAGGGAGCCCGATGTATCGCTCCGAGACCAAAAAAGTTATAGCGCCGATATATCGAGGGAGGAGGTATCATAATCTAGGAGGGTTGGAGGTGATTAGGGAGGAGACTTTCACAATCCATTTCGTACTTTGTAAATCGAAATTATGTAACTACAGTACGGACCTAGTACGTAACTATCGCGATAACTTTTCATCGTCCTATCGGACTGATGCACCATTAAAATTATCACGATAATTGGTTTAATGATAAATTGAATTGATATATCGATTATCAATGGGTCAAAGAAGGTACATATCAGTTATTGGTAAAAAAGCTATTGGAAACCAAACCGTTAGGCTTGGCCCACACCGAAATAGAACTATACCTACCTGGACCTAGTGTTAAGTACGATCCAATTGTAGTTTTCAAGTATAGTGTAGTAAGCCATAAAGACATATACATTGTGTTTTATGGTACAATGTAACCAAAACCCGCATTATTTGGGCCATAAAAATGCAAGGCTAAAATGTATGGCTGATTTGCATGTCAATAGAAAGAGAATTTAATATACATCAACATCGTTGAAAATATTTGTGAAGTAAAAATTTTAAAAGTTTGGAATTAACTTATATATTTCTTCAACAATGACTGCTAAATCTTTCAAACCAAACGGTCGAAAAATAGTTGGAATTAAGTGAAAATATCACACGGGAAAGGTACCATTTAACATACGAGGGGGGGGTTTTACTACTTAACATCCACTGTGACTAAAGGCTTTTTAGGCGTGTTAGCCCATTCTTTTTTTATTTGTCGTTGTTAAAAGAAAACACTCATCATCTTGAGCATTGATGTATTACGCGTGTATCTCAATCATGAGAGGTATCGATACTTTATTTTATCATTGTTATGTTGTACTAAACTTGCCTTTTAAAAAACTGAACCTTTCAGTACAACTAACTAAGTGCTTAACTAGTCACCTTTTCGCATCCATCCTTCTGTCACACCCTCTCGTGGTTGTCATTCGAGGGCATCTACATATCGGGGCGACCAATTGGCTTAAGTACTTTCATGACCCATTTACTTAGTTATGCTCTTCACACAAATTTGCCCCCTTGTAGACGACCCTTGGTTTTTTAACAAGGGGATTCACACATCGCCTCTCATAGCGTACCCGCATTTCCCCTCCCAACCTTACATTTGCCTCATCCACCCTCTATAATGACCTCATGGACATCCTCCACACTAAATTAGGTTGTGGGTTTTCTATCACGGGTCCTTGCCCGCAACTCTTTTTTAAGCATCCTTTCTCGTGTTTGCAAGGGGAATGTGCTTAGTATTTACAACACATGCGACACTTGCTATTTACCAAAGAGTTGGTGCCATATTGCCTCCCGTCTTATATTTTTTTTTTTTTGGTCAGGTACACTATTGTTCCTACTACCATCGTCCCTTGTGTTTCAGACAAAGTTGTATCCTTTTAGTATTTTCTTTTGAAGGCGGTTTGTTTTATTCCCAACGTTACTTCAACGAATACATTGATTTTCTTCAACCTTATTGTGAGCTTGTTACGCGTGTTGGAGACACAATTTCTAACAAGGTTACTAACAGATGTGAGTTTCTCGAGGCACTTCCGTCTAATGGTTCAACTGCTTGTTTTCTCTTGTCGCGAACCTAGTTTTAGAGCTTTATTGTTAGCTACACATATTCTCTTCACTTTAAGTTTCCCAGTTGCGTGATTTACCACCGCCTTCAGGTTTAGGCATGGCTTCCCTCATCTACCTTTACTCTTCTCTCTTATTTTCTCGTACGACTATTTCCTTAATATTGGTGCCGCCCATTTTCTTCGTTGATCCCATGGGGGAGAGATAATTCAGTCACACAACACCATTCGCAATGTTGCTGCAAGTATTGCCTTTGCGGGTGGGTACTTTGTTCGTTGGGAGGTTTCATATGTTTCCCCATTTCGGAGGATTGACATGTTTTGCTCGATGGTGATTGTCTTGTTTTTGGTGACAATGTTTTTGAGGAACCTTGCCTCGGTTACCGTGGTCGTTAGGTGGCCCAACATGTTGGATTAACTGCGCATGAAGATATAACATCAAAACGAGCGTTGTTATGCACATGAAAATGTTATGGCTAACTTTTTTCCTATTGTTGTAGAGTTTTTTTTTTTCGGAGTTGCTTTTGTGGAGTTCCTCCGTGCTCGTGGTCGGCGTTCGAGAGGTGAGGCAATGGGAACCAAATATTTCAACCCTTATATCTTTTTATCGTCAATCTTTGTTTTTGGCTTCATAGGAAGTGCAAGCTTTCCTACTACCCAGCTTTCCTAACCTACTATTGATGTTATGGACAGTCAACTTGCTCTGAAATTACTTTAACGTGATCCTCTAAGTCTAAGGGATTTATGGGGATGTTGGCGACTGTAACCCCCATGATAAAAATCCATCACATGATTTTATCGATGAAATAGTCACAACTTAACAATACCCTAAAAGTACCGAAATATCATCAAATACTCGCGAGCCGGGATCGATTGAATCTTATCAACAAACAATGTCAATCATAGATCATGTCACAAACTTTCAAACAATTATGAATAAGTGGAGAATTTGACGAAATTATATTGAGTTATGTACCTTCTATTTGGCCTTGAAGTGGGCACTATCAAGTATAAGTGAAGGCAGAAACTGACAAAACAGCCGAAATGTTAGCTGAAAGGTAAAGGCAGGAAGGAAGATGCAGTACATCGTGTATCGCTAATAGTGTTTATGTTTTTTTTTCCAATCAAAACATCTTTTTTCCGTCCTATCGTAGATTGGAGACTGTCAACTGGAAGGTGAGAGTCTTCCTTTTCCACCACAACCGTCGGATTAACAATCAACTGTGTGCGCGGAGAGAGGACGCTTTAAGTGGAGAACAAAAAATTAACACGGAGGACGATGTAGACAAATAACAACGATATAAATTTTGAATTAAGAGGCAAAAAAAAATAGACCATGTTATATCTAAGTAATAACGTACCTATTTATTTTTCAATCCACAAAAAGCTGGATATGGTCAAACAGACAACTGGGTAACAATGTTGTTGCTAAATAAAATTTGTTTACAACAGGCAACCATAAAAGTACAATGTAACACAGCTGATTAGTACAGTGAGTCCCACTCACTGTTTAGGGCTTCCCTGGATTTAATACAAATTTTGCACTTTCATAGGCTGCTGGCTGCTTTCATCAGCAAGTTTCAAGCAAAATGCGCAATGTTGAACAAAAAAAAATCCAGAGAGATAGGACAAGAAATCTGCACTTGATCACTAATAGCGTTACCAACATATGATGTCATTTAAATGCTGCGGAATAAGTGGGATATTCCCACAAATGAGTTAACTAGTGTAAAATCTTTGAAATGTAAATATGGTAAAATGACTTGCCCACATAGTAAAATTGCAACACCACGACATTGCAATAATGCACATGGTGTGGTTTGCAAAGGGGCATGCTTTTATCTATCCCAATACATTAGAAAACAAGAGCATGACTGAAACTGAGTTCATAATAACACTTCACATTTTGCTTGTGATCATAGAAGCTCTGAGACAAAACACCATTGCATGATCACTGTTTCATTACCACACGAGCAGGCAGAGGACTCTTCAACTATGACTTTTCGACACTGCAATTATAAAGCCACATTCCACTAAAAAACTGAAAAACATCAAATCTGACAAAATCACTTTTCCAGACATTTCAACAAAAAGATCTGAAGAAACTGCAAACAACGTATGCATTTTCTCTGAATCTGCCAAACGCATTCTCTGTTCCTTAAACTCGCTCAATTGCAAGCTCAGACAGCATTCATACAAACAAGATAGAACAAAAGATTCCAGTCTGACTCACAATAAACAGTTTGATTGCGATACCAGACTGCAGGAAATAGGAGCAAACAACGGACTACATTTTAAGAGAATTTGTCACTTACAACAAACCACATTTATCAAATAAATAAAGTATTTCTGCCTTCAGAACAACGGTCAAATCGTCAGATTTCAAAACAAGTGTACAGGGGACAAATATTCGTGACTACAGAGACTCAAGACAGATCTCCATCAGTAGCCAGAATTACAAATAGGCGCTGTAATAGATAACGACGACCTTCAACAGGGGGGCACATATCGGCCAAAAAAGAGGCTGCAGCACATTTTCTGCAGCCACTACAAAGCACATTTTCTCTGAGCTGACCTATGGCTTTTTGCCGTCAAAGGAAATTTCTAAAATCTATCAGCAGAATCATAGCCGACAACAATAAAAAAAATAAACAAAAACAAAACCTAAATCTATGCTGCTGCTGCGTTCTGTGCATATTCAAAACTGGCGGCCAACCTATCTAGCTGACCCTTAACACTCATGTCGATCTCACTAGATCCATCCTTTCCGTACTTGACAATGAATCCGGCAATGAGTTCAGCGTCAACAATATTCTTCAGCTTGATATTCTTCGCTCCTGTCATGCTCTGTAACTTCTTTGCAATCAAAGCTTGCTGCGAGTTTTCAAGCTTCACTGCTGACGTCACCACAGCGACCTGTGTGTCAGTCTCATCACAGTAAAGTTCCTCAAACTCCAAAGCAATCTGTTGCAGGATGCTCATCCTTCTCTTGTCAACCA
>JBBHKE010000958.1:0-74036 GCA_037447655.1 Zygnema cylindricum
TCCGTTAACACCCCCCCTCAAGCGAAAACTAGGAAGTAGATTGAGATGAAAATGAAAGGAAATTTAGCCAGGAGGAGAAGGAAGACGAAGGCCAGAGGAGAGGCGATGTTGCTCAAAGTGAGGGCGATGAAGAGCCTTGGTGAGATAATCGGCCACTTGGTCGGCGTATTTGACATAAAGAAACTAAAGAGTGCCATCTTCGACCCGCTCCCGAGAGTAATGATACTGAATGTCAATGTGCTTCGTCCGCTTGTGGTGAACAGGATTGCGGATCAAAGCAAGAGCTCCTTGGGAATCGGAAAAGATAGGAGTATGGGCCGAAGGGGGAAATCCAAGATTGGAAAGTAGAGTCCGAAACCAGACAGCTTCCTTGGCGGCGTGACAAGGAGCCATATATTCCGCCTCAGTGCTGGAGCATGCCGTGGTAGGTTGCTTTCTACATGACCAAGAGATAAGACCATTGCCCAAAAAGAAGCACGAGCCAGTGGTGGAACGGTGGGAAATCTCATCATGTGCCCAATCTGAATCAACAAAACGCGTAAGAGCAATGGAGCCAGAGGAAGAATATGTGAGACAAAGAGTTTTAGTGCCTTGTAGATAACGAAAGACACGTTTGGTTGCGGCAAGATGATCAAGAGAAGAACGTAAAAGGAATTGACTGAGTTTAGTGACAGCTGTGGCAATGTCAAGGCGGGTGGCCTGCATGGCGTACATAAGGGCCCCGACCATCGAGCGGTAAATGGCATGGAGGGAGGGGGAGAGAAGAGAGTCAGTGGAAAGAGGAGAGGGGCATTCGCATCTAAAAGGGTGAAAAAGGAGGAGCACTCTGCCATGCTAAAGCGTTCCAAAAGATCAAAGATAAAGGTCTTCGAGAGAGAGAGAGGGTGCAAGTCGAGCAATTACGATAAACTTGAATGCCCAAATAATAAGTGAGCTCACCTAGATCGGCCATGTCAAAATGGGTCTGAAAGAGAGATTTGACAATGGAGATTTCAGTGAGGGAAGGACCAACAACAAGGAGATCGTCAACAAAGATGGCAACAATGATCAATGAGGTGCCAGAGACACGAGAGTAAATGCTAAAATCAGCATCAATTCGGGTAAATCCTACTTTCCGCATAATGGCATCTATGGTATGGTTCCAAACACGAGGGGATTGCTTTAATCCATATATTGTTTTAATGCGATGGCAAACCAGAAGTTCAGATCCAGGGGAAATATAGCCTTCAGGCTGATGCATGTAAATGTCCTCAGACAAGATCCCATTTAAGAAGGCATTTTTAACATGCATCTGATGAACATGGAAATCAAGTTTAGCAGTTAAAGCAAGTAAAGTACGGATAGATATCAACCGGGAAACAAGGGCAAAGGTTTTAGTGAAATCTATACCTACGATTTGGGAAAAGCCCTTCGCCACCAAGCGAGATTTGTATTTGTCCACGGATCCATCCGCTTTTTGTTTTACACAGAAGACCCATTTCGAACCGATTGCCTTTCTTCCAAGGGGAAGGGGAACAAGATTCCATGTTTTGTTTGAAAGTAAGGCATTGAATTTAGCATCAGCAGCAATTTTCCAAAGGGAGGCATCAAGTCGTTTTAGGGCAGCTTTGAGGGAGAGAGGGGCTGAAATAAGAGAGGCAAGCCCTAAACGAGTAAGCGTAAGCTAGAGAGTCGTGGCCTATGGAAGTACTAAGCTAAGAAAGGGGAACTCTAGAGCGTGCGGGGTTTCGGCGAGGTAAAGGAGAGGGGTCAAGAAGAGGGGAAGGTTCAGGGTCGGGAAGTGAAGGCTCAAAAGGAGCAAAAGGCCCAAGAAGAGGTGAGTGGGAAAAAATTGTGGGTAAAAGATTGTCAAAAAAAGGATCATCTTGGGAAAGAGGGTGAGAGGAGGAAGTATTTTAAAAATTTGTGACAGGATGAAGAGGAAGGGCAGGTGAGTGGCTGGCAGGAGTGATGGGAGCAGCCGAGAAAAGAAGGGGGGTAGGAGAAGATGGAGGAGGAGGGGGAAAATATGGGAGGAGTAAGAGGAGAGGGGTGGGAAGATGTAAGGTAGGTGAATTGAGATGGTTGAAGAGATTGAAGGGGAAGGTTTGAGAGAAGAGGGTCATAGAGGGTGAGGGAAGGAAAATCAGATAATGGGGAAAGTGGGGAAGGGAAGGGCATACGAGACAAGGTTTGGAGAAGTGGCGTTTCGTTGAAAGTAACTTCTCTGGTAGTGATGACGCGATGCTAAGAAGGACTCCAGATGCGTTACGCTTTGGAATTTGGAGCGTTCCCAACGAAAATGGCACGAAATGCGCAAGCGCCCAATTTATCGTCAGATTGAAGATCTTTATACCATACTTCACAACCAAAGATTCTAAGGTGACGTATATCTGGTTTGACAAAGGACCATGCTTCCATTTGAGTAGATTTTGGTAAGGCGTTAGTGGGACAAATATTGCGTAAGTAATTTGCGCAAACGACAACCTCTGCCCAAAATTCATAAGGCAAATTGGCAAAGTACAACATGGAGCCTGACATATGATGTAATGTTCGATTGTACCTTTCTGCAATGCCGTTTTGTTGTGGCGTCTGAGGCGTCGTTAAACGACGCGAGATTCCATGTTGCATGAGAAATTCAAAAAATTGGTTAGACAAAAATTCGCCACCGTTGTCACTGGGCGGGACCTTGATTCGTTTATTGTGAAAATTTTCTGCCAACGCCTTAAATTGTTGAAATCGGGCAAAAGCGTCAGATTTATGACAAAGTGGATACACGTGTGAAAAACGAGTGGCGTGGTCAATGAAAGAGACAAAATAAAGGGATCCACTGTAGCTACGCGTGCGTATGGGTCCACACACGTCCGTATGTACAAGTGCAAGTGGTTTAGTGATGACGGTTGTGCTAGTGGGAAATGAGTGACGTGGCATTTTTCCTTGCACGCAACCGTGACAAAAATCCAATGATTTGTTAGAGAATGAATTTACTCCAGTTACAAGATTTGGCAAAGTACTCAAACTTTCGCTATTTAAATGACCATATCTTAAATACCAAAGTGGAAAACTTTCGACGCTAGCACTTAAAGCAAATATCTTTGGCGTACTATAAGATTGTAGGACGTACATAGAATCTCTTGCTACGCCAAAAACTACAGTACTATTGTCTTTTCTATCAAAAAACGTTACTCTATCATTATTAAATTCAGCTTTTAAGCCGTCAGAAGTGGGGACTTTGACAGAAAATAAATTCCTAGCTAGACCACGAACAAAGAGTACGTTCCGAATGTGAATAGACACATAAGGGACGTTGACGTTGCCAGAATGAGTAGCAAACAGAATGAGGTCGCCGCCTAAACGAATCTGCATAAGAGATGATAGAGGACAAAGGTGAGTGAACCAATCAGATCTTGGTGAAAGGTGGTGACTAGCACCACTATCTATTAGCCAATCGACAGGGGTTTGAGATAGAAAAGCATATACTTGTGGAAATTGAGTATTCGGAGTGACAGAATTTGGGATATGATGGGCAACATTGCCATATCCAAATTCTGGTGAGGGAGGGAGGATATAAGGGGAAGCTACTGGAGTGGGATAATAAGAGGGAAAATGTGGGGAGAAAGCGGTCGACAAAGGGAGGTTATCGGGGTTTGAAAAGGCATAGTGCGCAGCGGCGTTAGAAGATTGTGGAAGGGATAGAGAAGAGGAATAATGGTGAGGATAAGGAAAATTTGGAGGGAAAAAAATGTGTGGAGGGAGTGGGGGGGTGGGAAAAACAGGTGGGTTGACATGGGCAGCGTTGGCATTCCCTCCAGTTTTAGGGGGATTGGAAGCCTCGGCTGCTTTCCGCGTCGCCAATTTTCGACAGTCTTCAACGGAATGTCCTTTAGTTTTGCAGTAGGCGCAAAACAAACGCTACACCACCCAAAGTTAGTCTTCTGATTTTCGGCAATAAAGCCATTTGCATGAGAGAGATTTGGAGCACAAAAAGAGAGAAGTTTTGTCTCTTCATGCAAAATTTTGCTACAAAGTGAGTGAAAGGGAATGGATTGGTCTAGATTGTCAAACGAGGAAATGAAAGGGGAAAAGGTTTCAGGGAGTCCTCCCAAAAGGGTTGAACAGAGGTCCTCGTTGGTAAGATGCACGCCTATCATGGTGCATTTCCGGCCAACAATTCGATTGTGCTAATCCAATCCTGCATAGATTCTCGACGGCTTTTTCATGGAGTTAAAAAACGCTCAATTTTGAATTCGGCGATCAGCCCATCCGGTTTGAATGTAAGCTGCTTAAAGACGACTCCAAGCCTCGGCGGAAGAGGAGGCGCTGCGAATAAGACGAGTGCGCTCGGTAGTAAGTGACATCATTAGACGAGCGTGGGCATCCTCATCCTTTTGTTTCCATGTAGCTATTGCCAACTCTTTGGTAGCTTTTTCTGCTAGTGTATCACTAGAGGAAAGGATAGGAGGTTTTGAAATTCCTATAAAATGGTCCCAAATCTTCTCGTGTTTGAAAAAATGCATGGCTGAAAATGACCAAGCATAGAAGTTTTGGCCATCAAACTTCTAGATACTATTAGAAGTGGCATGGCTAGGCCCATAACCTATTGGAGGTGGATTGGCGGAAGCCATGAAATTGTACACAAGAGAAAGATCAATGCATTGGGGAGAGGAATTGATTTGTATTTGGGATGATTTCATTATGTGAGAAGAGTCACTTATATACAAAAATATACTGTGCTAATTACAGTGGAGTCTAAACGTTCTACGCTACGCTGTAACAAAGGTCCTAGTCTAGATTGAAATAAATGTATATAAGACAAAAGAAAGACTGGACCGACGGCCAAAAGACTGGACCGACGGTCAAAAGACTTTGTACGTAGAAAAAACTAGACTGACATATGTAATGAAAAGTACAAAAGACTGGACCGTCGTAAAGAAGTACGGACAAGACCAAAAGTAAGTCTTCCGGATATGACAGCAAGACTTATCTGACGTAGGAAATGAAAAGTACGGACAAGACCACCGACACATATAATGAAAAGGTACAGATATGACAAAAGTGAACTTGACGCTAAATGACCCTTAACAGTTATAATCAGTTAAATTTGAATGTACAAAAATGAATAAGCTAAGAACTAAACCTAACTCTATATTAAGAGTGGACTAGGTACATGACGTTTACAAAAAAATTGAAGTCGCAAAAGACGAAAAGGTATAACTAGTGACGGCCAAAGACAAAGTCGGTGGACGGCAAAGTTAAGGACAAAAGGAATATTTAGTACAAGGAATCTAGGATGAAAGATTCATTTAATAGACAATAAATGTGGTGAACATACACTTCGTCGTTTGTAGTTTGTGAAACGACAAGACGGCTAAGTGACGGTTCGCTAAAGAACGCGACAAATAAATAGAATGATTACAAGTTGCAAATGGATAGTACTAAAGGTATCCGTACATTAACAATAAAAGTACATGAACCGACCTAAAGGGATGTGAAACGACATTACTACATTGAAAATAGAATACGCACAAAAGTACAATTCACTAATTACACAACTGAAATTGTACTTCAACACTAATTAGAGTAAATGATTTACCCTAAAATTTTGAAATTCCCAATTAGCATTAGTAACGCTAATTTTTTTTTACGCTATTTATTTCTTGACGCTTATAGCGATTCGCGGTGTAGTTGTTGTATAATTGCGATTCGCGATGTAGTTGTTGAATAATTGCGGTTTCCAGAGGTGTTGCAACTTGCGTGAATCAGCTGTAATGACAATTTTTTTGACTTTTTTGCCTTGTCTACAACTGACATTTTGAAAACATCTACTGATCTGCTTCATCTGCTTCGTCTTTAACTAGTGTATTTCCTGCTATTGCAACTCCGTCTTTTTCTAATAAATATACTATAAATCCTTTTTATTAGTCATCATATCCTACCATTATTCTTAGCAATCTTTTTGCTTCCATTTTCCATTTTTGACTATTGTCTAGAATAATTACCATATTCTTAAAGACTTTAAAGTAGTGATCACTGTTTCAATCCAGTCCATAGTTCATATGGTGTTTTTCTTTGAGAGCTCATGATTTTATTTTTCATTTTATTGAAAGTTGCGAAATTCGTTGCCTCAAGCAAGAATTTATAATCTATTCTTTTAACGACTAACATAGATCTCGCACTTTGAATTAAAGTCCCATTTAATCTTTGGGCTACTCTAATTTCCTCAAGTGAATACGGAACTGGAAATGGTTGACTTATACGTTTCCTTTTAAATAGTCGATGAATTGGTTAGATAAATACTCTTGACTTATACGTTTCCTTTTAAATAGTCGATGAATTGGTTAGATAATTACTCTCCATTGTTATCCAATCGGAGAGTCAAAATAGGAACACCGTGTATTTTTTAACTCTAAGCTCCAAAAAACTTTGAAGTGGGAAAAGACCTCATTCTTTTCTTTCATAAAACATGCCTTTGTGAATCTGGAGAAGTCATCTGTGAGTGTTACCATATATTTGTGGACACCAACTAAAGGTACTTTCGCTAGTCCCCATACATAAGAATGGATTAGTCCTAGAACTCTTGATGGCTTATGGTTTCTCTCGGATGGAAAAGGCATTTTATGCATATTTCCGAAAGTAGATCCATCTCATAGTTTTTTTTTTTTTATATAATTTCAGTCCTTCTATGCCTTCTCTTGCCATCTTTTCAAAACTGTCCAAAATGCACATGTTCTAGCCAATTATGCCATAGATCATTGTCAGAATCAACAACAAAATAGAGAATATCTTTAGTATTTATTTCAACCAGATCGAGCCTCTAAATCAAATTTGCACCTATAGTTCGTATAACAGTCACTCTACCATCTTTGCTAACTAATTGTTTTCCAATTTTGAGAAGGACTTCAAACCCTTTGCTTTTAACTAAAGGTGTGGAAAAAAGTTTTTCTTGAAGCCTGGAACATAAAAGATTTCATGGAGTGTCTTTTCTGTTGGTTGCTCATAGATGTCCATAATGAGTGTTACATGTCTTTTGGCCTTAGTGACAACAATTTTCCCAATTGCATAGTAGATGTTCCTAGGTTCAATAAATTGGAGGTTTTCAAAGTATGCTCGGTTCTAGCACATATGCTCAAATGCATCCGTGTTCCTTATTCACCCGTAGTGGAATTCACTTTCCGTTGAATTGTTCAAAGGCCAAAAGTGCCTTCTCATGGATGGTTGGAAAATTGACGACATCCTCTTCTTTCTTTTCTGTTGAGGTGGAGAGTGTTTTAGTCTTTGCTAGTAGTCGGAAGCTGTTATTTTTGTTGTTTCAACCTAACTTGAAGATACCGGTTTCACATGCTTTTTTATAGCCTAGGAATTTCCTATATGAATACCTCTTTTCAATGCAATAATAACAAATATTAGTAATTTGAGAAGAGTTATATTTTTCATTACTCTAAAGTTTGATTTATTTGAACCTGCGTATTAACAGTTGAAGCTGATTTTGTATTCTGCAAAGCCAATTGACTATCTTTCCATTTTTAAACTAGCTGAATTCCTATTCTTCGGTTTCAATCTCTTTTTGCTAGTGGTTTGAGTTTCTCAAAGGCACTTTCATATGTATCAAAAAATTCTCTTTAGAAATAAAGTTTGCTGTTCATTAAGGAATGTTCCCCTTGAGCAAGAATTTTCTACTATAAGTTTTCTAAAGATATCACTCTATTTTGCCATAGTGCCTCCATAATACTAAAAATCTTGGATTTTTAAGGCTGTAATTATTTATACTTGTATATTTGATTTTACAAACATATCTTTAAGGGACTTCTATATTTCAAAAGCTTCCTTCATCAGCATGTCAACCATACCTAATTCCTTAGAAATTAACATTTTTAATATGTGGAGACATTGAGAATTTTCCAATAAGCATCCGATTCGGTCATTGAGCATTCCACCAAATCTTTTAGATTGACGTTGATGAAGTACAATTTCACCATGTTTGTCTACTTGATGTACTATAATCCTTCAAAGATGGGTATCCATAACTTATTGAAAGAATAAAAGATCGACTCACTTCACAAATAATAAACCATTATGCACTACGAAGCTTAAAAGAAATCAATCAACTCACAACAAAACACATCCGCAAAGTATAAATTAAAATAAGCAGAAAGCTTTTCAAATACAATGACTCACTCTCACCCTTCAAGCTCACTCACATCTCTAACTCATTTTGAATACTTGCTTCCACTTACACTCACCTAATCTCACTCATTGAACTTAAATTCACTCACATTGAATAAATATAATTCTTAGTTCTACTCACTCTCTAAATACCCACTACAAAGATAAAGAACAAATACAACTGAAATCAATATAATGCAAACTGTCCATGAACATTAGATTGATGTTGATGAAGTACAATTTCACCGTGTTTGTCTACTTGATGTACTCTAATCATTCGAAGATGAGTTTCCACAACTTATTGAAAGAATAAAAGATCGACTCACTTCACAAATTATAAACCAATAAGCACTACGGAGCCTTAAAAGAACTCAATCAACTCACAACAAAACACATCGGCAAAATATCAATTAAAATAAGCCGAAGGCTTTTCAAATACAATCACTCACTCTCACCCTTCAAGCTCACTCACATCTCTAACTCATATTGAATACTTACTTCCACTTATACTCACATAATCTCACTCATTAAACTAAAATTTACTCACATTAAATGAATATAAATCTTAATTCTACTCACTCACTAAATACCCACTACAAAAATACAGAACTAATATAAGTGAACTCAATATAATGCAAACTGTCCTTAAATATAACAACTAGGTGCACGCTTAGTGCCCTTGCCATGGCCTGCAACAATAAGCTACCCTTGCAAGCTACCTGTACCTATAATGCAAACTGTCCTTGAACATAACAACTAGGTGCACGCTTAGTGCCCTTGCCATGGCCTGCAACAATAAGCTACCCCTACAAGCTACCACTACCTATAATGCAAACTGTCTTTGAACATAACAACAAGGTGCACGTTTAGTGCCCTTGCCATGGCCTACAACAATAAGCTACCCTTGTAAGCTACCTGTACCTCTACTTTGACAAATTAGCTCTCTTTGAATTTTAGCATGATCGTAGCAAGATCGTGCAAGATCATAGCACGATCGTGTAGGATCGTAGCACGATCGGCTGTACAATAGTATAACACTTCGCCAACTTGAAATGATTGCGCGAACTCGTTATCGCACTTCACGAACCAACATTCTCCTAAAATCGTCCAACGCCCGATTCATACGTATAAATAATGATCGCACCAAAACGAACTAACACAAAAGTACCAAACAAAACGAAACATCATTGTCGCACTAAATCGAACCAAACATTTATTGGCGCGTTTTCGGTCGAAGCCAATTTGCCTAATATCCTAATTATCCCTCTCGTATTGGGAGAATCGTTTAAAGGCGCGATTGTTAGAGTCAAAATGGTAATCCGTCGTCACAGCCTGTCGCGCGACCAAATAGTTTCAGTTTGTCTTTTGTTGTCAAGGGTGCGGTCTTAATCTTGTCTTATTATGTCTCGTAGTTTGTTTTGAAGATTCCCGGTCTCGCATAGATTCCGTTTCGTGACAACCAGGTACAGATATTGTTAGGTATGTAAGGTTTATCATTATATGGTTTTGTGTGTACCTTTCAGTAGTACGTTAGTACTACGTAGTTTTGTGTTGATTTGGTTGTTTGGTCTTATTTAGTGCGCACTATAATTTAGTCTTAGTTTATAGTTTGAAGTTGTGAAGTGACGCCTAATGTATACTATATACTACATTATTAGGAGGTAAAACATACACTGATTATAAGGAAAAACGTTCATGAAATATATTGGCTTTTATGGACTGTCCTCTCTTGTGTGAAAATATTTTATTCTTGATGCTTCCGCTGTTGTTTGTAGCACTGTGAGTTATTAGATCCTTTCAAGTGGTATCGAAGCTAGTGTGCTCCATTGAGGTGTAGAAGGGTGGCTAGTTTGGCCGCCATGGGTAGAAAGAAGAAAAATACCCCTTCTCCGATGATGCCTTCTTCTTCTACAATGATGCCTCGGCCTCCGGATCCAGATCCTCCTGATCCATCCGAATCCGAATCATCCTCGGATCTAGAAGTAGAAACCCCATTTACTTTCACCGGAAAAACTTTTGAGGAGGTCGTCCTGGTCGTTCCGGTTTGACAAAAGAAGGAGATTGAGGGGAAAAAGGAGGAAGATGATGCGATGCAAGATCGCCTTCAAAAAATGATGGATGGTCTTTTTCGTTATGTTGATCAACGGATCTCGGATTCGAACCGTGTCACTAGACCTCCATCTTTCAGAGATCCCATTCCGACACATAGCGTCGCCGATACGGAAGGAGATGAAGTAGATGAAGAAGAGAGGAGGGAATTAATTCGAAAAGGATAACTTCCCATTGGTGATGATTCCGATCTTGATGATTGGAGTGAAGGAGATGAGCATGTTGAATCTATGTCCAGAAAGATCGTCATTTTCAATGGAACGAACTATCAATCATGGAAGAAATATATCAAAGGTCAATTTAAATTGAAGCGACTTTGGAAGGTGGTAAAAGGGGTGGACAAGATGCCTACTTCGGATCAGAGAGCTTATCGCGTATGGACAAAGAAAAATCTTTCCGCCGTCGGCGGTTTATTTCAATCATGTAGCACTTCCATACATGATTTATTTCTCACTCGAAGATTTGCCCATGATTGTTGGGTAGCCCTTGAAAATCATTTTGAGAAGAGCCTTCAAAATAAACGACAACACATTTATACCGACTATACATCCTTCAAGGTGAAACCGAACGAATCTATCGATGAGGCCGCAAAAAGATTTAATATCATTATTGAGCAACTCGCAAATATGGGAAAATTTATTGAGGAGAATGATAAGGCATCGGTCTTCACCCATGCTCTACCGGAGAAAATGATACACTTAAGGGATATTCTCTTATCGAGGGATTCGAATACCTTGGATTCAATTATTACATTCCTCAAAACTACTGAATCAAATCTTCGTAGCTCATCGAGGGGAACTCAACCGACTGGTTCTCTCAACGCGACAACACCAGAAACGCCCGATCTAAATTATTTTCAGGGAAGAGGAGGTAGAAGAGGAGGAAATCCGAGAGGAAGAGGTGGAATAGGAAACGAAAGGTTAAGGAGATCTCCCTCCCAGCCCGATTATTCGAATCTGACCAACATTGCATGTTTTCAGTGCGGCAAACTTGGTCATATGGCGGCCTCTTGCCCGGACAAGGAACGCCAATGCCATTTTTGTGGGAAATGGGGCCATATAAGCCCCCAATGTTACTCAAAGCCAGAAAATGGAAGCGTCGGCGGTAGAGGCGGCGGCGGCGGTAGAGGAGACGGCTGCGGCCGGTATAATGGTCGCGGCGGCGGTCGTCTCGGCGGCCGTGGTGGTCGCGGGGGCCGCCATGGAAGGGGAGGAGGACATTTCGTTGGTGACGAACATTTTGAAGGGGATGGTGAAGGACCGCAAATGTTTTCGGTCCTTAAGCTGTCGCGCGATTTGCTGGCACGTACTACAGGACACGAAAAGGATTGCATAATTGATTTGGGAGCTTCGCATCACGTATGTACGGACGCGTCCCTTTTCTATGACCTACGGCAACTCACGGTACCGAAAAAAATTACTGTCGCAAGTGGAAAGATATTTTCAATCGGTACAGTGGGTACTGTACGGATTGATTTACCTATTTTGGACTCACGCAAAGTGGAAAAACTGACGCAGGTCGAACTAACAAATGTTTTATTTTAACCCGAAGGTTCAGTGAACCTTCTTAGCGTACCTCAAATTCAACGAACAGGTTGCAGCGTACTTTCATACGGAGATTCAACAATTAAAATTGTACGACCGGATGGTGTACAAATCGGCGAAAGGGAGGTCACGAAATTTATGCACAGTCGGTTATTTTGGCGTCGGCCTAAATCCTCCCTAATTTTCGCCGGTATTATTTCACAAATATCTGATTTAAAGGGCGATTTGACATTATGGCACCATTGGATGTGTCACACATGCGAGGCGAGTTTGCGACGAATGATAAAAAATTGGAGCGTAAGGGGATTGGATTTGGCGTCGGGAGAGAAAATTAACGCGTGCGAAGGATGTAGTAAAGGGAGACAAATCCGAAAGCCACATCCGGCTAAGGATCCAATGCATCGATCTAAGCATCCGCTTGATCTTGTGCATATTGATTTATGTGGGGACGTTAAACCGGAGACGATTGGAGGAAACAAATATATTATGGTGGTGGTGGACGACTTCTCTCGATTCACATGGGTAATATTGCTTAAACACAAATCCGAAGCATTTTTACGCTTTCAAAAGTGGCATGTTATGGCCGAAAGGCAATGTGAGAGAAAATTAAAGTCTATAAGATCGGATAATGGAGGGGAATTTCTTGCTTTTGATCCTTATTGTAAAGAGTGGGGAATCTCTCATCAATATACCGCATCTTACTCACCGGAATCTAATGGCATTGCCGAGAGGAAAAATCGTACGCTTCAAGAAATGGTACGATCCATGGTACACGGATCCGGGAGGAGTATTCATTTATGGGGCGATGCAATTTTAACGGCGAATTATATTTTCAATCGGAGGATAACGTCAATTTCGGGTGACAAAACTCATTACGAATTATGGAATGGACGAAAACCAACTCTTCATCATATTCGCATTTGGGGATGTCGTGCGTCGGTTTATATTCAATCACACAAGAGAAAAGGTAAGTTTGCATCGAGGAGTTGGAGTGGTTATTTCGTTGGATATAGCGAAAAAGGAAGCCTTTATCGAATTTATGATCCGATTCAAAATATCATTGAGGAATCAAGGAATGTGGACTTTCACGAGGACTTATTATCCACATTCTCTCGATCGGCTAAGCAACATTCGAATATTTATTTTCATGAGGAATTTGAAATTGGTGATCTTATTCACATTGAGGGTTCGGACTCGGAAGTTGATCCGGAATCCACCTCCAATGTTAAGAGGGGAAAAGGTAAAATTATGGAGAATGTAAATTTTGGTAACATTGGTGGGGATTTGCGAAGCGAAAATTCCCAAATGTCTTCGGACACGAGGAAATCCTCGTCTTTTAAAATGTCTTCGGACACGAGGAAATCCTCGTCTTCTTAATCGAGTGAACCAAATATTATTGAGAAGGAACCAGCGAGGAAGAAGAAAGAATTTGAGCCGAAGAGGAGTATACGTGAAAATAGGGGTAAGAAACCGGCTCGTCTTTCTTTTGATGGTAAGGGGGATGTGGAGAATTCAAATTATTTTATTTCGGGGGAGAGGGAGGATGATTTCCTTTTATAGCTATCATTATGCGATAATATGTCGGGTGATCCGCAATCGTACATTGAAGCACGTAAATCATGCGATTGGGAGACGCATTGGAAACCGGCGTGGGAAAGAGAACTTCAATCTATTATCGGCAACTGAACATTTGAGAAGGTAAGTTTACCGGAGGGTAAAAAGGCTATTGATGCAAAGTGGATTTTTAAAAACAAAACAGGTGCATCGGGGGAAGTAGTAAAATATAAGGCTCGGCTAGTTTGCAAGGGCTTTCAACAAAGGGAGGGGATAGATTATACGGAGACATATGCACCGGTTGTTAAGTTTGATTCATTGAGGATGATTATTGCTATTGCCGTTGCCCGTAAAAAACACATACACCAAATAAACGTAGAGACGGCGTTCTTGAATGGTAACTTAGAGGAGGAGGTTTATATGAAGGTTCCGGTAGGAGTAGTGTCAAAAGAGGGGAAGGTATGGCGGCTACGAAAGTCCTTGTACGGACTAAAGCAAGCACCAAGGACTTGGTATTTACGGTTACACAAAGTCCTTACTGAATTTGGATTCGTACGGACAGTTTCAGATTCTGGAGTTTACGTAAAAGGTGAGGGGGAGGATCAAATTATATTTTCTGTGTATGTGGATAATTTTTTGATGATATGTGACAAGTTGATCAGAATCGCGGAATTGAAGGAGTACCTGCGATTACATTTTGAAGTCACAGATTTGGGAGAAGTACAATATATTCTTAGAGTGGAAGTTTTGAGGTACAATAATAGGGATATTAAATTATCGCAAGCGCAATATTGTAAAGAAGTACTGACAAAATTTGCTATGCTGAAGTCTAAGCCGGTTTTGACACCACTAGATTCCAATCTACAATATCGCAAATTTGAGGAGGAGGAAAATGTCCACGTGCCCTATCGTGAAGCCGTTGGAAGTTTAATGTATTTAAATGTTGCCACGCGACCAGATATTTCAGCTGCAGTATCTGTCGTGAGCTGCTTTTATCAGGCTCTTAAGAAGATTCATTGGGAAGCCGTGAAAAGAATCTTTCGTTACCTTGCAAGTACGACTGAGATTGGATTATTATTTCAATATGGACAGGAGTCTTTGGATTGCGTGGGATATTGTGATGCGGACTGGGGCGGCGACTTTGATACAGGAAACTCAACGTCCGGTTATGCATTTGTTTTTTGCGGTGCGGCAATTTCTTTGAGCTCACGTCTTCAGCCAACTGTCGCACTGAGTTCAACCGAAGCAGAGTACATGGCCGCGTGTCATACTTCTAAGGCGTCGATTTGGATTAAGGAATTACTTGGAGAATTGAAGAATTCTATTGGCTGTATGAAAATTTATTCTGACAGTATGAGTTCGATGGCGTGGTCTAGAATCCTGTATTCCACAAAAGAACAAAACATATCAGGATCCAGTGGCACTTCGTACGAGATTTGGTCGTTGCGAAGAAGGTTGAATTTTTGTACGTTACGACGTTCGAGGAAGCCGCGGATATGCTGACGAAAGCCGCGACTCATAAAGTATTTATGACAGGAAGACCTAAATTAGGCTTGGTGTAATGATTACTATTTTGAGAGGGGGATTGTTAGAGTCAAAATGATAATCGGTCGTCGCGGCCTGTCGCGCGAGCAAATAGTTTCAGTTTGTCTTTTGTTGTCAAGCGTGCGGTCTTGTTCTTGTCTTATTATGTCTCGCAGTATGTTTAGAAGATTCCCGATCTCGCATAGATTCCGTTTCGCAACGACCAGGTACATATATTGTTAGGTATGTAAGGTTTGTCGTTATATGAAACTCTGAGACCTCCATATGTCCTCAAAGTGGACAGCTTCCAAGAAGCCTCTAGTTTAACCTTGACCCCTTTGTGTTTCAGCAAGAACAATTGCCACCCTGGCAGACAAAAACTCTAACCAACTACACCCTTGTGAAGGCAAGACTCCCCTGAGTCGATAGCAAAAAGAATCTCTGAATTTGCTCCCTTGAGCAGTGAGTTATGGAGGGTCAAAGTTGACCTTTTGTACAGAAGCTCTCTGGGAGAGAGGGTCCTATCTCCTAATTTTTCTAAGTCCTATCTCTCTCACAGACTCTATCTACTGATGTACGGAGCCTATCAGATTACTCCACCGTACACAAAAGTACACCTACTAATGTACTTTATGTACGAACACTGTACAACATGGCCTAAATGTCGACACGTGGTATCTTCGGATTCGCTCCCTTAATCCTCGGAGATGCCGCAATCCAATGTCATTCCGCCACGTGTCATTCGATGTGGCGATGATCAAAAACAGCCAAAATTCTCTTCTGGGATCTCCTCGTTTAATTTCAGCAGTCCGATTAAATTTACATTTAATCGAAGCCGTAATAAATACATGTGCGGTATTCGTTTCGGTAAAGAAATAAATGCGCGCAATCCGTTTCTTATACGTACCGTAATCTGTCTACTTCAGGTGTCATTCACTAGGTCTACTTGCCTATTTAAACTAGCTAACTGCTAGTCAACTTAGTACTATACAGCTGTGCACGTGGACCTTCGCGGCCAATCGAAGATCTATCCAAACTTCCTTCTAGAACTGTACAGTTCAATCTACACAATTGCGGCGTTGCTATGCTGCGCTGCTACGCGGCTGTGCTACTAGTTGCTACGCCGCTAAGTTGCTATGCTGCTATGCTGCGCTGCTCTGGCATCGCAGCTGCGCTGCTCTGAAATCGCAACCATAGCAGCCTAGCCTTAGCTACTAAGTACCCAATTCTGTAACCCTGTTACAATATCCCGCCTGACATAGCCTACAAGGGACATGTCACACAAGTGACACTCCCGCCCGACATAGCCTACAAAGGACCAAGTCACACAGGTGACACGGTCATAGGAGATGGTGAGGAGGGAGCATGCAAGGATGAAAGAGAAGGAGAGGAGCAAAGGAGTTGTCACAAAATGGAACATCCCAAGTTCAATCCACAAATATCAAACAGATTCCAGGAGTTATTTTTCTCAAGAATTAAAAATGCTCAAAACTCACCTATCATCTCCTATGGGGCTAGGACGCCCATCAAACCATTAACCACCCACATCCTTCACATATTCCCAGCAACTCAGTCAGCAACCACACTCACCGTGTTGGTTTAGAATGATATGGCACCATGGAGGAGCGAGGTGGCCAAGCAGTCGAAGATCAAGACCAACAGTAGCGAGTCACACCGAGACGTGGTCTCCAGCAGCTTTCTGTTTGCAAGACAAAGCAAAAAAGAAGAAACAGAATAAGCAGACAAGGTCAGATATCAAACTAACATTTGCAGACCTTGTAAAACTCTTATGAAGGGGAAAAGACGCCTCGGTCATGCCAATGAGGAGCGTCACATCCCAGCACGCAAGGAGCATACCCAAGGAGCATACTACATATCCAAAATCAGCAACAAACGAGGGCAAAGGCATCGTAGAACTCAACAGAAGCAAAATTTCGCTCTTGACAAACATACGCGCAGAGGCTTACCAATGGAGATGTGTAGATCGCAGCCAACAAGTTACAGATGGAGAAGGCTCCAATCAGTTTGGTGAAACTTTGAGACCTCCATAAGTCCTCAGAGTGGACAGCTTCCAAGAAGCCTCTAGGATAACCCTGACCCCTTTGTGTTTCAGCAAAATCAAATGTGACCCTGGCAGACAATAACTCTGACCAACTTCAACATTTTGAAGGCGAGACACCCCTGAGTCGATAGAAAAAAGAATCTCTGAATTTGCTCCCCTGAGCAGTAAGTTATGGAGGGTCAAAGTTGACCTTTTGTACCGAAGCTCTCTGGGAGAGAGGGTCCTATCTCCTAATTTTTCTAAGTCCTATCTCTCTCACAAACTCTATCTACTGATGTACGGAGCCAATCTAATTATAGTTCCGTACATAAAAGTACAGCTGTCGGTGTACTTTCTGTACGGACATTGTACGACATGGCCTAAATGTCGACACGTGGTATGTCCGGATTCGCTCCCTTAATCCTCGGAGATGCCGCGATCCAATGTCATTCCGCCACGTGTCATCTGATGTGACGATCACCACAAACCGCCGAAATCCTCTTCCGCGATCTCGGCGTTAATTTTGGCCGTCCGATTAAATTCCCATTTAATCGTAGCCGTAATAAATACATACGCGATATTCGTTTCATTAAAGAAATAAATGCGCGGTATTGGTTTCTTATCCGTACCATAATCCGTACTTTTACATTACTGGATCTATGTATCTCGTAAACAGTTACAGTTAAATGAATTATCCTACCTGATAATGTTTAATTAATTATCAAACCATATAGTACGTAACACTAGTTCTAGACTTAACGGCTAAGGCTACCAACTACCGGCTGTCTGCCGGCCGGTAGGTACCAGGATCAAATCCTGTGGCTAGCACATACCTTTTAGTAAATAAACCCCTAACTAATATATATTTCCCGTAATCCTCTAGATAGCCTAGGTAGCCATGGATCTAGCTCCCTCTCCAATTTTTCAATGACTGCAACAAGTTTGAGAGTTGGAGAGAGAAGTTAGAGGTAGACTGCCTCGACTTCTATATTTATTTTCAGACCTAGAAAATACTTAAAATGGACCATTAATTTCTACACTCCCCTTATTTTCTACTGAATCTTTAATTTCAGACCACACTTCTCCCTGCAGAAAATTAGCTTAGGGGAAGGCACAGGTTTGGTCATCATATCTGCCACCATCTCACTATCTGGTCGGTACTCTAAAGTGATTATTTTGTTTTCTACTTTCTCTCTAACAAAGCTGAGTCAAATGTCCATGTGTTTGGCTTTAAAATGATGTTTAGGATTGGCAGAAATAGCGATTGCTGCATGATTATCACAAAAAAAATTCTACACACCACTCTTAAGGTGATGAAACTCACCAAGCAAAGACTGGACCCATATCAATTCTTTTACAGCAGAGCAAGAGGCCATATACTCAGCCTCCATGGTTAATTGAGCAATAACTTTTTGATGTTTGCTACTCCAACAGCAAGCCCCATCACCCACATATAATAAATATCCAGAAGTGCATCTCCTCATCGGAGCATCACCATAACTGGCATCACTCCAAGTAGTGATGTCAATATTCTCCCCACCCAAATGCAACCATAGATCCCTAGTTCCTATCAAATATCTAAGGACTCTTTTAGCTGCCTCCCAATCGCTCTTAGTGGGAGCATTTAGACTTCTACTCAGCACTCCTACAGCTGTAGCTAAATCTGGCGGGGTACAATTCATAAAATAGATTAGACTTCCCACTACTTGCCTGTAAGGAATTGTTTGCATGAACTTTTGTTCATCAAGAGATAATTCCTCGTCTAAGACTATGACTCCTTTTTCTTCACTTCCCTCACTTCTCTTCTTCAACTCCATTGGAGTTGTACAACTATTAGTTTTATCCATTTGAAATTTTTCAAGCATGTTCCCTATTGCTTCCTTTTGAGTCAATCTTATAATTTTTCTTTTGGTCTCTTTCTACTTGAATTCCCAAAAGATATTTTGCTTCCCCCATATCATTCATTTCAAATCTCCCCTTAAGATCGGTTTTCAGTTTATTAATTTTTTCCATAGATTTACTTAAAACAATCAAATCATCAACATAAATTGCAATAAATATAAAACCTTCCTCATCTTCAAAAACATAGATTGAGTGATCTGAGCTGATCCGGATATATCCTAGACCGGTAAGAAACTCATCAAGCTTCTTATTCCACTGTCGATGCGCCTGTTTTAAACCATAAAGAGATTTAATCAGCCGGCATACCTTACTCTCCTCTCCTTCCTCCACAAACCCTTCGGGTTCTCGCATGAAGATCTCCTCTTCCAATTCTCAATGCAAAAAGGTTGTCTTGATGTCCATCTGGTGCACTTACATGTCTTCCGCTGCTGCCAGGCTGAGAAGTATGCGGACGGGGGGAAATCTGACCACCGGGGCAAAGGTTTCCTCGTAGTCAATTCCCTCTTTTTGTGTATATCCCTTTGCCACTAATCTGGCCTTGTAGCGCTCGATTGTGTTATCTAGGTTTAGTTTTAATTTGAAAACCCACTTACAACCGATTGGTTTTTGGTTAGGTGGACAATCCACCAGCTCCCAAGTATCGGCTGCCATAATTGAGGCCATCTCCTCATTAATGGCTGTCTTCCACCGGTTTCTTTCTGGACAAGTCATCGCCTCTCGATAAGTTTGAGGTTCATCTTGATGAGATAGTTTTGTTACCTTGTTATTAACCTGTTTTTCTTGCAATCTTTTGCTACTTCTCCTCCCCCCTTCAAAATCTGAGGCCAGAATATATAGTTCTCGTGGATTCTTTCGAACAATCTCGGTTTCTCCCCTATCCCTTGATTCTGAATCAATTTCCACCACGTCTTCCGCTTCAGGTAGAGTTGTTACTGGAGTTTCCACAGCCGAGTCCTTTTCGGTCTGATTTGTACCTGCAAGAATGTCATCTTCTCTAAAACATGGATAGTTAGGAAGCTCAAAGTCATCGGAATTTTCTGACTCAAATCTGATTTTTACTAACTTTGTATATTTGAAGGGATCCACAGACTTTAGTTCATCCATAACTACTAGATGCTTTACTAAGATAATATCTTCCCTTTTTAAATCATAAACTCTATATCCTTTAACATCCTCATCATATCCTAATAAGTATCCCGGTTTTCCTTTAGGATCTAGTTTCCAATTAGACTGATCTGTATCTAGACTGAATACTTGACTGCCGAAAACCTTTAAGTGAGATATGTCTAGTTTCCGGCCTGTCCATCTCTCATAAGGTGTTTGATCTTTTATAGCTGAAGTAAGAACTCTATTTTTGAGGTAATTAGCACAGTTCATTGCTTCTGCCCAAAACCTTTTTCCTATCTTCTTATCCGACAACATACTTCTAGCACTATCACTTAGTGTTCTATTTAACCTTTCAGCTACCCCATTCTGTTACGGGTTTTCTAGAACTATCTTTTGGTGTTGGACCCCATCTTCCCTCAGAAAATCCTCAAACTGATTAGAAGTATACTCTCCACCATTGTCACTCCTTATTCTCTTGATTGAAGTTTCATGGAGTTTTTCGCTCCATGCTTTATATTGTCTAAAACAATCATGAGCTTCGGACTTGTTTTTCAAAAAATACACTCGGGAATACCGAGACCAATCATCAGTGATAGTCATCATAAATCTCTTCCCCCCCGGTGAGGGCACTTTAGCCGTTCCCCAAATATCTGTGTGTACTAGATCTAGAATTTTTTCTCCCTTATAGGTGGCTGTTTTAGGAAAGGGTAATCTGTGTGTTTTACCTTGAGCACATCCACTACAATCACTTATATTATCACTCTCACTAAACTTAATCCCTTCCAACACTCCCATCTTTTTCATCTCTCTTAACTTGTCTAGATACACATGCCCAAGCCTCTTATGCCACATCATAATATCATGAACACCGGCATAATAAAGTTTCTTCTTTTCATTACTTAAAACTAGCCTAAACATCCCATGGCTACCTTTCTTAGCAATGAAATAGACATCCTCCTCAAAACTAGCAGTAAAGACTCCTTCCCTAGTGCTAGTAAAAAAACCCTTATCATCTAATACGGATGTAGAGATAAGGTTTTTGTTCAGCTCCGGAATAAACAATACATCGGAGAATGTTACTATGGATGTCTTTCCTTCTACTAACACTTTCAAATCTACCGATCCTACAAGAGTAGTGGTGATTATCCTTCCATCCCCGTACTCTATCTCTACAGTGGGAGTATTTCTTATCTTAGTGAACAGGTGCCTATCCTTACACATGTGCATGGAGGCACCTGAATCAACAATCCAGCCAGCTTCACCTTTCAATCCACCGTAAGCACATTTCTTTCTTCATGGAATTTTGACCTCGTTTTTTGCCTCCAACTCCTCATCCAAAAAGAGCTCATCGTCCTCGTTCTCAGATTCCACCTCATGTATTTCTGTCACAAGGGCCTTTTTTTTTCCTCTCGCGGTACCACCGGTCTGCCCCTCCTTTAACCAAAGTTTGGTTTGCTTAGTGCACTTTGCCATATAGTGCCCAGGTTTCTTACAAAAATGACATAAACCTTTGGGAGCCCTTGGTCCGAACTCGTCGGTCTGATTTTTTTGCTCCCTCCCCCTATAGTTTGCGACCAGATTCCGGAAATCCTTGTTCCTCTAATCGGTCGCAGTTGCCAAGGCTTGGCCACTCTTTCCTCCCCTTCGGATCTCAATCATATTCTCCCAAACGAGAATCATCCCTACCACTGAGTTCCATATCCACCTTGAGTCCGGCAAGTCCAGCACACGGTAGACTAAGTTCTCGAACTCATCGGGTAACTTCATCAGTAAACAATTAACCTTTTCTTTTTCACTAAAATCTTTTCCCGCACTCTCTAGCTCCATAAAGAGTGTAGCAAGCTCATTGCAAAAATCCAACATCTTCCCCCCTTTGTATACATACTCGTTAACTTTCTGATCAGCCGACTGTTGTTGTTGAATCGTACGACTTCGGTACATCTCTATCAGAGCCATCCAAAGATCGAATGCCCTTTCTACCTGCAAATGAGGACATGCAAGTCCTTTAGTGAGATGGCGTAGGATAAAGTGCTTTGCCGCCATATTGTTGAAGTCCCAGGTTTCACTATCATTCTCCTCGTTCCTCGAAATAGGTGACATGAATGCCGAACCAGTTGCTATTGGTGTGGTCGCCTTCTTTTCCTTTCCTTGTCCACCACCTCTCCTTTTTTTTTTCCTCCGTTGAAGGTGGATCCTCTTTCTTGGTGAATATGCTTCCTCCAAACCCTAGAGGAATTTCAAGACTTGATGGACGCCCCAACCGTCCACTCAGTATCCCCCAAAACCTTTTTTCGCATAAAGCTCCTGTCATCATAATTTCCCAGTATATGAAGCCAGTTCCATTAAAGATTGGTACCCTAGAGGGTGGGCCTATAACCTAAAACTGTGAGACCTCCATAAGTCCTCAGAGTGGACAGCTTCCAAGAAGCCTCTAGGATAACCCTGACCCCTTTGTGTTTCAGCAAAAACAACTGCCACCCTAGCAGATAATAACTCTAACGAACTTCTCCCGTGTGAAGGCAAGACTCCCTTGAGTCGATAGCAAAAAAAATCTCTGAATTTGCTCCCTTGAGCAGTAAGTTATGGAGGGTCAAAGTTGACCTTTTGTACTGAAGCTCTCTGAAGAGAGGGTCCTATCCTCTAATTTTTCTAAGTCCTGTCTCTCTCACAAACTCTATCTACTGATGTACGGAGCCAATCAAATTATATTTCCGTACACAAAAGTACAGTTGTCGGTGTGCTTTCTGTACGGACATTGTACGACATGGCCTAAATGTCGACACGTGGTATGTCCAGATTCGCTCCCTTAATCCTCGGAGATGCCGCGATCCAATGTCATTCCGCCACGTGTCATCTAATGTGGCGATGACCACAAACCGCCAAAATCCTCTTCCGCGATCTCGGCGTTAATTTTGGCCGTCCGATTAAATTCACATTTAATCGTAGCCGTAATAAATACATGCGCGATATTCGTTTCATTAAAGAAATAAGTGCGCGGTATTGGTTTCTTATCCGTACCGTAATCCGTACTTTTACATTACAGGATCTATGTATCTCCTAAACAGTTACAGCTAAATGAATTATCTTACCTGATAATGTTTAATTAATTATCAAACCATATAGTACGTAACACTAGTTCTAGACTTAACGGCTAAGGCTACCGACTAGACTTAACGGCTAACGCTACCGACTACTGGCTGTCTGCCGGCTGGTAGGTACCAGGATCAAATCCTGTGGCCGGCACATACCTTTTAGTAAATAAACCCCTACCTAATATATATTTCCCGTAATCCTCTAGATAGCCTAGGTAGCCATGGATCTAGCTCCCTCTCCAATTTCTCAATGATTGCGACAAGTTTGAGAGTTGGAGAGAGAAGTTAGAGGTAGACTGCCTCGGCTTCTTTCTATATTTCTATTTAGACCTAGAATACTTAAAATGGACCATTAATTTCTACATTTGGGTGGAAAAAGATTAGGAAACATCAGTCAGAGAAGGACAAGGACCTCAACATCACCAACATCAGGTTGATCTCACGAAGAGATGAGCAAAAAAACAAATGTGAAACATTAACGTTCATTAGAGATCACCAAGAACCAATGTTCACCAAAAGGAGTAATGAGCAGTGCAACAATGGGAGGGAAACTAATGGGAGTAGAAAGAACTTACAAGAGAAGGTCAGTCACCAGGTGATAGGCAAGATGCAAAGACTTCATCCAAAAAAGGAGCGCCACCCTCCTCTATTTGCATTTCCACCAGATTCTCGGGGGGAATGGAGAACATCAACCAAATCAGATTTTGTAGACCTGCCACAACGACGAAAGTCAAGCTAAGACGAAAGGCAAGCCAAGACAGTGAAAACCCAAGTAAATCAAATAGGGGACAGATTACTTACAAAAATAGATCAGTGAAAACCCAAGTAAATCAAATAGGGGACGGATCACTGACAAAAATATAGATATCTAGAATAAACTAGAAACAAGTCAAACTGGCAGAAAACTAGAGAATCTGAAATCAAAAGAGGAACTTTTACATGGTGATAGAGCTCAAAAAATGATCGAAAAATGCATCTGGACAAAACAAAGCACAACAAATTCTCAGACTGAAAACAACTTAGAGATGCTAATCAGTGGAGGTCTCAATTCTCACCAGGCAGGGAAGAGTGAAAGAGTGGAGAAAGAAATGTCCAATACTAGAAACAGAAGTAGCCGCAGCGCTACAGCTATCTGCGTCATGAGGAGTGACCTTGGTCATGGTCAACAAAGAAGACAGTCGAAAACTGCAACATGAGAAAAAACCCATTAGAACCCATATAGCTAAGAATGACAAAAGGGAGAAGATTGGCAGTGCGGAAGAAGGTACCTTTTTTACATGGGCGAACAAAACATGAGGCAATGTACAAAATCAAAAAAGGATTAAGTAGCAAGAGTCGAAGGATCACAAGAGTCCAACCGATTACATTTCAGAGAGGGAAATTTCTGCAAACGGCAACACATGGGCACACAAAACATGAGGCAATGCAGAAAATCAGAAAAGGATTATGCAACAAGAGTCCAAGGATCAAAATAGTCCAACGGATTACAATTTCGAGAGGGAAATTTGTGCAAACAGCAACTAAAGGCGTGATGGAGAAAAACCTAAACATCAAAACTCATATTTCACACTTCAATATCAAAGACAAAAAGAAATCAATTAGACAGAAGAGGAAGAGCTTTTCAGCGAATGCATAAACAAATAAAAGCTCATCAAAAATCTGAAAAAAAAAGGGAGCACATCATCGCTCGCCTAAACTGAAAACTAAAATAAAAAATATGGAACACGTAGAGGTAAACACTTGCAAGCAAGTAGTGTTTAAAAATATCTTACATCAAGATTTGCAGCAAACTGGCGACAAAAACCTAGGATCACCATCAGAAAAAGCTTGTAATGTACAGATTGTAGCAATAGCCGTGGTGATTAGAAAAGGAAAAGAGCTCCAAAAATCAAGAAGCGAGTACATGATCACAAGTGAAACAGGGTCAGACAGGTAGGAGAACATCAACAGTGAAGGAAGGTGAAGTCAAAGAAGGTTGTGTAGATCCGACCAAAAGTCCATGTCTAGGTGCAAGAGTTTCAAGTGAAACTCTGAGACCTCCATAAGTCCTCAGAGTGGACAACTTCCAAGAAGCCTCTAGGATAACGCTGACCCCTTTGTGTTTCAGCAAGATTTACTGCCACCCTGGCAAACAAAAACTATGACAACCTTCACCCCTCTGAAGGCAAGACTACCTTGAGTCGATAGCAAAAAGAATCTTTGAATTTGCTCCCTTGAGCAGTAAGTTATGGAGGGTCAAAATTGACCTTTTGTACAGAAGCTCTCTGGGAGAGAGGATCCTAACTACCAATTTTCCTAAGTCCTATCTCTCTCACAAACTCTATTTAGTGATGTAGGGACCAATCATATTACTCCTCCGTACACAAAAGTACTGGTGCCGCTGTACCTTCTGTACAAATACTGTACGACATGTCCGAAATGTCGACAAGTGGTATATCCGGATTCGCTCCCTTAATCCCCGGAGATGCTGCGATCGAATGTCATTCTGCCACGTGACATCCAATGTGGCGATGACCACAAACCACCGAAATCCTCTTCCGAGATCTCGGCATACATTCGGGCCGTTTGATTAAATGCATATTTAATCGTAGCGGTAATAAATACCTGCGCGAAATTCGTTTCGCTATTGAAACAAATGCGTGGTACTTGTTCCTTGTTCGTACCTTTAATCCGTACTTTTAGATAATTGGATCTATGTATCCCGTACGCAGTTGTAGTTAAATGATTTATCCAACGTAATTATATATAAATAATTATCAAACCCTGTACTATGTATCGTTAGATGTAGACTTAATGGCTAGGACTATCGGCTACCGGCTATCTATCGTTTTGTAGGTACTACGATCAAATCCTGGTTCTGACGCGAATCCTTTTAGTAAAAAAATCGGTAAATGAACTAATCTATTTCCGGTAAATCTCTGCATAGCGTCGGCAGCCATGGCTCTAGCTTCCACTCCAACTTCCCAGTGACTGCGACAAGTGTGGGAGTTAGAGAGGGAAGTTAGAGATAGACTACCTCGGCTTCTTTCTGCATTTTAATTTAGACCTAGAAAATACTTAAAAAGGAACCATTATTTTCTACATCAAAGAAATAGAGGTGCAGAGGAGAAGCAAGGAGGGAGGGAAAATCAAACATAATTTCAATTGTCAGAGTATGGACAAACTTGCAAGTCCCACTACATATACAGGCGACACGGTTCAAAGAGGTATAGTGCAGGTACAATTTTGAAGGAGCGACGAAACCGACATCGCACATTGAAAATTCACGAAACCGAATTGTCACCGCAGAAAGAGTAATGAGACGGCCAAAATCAAAGGTTGCATCCAAACGACTACAGCGAATTCATGCGACGACTTACACAAATGCGATGGTTCAAAAATTTGTATTCGAATCGACGAAACAAGACGTGATTGGTTCAAAAAATTGTTTTCGAATCGACGGACGAAAACATGTGACAGGCCCGCGAATCAAGGATTTCAAAAATTGTATGATCGATATTGAAAATGCGTCACATTTTGCCGGTACACGTCCGTTGGCATTCAAAGGAGGGCCAGGGTCGCAAACAACCTTAGTGCCAAACGTGCAGACATTGGCTACAATTGTACGACCAAGATCCACGGGACCATCTTAGGTCCACACAGGTTGAAATTTCAAGAGCGCTTGAAATTGTCGGAGATCATTCAGTTGGCCGATTCTGGATCAAGCCACCTGTATGGAAATGAACAAAAATATTCTTTTAAGAATCGAGTGTACCTTAGCAAGAGCGCGATGGTCACAAATCAAATCGAGGACGACGAGATCAGAGGACAAGTATCGCCACGACATCGAGTGGGAGCGTTCGATTTGTGCGATCTCAAGGGATACCTTTAGATACATTTTGATACGGTGGAACCTACCCGATTTATGTATGTGACGTCACGGATTCACACGTGCGGAATTTGACGGACGATTTTATGACAAAAAGTACAGAAAACATGACAAAAGAAAAACGATCGTTTGTGGTTGAATAGTGACACGTGGCAGTATGGGTAACACCACTCAAATAGGCATTTCACAGCATATTGAAGCACACAGAGATATAAAATGCATCCAGGCATTAGCGATAGGTATCTCACACATATATTAAAATTCATAGAATTCAAGGAATTCAGACATGACATTCATTCTGGGTCTTTCTGTACATAGAGATAGATATCATTAGAATTATGAGGATGATTCAGCTTTATTAGAGTTGAAAGTTCAAGGAACATTTGTATTGTGGATTTGATTTTATTAATGAAATCAAAGTTGTCTAAACCTACCTCTGTCTAATCTACTTATCTAAGCCTTTTCCCTTCTCTGATCTACCACTATGACTCCTCAAAGTCCACCCTAGCGATGTATGTTTAGGACGCGACTACTTTAGCCAGAGGCCACGGGCTACGGTGATTGTCCAAAACTAATATGTCTTTATCTCTATGACCTCATCTATATGTGCCCACCTGTATGCCGTTATCTCTCTATCTCTTTCATCATTGTAAGTACGAAAAATAATATCGTATGGCCAACAGTTTGTAAATATTTTTCGACAAGTTTATCTCATGTTTAAGATTTTATTGTCTCTAAAGCATCCCTTTCATGGTCCCCCCACCATCATGTTGTGATTTAGAAATCTTTATTTTAGTAGATAGGGCTAAAATAACTTATAATATTTTCTAAGTAGTTTGTTGTAATACTTGCCTTAATTAGTGTTGTTGTAGCAAAAGTACAATAGAGTATATTGTACTTTTACAGGGACACGTGTCGACAAGAGAACATATGAAGGTTTTACGAAGTGGCGTCGACAATCAGCCACACGCGTCACGCAGTTGACGATTGGATTCACAAGATCGGACGAACGGAATCTGAACCATGTATTCCGGAAATATATGGTACGGTTCGACGGTACCATCGTCAATTGAATTTGTTCCCACTGACGCGATTCACTTGGGACTACAAGCGTGATTCTTGAGGGACCACAAGCGTGATTCACGTGGGACCAGAAGTGACGAAGCACTCAAGTGCTTCTTACTACACGACCAAAATCGGCTGGACTTTAGCGACTATCGTTGACTAAACATCTGGAACCTTTTGTGTACGGTTCGATATCTAGAAATATCGAATTAACATTGTTTTGTGGTTTAGTGCAATAAAAAATAGTGTTCCATTAATTAGGTTTTTGGAAAATAGTTATTAGGGTTTTTCAGGTACTAACCGTAGAATAACGTACACGTAGGATACTTTGTCGTTAGTCAGGGTAATAACCAGAGTAACAGTTACCCAAATTAGTGTAGACTAGTAGATACAGAGTGTGAGTATATAACTAAGGACTTAGCCAATTTTGTAGTATCCAGTTTTGGGATTATGACATTTTAAGGGCAGTTTTTGGGAAATATCCAGGAGTCATATCTTATCGTTTACTTGGTCATTTGGAATGCAATTTTGGGAATTGTCATTTAACTTTGTTTTGTATCAATGTGAGAAATATGAGGCATATTGGCTTTTTGAGTCATATTTTGTGTAACCTAAAAGTTGGTTGTTGAGTAGGTGCTTGATAGCGTTTGCTGTTTTCCATGTCTAATTCCACTACTACTGCTGGTCCCCCTCCTACAATTGTGGTTGTAAAACAACAGGTTATGGGCCTTTCGTCAAGAATTCCTATCTTTAATGGCCAAAAGTATGTGTATTGGGCGGCGATGGTTGAATCTTCGTTTGAAACTGCTGACTTATTACGGGTCTTGGATGGCTCCCTTGATGAAACAGATCCAAGTTGGGCGAAAAAGAATTCAATGGCAAGGAACAATCTAATTCTTTGTATTTCAGAAAATCTGGTCATGTCTTGCCTGAAAATGAAGAAGGCCGAAGAGATTTAGACATCATTGAAATCCGCTTTTGAGAAAACGAAATGTCTAAGAAGAGCTCTTGGTGGCTGGAAAAATTTGGGGGTACAAATACTCGGGGGGAACTATGGTCGAGTATTGTGACAACTTTCGTGCACTTATTGATGCACACTTTTCTACTAAGGGGTCATTTCGTGAGTTAAGCAAGTAGCTTTGCTTATTAGAGGACTTCCTAGTAGCATGAAAGGTTTGTCTGCTCATTTAAAGAATCATGATAAAGCTAGTTAGTCGTTTCAATTAGCATATAATCTTATATTGGAGGAAGAGCCTAATACTAAAATCCTTGAAGGAGAAGGAAAGGTTGAAGCTTTTGCAAAAGACTTTGACAAAAGAGCTCAATTTAACCCGAATAGGAATCAGTTTAACCAGAATCAGAATCAGTTTAATCACTTTAATCAAAGGCCAAATAGACAATCTTCTACTGCTTCTTTATTTGTTCTTAGAAAGGTCATGGATACAAGAATTTTCCTTAGGTGAAAAAGGCTAATGAGATAGGTTTAAACATGTCGGGTTAGCAGCAAAGCCAATATAACAAAGGCTTTTCTGGAAATCCTACTCGTGGAAATGCTCTCTTTTCAGCTTCTGCAACTAATGCAGATGTGTCTTTGAGCTTCAATAAGCAAAAGGAAGCACAGTTATTTGCTATGGCGGCACCAATTGAGGGTCCCAAGGATGCAGGATGGATCATGGACACGGGAGCATCGGCCCAAATGTGCAGGAACAAGGTGGCTTTTACAAATCTACAACAAACGTCTCCAAAGAGTATATACTATGCTTGTGGGATGAGTGTTCAAACCTCAGCTCAGGGTGATGTATCTTAAATGGTAGATGTGGGGGGAAAGTCAGTAGAGAGAAGTCTTCACAATGTTTTGTATGTTCCAGACTTAAAAAAAAGCCTTTCTCTACATCATTAATGGAAAGCAAAGGCTTTGAAGTCATTCTCAAAGGAGGTAGACAAGTTGTTAGCAAGAAAGGAAAAGTAGCAGTAATATGAACTAGAGATGCTAGCAAAATGTACCGAAAAGACATGGCTAAATATAAGGAAAATGATGTTGTCAAGTCCTGTGTCCAATCTGATAATGAGTTATGGCATAAGAGATTAGGACACATGAATTATGATAGTCTAAAGAAAATGCTGAATTCAAGAAAAGTTGATGGAGTTTCTCTTGCAACTCTAAGACCTCCATAGGTCCTCAGAATGGACAGCTTGCAAGAAGCCTCTAGGATAACCCTGACCCCTTCGTGTTTCAAGAATAATAATTACCACCATGGAAGACAAAAACTCTGACCACCTGCATCCCTATGAAGGCAAGACTCGCGTGAGTCGATAGCAAAAAGAATCTCTGAATTTGCTCCCATAAGGAGTAAGTTATGGAGGATCAAAGTTGACCTTTTGTACAGAAGCTATATGGGAGAGAGGGTCGTATCTACCAAATTTTTCTAAGTCCTATCTCTCTCTAAAACTCTATCCATTGACGTACGGCACCAGTCATATTAGTGTACCGTACAAAAAGGTACAGCTGCCGGTGTACTTTATGTACGAACATTGTACGACATGAACAAAATGTCGACAAGTGTCTTATCTAGATTCGTTTCCATAATCCCAAGAGATGCCGAAATCCAATGTCGTGGTGTCTTGGTGAGGGCACTTTGGCCAGTCCCCAAATATCTGTGTGTATTAAATCTAGAATTTTTTCTCCCCTATAGGTGGCTGTTTTGGGAAAGGGCAATCTGTGTGCTTTACCTTGAGCACATCCACTACAATCACTTAGATTCTCACTCTCACTGAACTGAATTCCTTCCACCACTCCCATCTTTTTCATCTCTTTTAGCTTATCTAGATTCACATGCCCAAGCCTCTTATGCCATATCATTATATTGAGAACACCAGCATAATAAAGTTTTATTTTTCATTGCTTAAAATCAACTTAAACATCCCTTGGCTACATTTTTCAGCGGTGAAATAAACTTCCTCCTCAAAACTAGCAGTAAAGACTCCTTTCCTAGTGCTAGTATCAAAACTCTTATCATTTAATACAGACGTAGATGTGAGGTTTTTGTTCAACCCTTGAATAAACAATACATCAAAGAATGTAACTATGGATGTCTTTCGTTTCTACTAACATTTTCAGATCTTCCGATCCTTAAAGAGTAGTAGTAACTATCCTCCCATCCTTGTACTCTATCTCTACGGTGGGAATCTTTCTTATCTTAGTGAACAGGTGTTTATCCTTACACATGTGCATGGAGGCACCTGAATCTACGATTAAGCCTGCTTCACCTTTCAATCCACCGAAAGCACATTTCTGCTTTTATGGAATTTCTACCTCGTTTGTCGCTTCCAACTCCTCATCCAATAGGAGCTCATCGTCCTCGTCTGCGGATTCCACCTCATGTACCTGTGTCACAAGGGCCTTTTTCTTTCCTCTTGGGGTACCAGCGGTCTGGCCCTCCTTTAACCGAAGCTCGGTTAGCTTAGTGCACTTTGCCATATAGTGCCCACGTTTTTTACAAAAATGACATAAACCTTTGGGAGCCCTTGGTCGGAACTCGTCGGTCTGATTTTTCTGCTCCCCAACTCTGTAATTTCTGACCGGTCTCCGGGAATCCTTGTTCCTCCAATCGGTCCCAGCTGCCAAGCCTTGCCCACTCTTTCCTCCCCTTCATATCTCAATCATATTCTCTCGAACAAGAATCATTCCTACCACTGAGTTCCATATCCACCTTGAGTCCGGCAAGTCTTGCACACGGTTGACTATGTTCTTAAACTCATCAGGTAACTTCATCACTAAACAGTTAACCTTTTTCTTTTTCAAAAAAGTCTTTTCCAGCACTCTCAAGCTCCATGAAAAGTGTAGCAAGCTCATTGCAAAAATCCAACATCTTCCCCTCTTTGTATACATACTCCTTAACTTTTTGATCAGCCAACTATTCTTGCTGAATCGTACCACTTCGGTACATCTCTATGAGAGCCATCTAAAGATCGGATGCCCTTTCTACTTGCAAATGAGGACATGCAAGTCCTTGAGTAAGATGGCGGAGGATGAAGTGCTTTGCCGCCATATTGTTGAAGTCCCAGGTATCAGTATCATTCTCCTCGTTCCTTGGAATAGGTGACATGAATGCCAAACCAGTTGTTATTTGTGTGGTCGTCTCCTTCTTCGATCCTTTGTCCACCACCTCTCTTTCTTTTCTCTCCTCCGTTGAAGGTGGATCTGCTTTCCTTGTTAATTAGCTTCCTCCAAAACAAGGAGGGATTCGAATACTTGATGGACGTCCCACTCGTCCACTCATTATCCCCCAAAACCTTTTCTCGCATAGAGCTCATGTCATCATACTTTCCCAATATATGAAGCCAGTTCGATTAAAGATGGGTACCCTAGAGGGTGGGCCCATAACTTGCAACTCTGAGACCTCCATAGGTCCTCAGAATAGACAGCTTGCAAGTAGCCTCTAGGATAACCCTAACCCCTTCGTGTTTCAGGAAGAATAACTACCTTCCTGGCAGAGAAAAACATCCACCACTTGCACCCTTGTAAAGGGAAGACTCCTCTGAGTCGATAGCAAAAACAATCTCGGAATTTGCTCCCCTGAGGAGTAAGTTATGGAGGATCAAAGTTGAGCTTTTGTACAGAAGCTCTTTGGGAGAGAAGGTCCTATCTACCAAATTTTTCTAAGTCCTATCTCTCTCTAAAACTCTATCTACTGACGTATGGCACCACTCATATTAGTGTACCGTACAGAAAGGTACAAGTGCTTGTGTACTTTATGTACGAACATTGTACGACATGACTAAAATGTTAACACGTGTCTTATCTGGATTCGTTTCCGTAATCCCTAGAGATGCCGAAATGCAATGTTGTGGTGCCACGTGTCATCCGATGTGACGGCGACTGTAAACCGCCAAAATCTTCTTCTGCGATCTCAGCATTCTTTTCGGCCGTCCGATTGAATGTTGATTTCAATCATTACTGTCATAAATATTTCCGAGGTATTTGTTTCGCTATAGAAACAAATGTGCGGTACTTATGTCTTCTCCGTGCTCGTATTCCTTACTTTTCATAACAGACTATATGTATCCCGTATATAGTTGTCGTTAAATGAATTAGTCTATATGTTAACGTTTATATATTTGTTAAACCCTATATCGTCTACCACTAATCCTAGACTAAATGGATGAGGCTACCGGCTACTAGCGATATTACGTGTTCGTAGGTACCAGGATCAAATCCTTTAACCGACAGCTCTCCTTCTAGTAAATCGACTACTTTACTACCATATAAATCTCTGGATAGCATAGGCTGCCATGGCACTAGCTTCCTCTCCAACTTCTTAGTGACTGCAACAAGTGTGGGAGTTGGAGAGAGAAGTTAGAGACAGACTGCCTCTGCTTCTTTTTCTACACATTATTTTAGACCTATAAAATATTAAAAGAACCATCAATTTCTACATCTCTCACCTCTCATCCAATATAATCATGTGATGGTTGTTCACTTGGCAAGATCCATAAATCGCCATTTCCACAAAAAACTAACCACAGATCGGAAAGAGTTTTGCAGCTAATACATTCTGATGTTCTCGGTCCTTAACAAGTGGCTTCGGCTAGAGGCTTCCACTATATGGTCTCATTTACAGATGAGTACTCCAGGTACACTAAAGTTTATTTCATGCAACATAAAAGTGAAGTGTTTACTCACTTCAAACACTACAAAGCATGGGCGGAAAAGCTTCATGGAGTTCTATTATTGGCGTTGAGATCGGACAACATGGGAGAATACACGTCAAAGGAATTCGAAAAATATCTCCTTCAAGAACAAATCAGTCACAACCTTACACTTCCATATATACCGGAACATAATGGTGTTTCTGAGAGATTAAATAGGACATTGACAGAGAGTGCTAGGTCCATGCTTGCATATAAACGGCTTGATTTGAATTTCTTTGCTGAAGCACCTAACAATGTTGTTTATATTAAAACTAGAATTACTTTTAGATCTGTTAGCACTACACCTTATGATCTTTGGACAGGAGAAAAACCTGATGTAAGTCACTTTAAGATCTTAGGCAGCAAGTGTTTTATTTTAGATACTTCACAGGATAGATGGAAAATGGAGGCTAAAGGCCTACCTGGGATTTTCATGGGGTATGATGATAATGCGAAAGGCTATAGAGTTTTTGTATTTGAGAAATAGAAAGTAATTATCTCTAGGAATATCCACATTAAAGATGAACAGGATTTGGTTGACCTTTTCAAAGTGCCAAATCAACCGGCAAAGAAAAAGCAAGTGTATGTCATTTTTCACCATACGCAGCGTGTCTACTTTCCACCGGCAAGTGGGGCACCTCTTCCTTCAGTTCCTCTGGTGCCCTAACAAGATGCTTCACCACAAGCTACACCTCAGGTGGAAGGAATTGCTACACACTCAGTACCAGCTCAAGTTACGGTTTAAACAAAACAAAAAAATCAGAGGTTGCCGACAATTTCAGCCTCAAAATTTCCAGGGGGAAAGAGATCTAGCAGCCGTCTGCAAGCAAGCTCTCACTTTGCTTTTTTCTGCAGCTACAGAGGAGCCTCTAACGATCTAGGAGGCCTTCTCATCACCTGAGAGAAATCAGTGGATCGAGGCAACAAACGATGAAATGAAGTCTATTATGGAGGCACAAACACGAAGCTGTTGGATCTTCGTTCAGGCAGAAAAGCCATCGGCAGCAAATGGTTATTTAAGATGAAGCTGATCCCGAACAACACCATTGAAAGGTATAAGGCTAGACAAGTGGCCAGGGGGTACAATCAAAAAGAAGGTATTGATTTTGAAGAAACCTTCTCTTTAGTTGTTAGATTTCCCACTGTCAGAATATTGTTAAGTCTAGCGGCTATAGAGCATATCGAAATATAACAAATGGATGTTAAAAATGCTTTCTTGCATGGAGAGTTAGATGAGGCCATTTAGATGAAACAACCTGATATCTATGTAGAAAACGGAAAAGAGCAATTGGTGTGTAAACTGATGAAATATTTGTATGGGTTGAAACAAGCCTCGAGACAATGGAATTTGAAGTTAGATGAATTTTTGATTGGGCTAGGTTTTAAGAGAATTAGCTCATATCATTCTGTATATGTTCTACAAGGGGAGGATGGGATAATTTACATAGCGGTATATGTCGATGACTTATCATTAATAAGTAAGGCAATGGATGAAATAAACCGCATTAAAGCGGCTTTAAGGTCCAAGTTTAAGAGACCTTGGTGAGGCCAAGTATATCTTAGGTATACAAGTAGAAAGAGACAAAAACAAAAGGCTGATTATGTTGACTCAGAAAGAAGCGATAGGTAACATGCTGGAAAGATTTGAAATGAAAGATGTGAAAGGATCCGTAACTCCCAAAGAATTCGTGCAAAAATTGGAAGGAATTGATACAGTTTTAGGCATAATGGTTGGTGAGAGTCTAAAGACAGGGGAGGAAGAGTTTATGGCTTCAAAGCCATATAGACAAGTAGTTGGAATTCTAATATATTTTATATATTGTACGAGACCCGACATTGCAACAGTTGTGGGAGTCTTGAGTAGAAGTTTGAAGAATCCTAAAAAGGCATATTGGGAAGCAACAAAAAGGGTGTTGAGATATCTTGCAGGTACTCGAAATCTTAAGCTTGTACTCGGAGGATGATAGGTGAAAATACAAACGTGGAGCGATGCTAGCTTTGGAGACATGCCAAGCCGGAAATCTACGACCGGCTTTATTTTGAAAATTGGAGATGGAACTTGCTGCTGGAGTATCAAATTACAAAAGGTTACAGCTCAATCCACAATGGAGTCAGAATATATGGCACTCGCTTCCACTCTCAAGGAGCTCGTATGGGTCAAGTCCATTTTCTAGAACTTGGGTATATGTAAACTGATCCTCAAGCTATGTGGTGTGACAACCAGGCAGCCGTTGCAATTTCCTCTAACCCCAGCTATCACTTTAAGAGAAAACACATGGATGTTAGACTTCACTTTTTTAGATAAAAAATACTTGCAAAAGTTTTAAATTGTGTTATTTACCGGACGAGATGATGGTGGCTGACATGTTAACAAAAACCCTCCCTGCTCCTAAGTTACAATTTTGCGGAGATGCTATTAGACTAAGTGAGTAACTGAGTCTAAATATTTAGGGGAATGTTGTAATTTAGAAATCTTTATTTCAGTAGATAGGGCAAAAATAAGTTATAATATTTTTTAAGGAGTATGCTGTAATAATTACTTTAATTAGTGTTACAGTAGCAAAGTACAATGGAGCATATTGTAATTTTACAGGGACACGTGTCGGCAAGAGAAAGTATGCAAGTTTTACGGAGTGGCGCCAACTGTCAGCCACACGCGTCACACAGTTGAGGATTTGATTCACAAGATCGGATGAACGGAATCTGAACCGGGTATTCCAGAAATATATTGTAGGGTTCGAAGGTACCATCATCGATTGAATTTGTTCCAACAGACGTAATTCACGTGGGACCACAAGCGTGATTCACGAGGGACCACAAGCTTGATTCACGTGGGACCACAAGTGACGAAGCACTCAGGTGCTTCGTACTACGCGACCACATCGGCTGGACTTTAGCGACTACCGCTGACTAAGCATCTGGAACATTTTGTGTACGGTTTGATATCTAGAAATATCTGAATAAACATTGTTTTGTGGTTTAGTCTAATAAAAAATAGTGTTCCATTAATTAGGTTGGAAAATAGTGATTAGGGTTTTTGAGGTATTAACGGTACAATAACGTACAGGTAGGATACTTTGTCGTTAATCAGGGTAATAACCGCAGTAACAGTAACCCAAATTAGTGTAGACCAGTAGATACACAGTGTGAGCATATAACTTAGGACTTAGCCAAATTTGTAATATCCAAGTATGGGATAATGACATTTTAAGGGCAGTTTTTGGGAAACTTCTAGGAGTCATATCTTATGGTTTTCGAAGTCATTTGGGCTCCAAATTTGGGAATTGTCGGTTTACTCTAATTTGTAATAATATGAGAAATATGAGGCATATTGGCTTTTTGAGTCAAATTTTGTGTAAGCTGAAAGTTGGTTGTTGAGTAGGTGCTTGATAGCTTTTGCTGTTTTCCATATCTACTTCCACTACTATTGCTGGTCCTCCTCCTCCAACTGTGGTTGTAGAACAAATACTAAAACTATTAAAACAAATAAAAATGCATAATCCCACATGTGACAAGTTTTCAAAAAAAATTGACGATTGACAGAAAGACTGGGCTATTTGTTTTTATCCGCATGCACCTTCTACGGTTTTTTTTTTGCAAAGGTCTCGATGTTGCAGTGTCATTTCACGCAAAGTTGAAAAAGTTGCGAATGTGTAAAATTTGTGAAGTCTTGGCGGTCGGACAGAAGAAGTTTAAGCAAAGGCATTTTGTACAGCCACAACTGCAAGGTTTATTGTGCATGAGAGACAAGCAAGCGAACATGCATCACAACCATCAAAGTCATGCTCACAAACATATATACCAAAGAAAATAAACATGATAAGACAAATAATATATAAACCATGAGAAGGTATCAAGGTGAAAATGACCCAAAGAGAGAACGGGAAGAAAACTCCCCTATAGTGAAGTGGACCCAATAATTCCCCCCCCCCCAAACTCCTTAGCCTGTGGAGGAGCAGGCCAACACAACCGAGAGAGAGAGCATGGAACAGGTTGAAAGATAATGGAGAAGCTAGGCACTCCATGTGGAACCCCTGATCACCACCACCTGTACATGTATACACCCTCTGCAAACTCAACATCTCGTTAGTATCAATGTTAACCACAAGGAGGATGTGTGAAGAGCCATTGGTGTCAAATGTATCCAAGAGATGAGGCGAGTCGAGAAGAGGATCGGGCTCTCTGGTAATTTCCGGCAATGATGCGGTGTCTTGAAATAACATTTCTAGGAAATGCATGTCGCAATTGTCTTCCTTAAGGTTGATACTCGAAAATGCAGGGAGAGTAAAAGCCAAATGAGCCATAGTGGGCAACGGTTTGCATGCAGAAACAAGAGAAAGGCAAAATTTGCGTTTCAGAAAGTTAGAGGGATGGTAGGAGAAGGTTGGATCATGTATATCTACGCCTCCACCAATTCGGAAGATAACATCCTGTCCCACTAAGCATTTCGTAATCTTTGCATTTTGTAACCAATGCTCGTGCAAAAATTTCCACGCACTCACTCTCAGTTCCGTTTTGGAATCGAAAGACGAGGGGGTCCTTGGTGATTCCAAGCACCAGCTATGTGGTACTGGCTAAAGTGAGAAGCCGAGTACCTGTGGCTTGAAGCTTGTGCGCTGTTAGACCAAGCTTGAGCGCAAATTTGGATCCGACGTTCATGGGTTTGGCCCCGATGTCCATGAGAGGGAGAGAAGGAGCAACACCATTAACTGAGAAGGACTTTTGAGAATTGTCTAAGAAGCTGATATGTGGGTCAAGGTCACGGCCCTCATTCGTTGTAACCTGTTGAAGAACTGAAAGACTACGGTTGAGCTGCAACATCCTGAAAGCGGCATCTGCAGCGACGTCGCTAATTAAAAGGGAGGCTTTATGAACCTCATGAATAAGAGGAGAGGCTTTAACATCATCTATCATGGTTGAAAGGTTGTTTTGCCGTTCTTTGACTCGATACACATCATGGATGGTTGTATCGAGGATGGTGAGAGGTTCAACCACAATGGAAGAAGCGGTGTCTGGTAGAGAAAGGAGAGATTCTTTCTCGAACGAAAGTGGAATAAGGGAATTCGGAAATTTACCGTCCTGATTGTGATCAGGCAAGCCCTTATTGAAAGTAGCTCTCTGTTGTTGGACGGTAGAAAAATCTTGGAGGATTCGGCTGGCCAACGATGGCATGTGGACGACTGTCCTCACCATCTCCGTGAATTAGGGTTATATTTTGGCCATAAAGGCAACAAATTGCTCCTTCATCATGGCGGCCATAATGACTTGCAACTCGGCCTTTTCCTTCTGTTGTCGAGAGATCTTAGGTGGAGTCGCCTCTTTCTCGGTCTCTGTAAAAAGAGTGACCGGCTTTGCTGAACGAGCAGGCTGATTCTGATACGAGAAATTATGGTCATTAACGTGGCAATGGTGGACGTAGTGTCCCCTCTGTTGGCAATAAGTGCATGTGGCCGACTTGTTTGGGCACATGCGGGCATCGTGCCCCGTGTTTCCACAATCGAAACACAACAGTCTTCGAAATTAAATGTTGGGTTTCCTATGGTCGACATCTTTGGAGGCCTATTATTGGGCCATGGGCTGCTTGGTGGAGAAAGTGGGGAAGCGACTTCTAAACGATCATGAGCTTCCCACCAACATGATTGCATCTCATATTCCAACGCATATTGAGCCGCTTGATCAAATGTAAATTTCAGACCGTAAGTCTGAGTGAGATGAATTTGTATAAAACGTTTAGATTGATCTGGAAACGATCCAACAAATTTTTGAACAGCTTTTGCATCGGACATTAGGTTTGGTAAATCTTCTCGCAGAGTCTTCATGCGAGTACATATAGCAGGGGCAGTTTCACCTGGTGTACGCGTGAAATTCATCAATTCTTTCACCTAATTAGGGTTTTGCATCTGATACTCGACTTCTAAGAAATCGAACATAACAAAAAGTGGATCCTGCAACGGAATTCTCATCCATGGTTGTGCTGGGACAGAAGCACAAGGGTCCACGGCATATTGGCGAGGAATTTCTAGGATTGCGGGAATAAAGACAATACCTTGGGCATCTTAGACCTAGGGAAATGCGACGTGGTATAGAATATCCGCTTGACCTATGACCTCTGGTGTACCAGCAAAAGGAGGGGAAAATTTTGTCATCGCAAGTATAGCATCATATTTGCGAGAATACAATGTAAGAGTCAACCCTCTAAGGTACCGACCAAGAAAAGAGAATGCTAAAGGAAGATCAAATCGATCTTGATAACGAAATGCTAAGTCACGCATTTCCGTATGATAAAGCATACGCAAATGGGATAAAGACATGGTGTCTTTTATTCCCAAAAAGCAAAATTGTATCTTCTCCATGCCTCCCTATGAAGAGGAAGCCATGTTGTCAAAGGAAAAATGCGCCGGTGGTTCCAAATTTGGACTAATCGGAAACTAAAATTTGAGAGGATGAGAAAAGATTTCTTTTGAAAAGTCTCTTTTCGTTCTATCTAGGTATGACCTAGAGGAAACCGATGATAATGATGAGACTGTGGTCAATACTGACCGATTTGACAAAGATCTAGGGGCTCCAACCGAAAATGGTGCTTCCGTAGACTCAGGGAAACTTGAAAGATCTGACTGCGGTGGATGGAAAATTGTCCCGTCGCGGGTAGATCCGAATTGATAACGTAAGTTATCCCAATCTGTGGGCATAAACGAAGAGAAAACCCTCGATTATAACTAGAATTTTCGGAAACACCTAACCGAGGTGCGTCAAATGACAGGCCAATCCACACAAAACAAGTCAACACACGAAGTCTTTAGCAAGACCTGGTGGTCAGATATAGCAAAAAGTCGGAATACCAAAACCTCTACCCTGCAAATAATGGGGCAAGGCCGAAGGGCTAGATCTATTAAAAGAAACGGAGAACTATCGAGGCACCTTTTGGTGTAGATCTACAGCGGCATAGACGGAAAAGTGTCTAAATAGTGCCACCCATGGCAAGATCTATGAAAGAAAATACAATATTGATAGTTACATGGAAACCTCAAGGCCACTCACAGCCAGATAACATGCAAGGAAAGCAAGGAAAATGCAAATGCTCAGAAAGAAAGGTTCGTAATAGAACCAATCCACAGCGAACCCCTACACGAGTGTCCAAATAACAAAAGAACGCTGCTGCACCCGCAAGGCATTGTGATACTTATAGAACACCTTAAATAATGTGGTGATTATCAAATGTGAGCCGCGGCTGATCGTCACAGTCGGACTTTGCAGAGCGCCAAAGCGTGATTCCGCACCACACTCCGAATAACCGTGCCGAAAACCACAACCCAACACCTAGGCGATTAATATCCTGCTAGGGTATGCGTATCAACGCTATGCCATGCTATACCCAACTAAAAAGCAATGATAATTATAGGTTATAATATGTGCAACTCTAATATATTGAATATATATTTTTATTTTGCTAGGTTTTTTTTGAATGATTAAATTTGGAATGGGTAAAAGAGAGAGAATATCAAATCCACCACAAACCAAACATCAACTAGCTAGCAAAGGAATTTGCAACAAGGGAAAGAGAGATAATGAATATTGAGCACACTTTAAGGTGAGACACAAATTAAGGTGGAATTAGGAAAAAAGGATTCCCAAACCCTAATTCCACGCTGTAAAAACCAAAAATATGCGACCAAGGAATGGTAATATGATGACCTAGGGTTAAGGATTCCAAAAAATAAACCCTAAATCCGTACAAACCCTAAATCTGCGGCCCAAACCCTAAATCTGCAGCCAAACCCTAATTCCGCAGATTAACCCTAAAATCTGACCCAAATTCAGACCTTAATCTGCAGCTCAGAAAAAGTGTGGTAACAATATAGGAGACAAATATTGAAGCAAGAAAAAAGAAGACAAAAAACAAAAACAATATGTGTTTTTTTTTTTTATAAAGTAAAATTTATAAATTTAATTATTTTTATATTTTTTTTTTCAAAAGCAAATCTGAAAGCGAAAGCAAAAATGGATAAAAAATAGGAGGAAAACTCGTAGAAAGATAAAGTCGGATCAAAAGGAAAAAACCAAATCAAAAATAGGTGGAAGAAAATTTAGAAATGGAAAGATGGATTTTATATTGAAAATAATGTATTTTTATATTTTTTTTCCTTTCTATTTTTGTTCTCACACCAAATTGAGAAGAAAAACTGAAAATGAAAGGTAAATTGGAAATAAAATAGAAAGATCAAACCAAGAAACAAACCTGAAAATGAAAGGTGATTTTTTTTTTTTTATAAAATAAAATATATATTTTTGATAATTTAATTTTTAAAAAAATAGACTTTTTTGAAAAGTTTTTTCGGACAAGAATACTAAGCCACGAGGTAACCACTAGGCTCTCGGGTCTTCAACGTATTCTTTACAAGAGTTATCTCAACGGAAAGAAACGAAGCAAAATATACACTTCCAACCAAACCAAAAAAATTGGATTCGGTAAAAAGGGCACTTTAACAAGACAACCGAAATGCCACACAAACAAATACACTCAAACCAACCGTCCAGCTGTCCAGAGAACGTCACAGCCTAATACAAGATGCCACGCCTCAAGCCTCCACTCCACCAATCGCCAACAAGACAAATTTGGAGGGATACCTTCCGGACTTGGCCGAAGCCGTGTGGATTAAAACAAGGCAAAACTATAATAGGATTTCTAACCTCTCATTAAATCCCATTACTACAACCAATTTCAACCACGCATTGGAAAATACACATCCACATTGAAAAACACTCACATAAGGATAAACTTTAAATTAGAAGAAGCTTTTGTCCACATAACATTAGCTTGGTCTCTTACCCTCGTGGCTCAACCCTTCTTATTAAAGTATTTTCCACTGCTCTCCACTCTTAATAATTATATCTCTTAACTACTAAAACACTATTTAGTTTGTAAGAGATTTCAGTGCCAAAATGCCAATGCTCCAATTGGTTTTAATCGCTCAAGACCAAGATCAGTCAGAATTTCCACAAAATTTTCCAAAGGAAAAGATGTTAACTCTCCTCTTAGACTTCACTATTTATCCATCATCGCCCTAGACCAGCCAGGCCAGAGTCAACGCTCCGTTGAACAGGTTTTACTTGGGCCAATCATTGATCAGCAAGGACTTAGACTGACCAATGCAAAAACGTGTGAAATCTCTTTCTAACTACGTAGCATTAACCAACCAATCAAACGCTATATTTCACTACATAACATAACATTTACGTGCAAAATTGCGCGCCAAACGAAACACGACTTCGCGCGAACGTGCGTCGCAAATTTCGCACGCGAAACTACCTACGAAATTCCATAAAGTGGAAGTGACGTTTCGTACTAAAATTGTACGAAACAAACCATCGTGCGCACTAAACGACTAAATGTTTCATTAGTACTTTATTAAACGTACACGCAAAATTTCAGTACTAATTTGACCCTCAACCCGTTTCAATGATACCCACTTGTTAGTTTGACCCCGCGCTGTCACCTAAATACACGCATTGCTATTTCTTTTACATTAAAACTCCAAATCACGTGATTCTTTCGCGGACGTCTACCAAATTCATAACTTTATATTCCTAACCTTTAAATAACCATTTACTACAAATTTTGATCCACTATTACTGTTACATCATCCCCTCCTTATTTTAAACTGACCTTAGTTAAAACACATTTCATTCTCAAGACGTGACTTCTATATTATTATCCCTCCAATACCTTTGTAAAAACTCTGAACTCTTATCTTCTAAAGTTAACTCATCTTCTGGCCTTCCTAGATAATGCACTTGCCAAAATATAGTATTGCCAACTTTAAACCGTTGACCAACCGAATCTAATACCCATCTGTGGACCTCATGTTATATAATTATTGAAGGATTCAATTCCAATTCTCTTTCAGTTGGCCGAAGATTTCGTGGTTTTAGCTGACCGATGTGTATTACAAGATAATTTTTTGTTGAAGGCGGAAAGTCCAATTTTGCACCAACTGACGATATCATCTCGATTACAGTAAATGGTCCAATGTACTTAAGAGCGAATTTCCCCATAGGATCCAATTGTCCCTCGATCTTACACTTGTAATGAGTTGTAGAAAGCCAAACCTTGTCACCTGCGCTTACCACCCAATCACTCCATTAGCGTTGAGCATTTAACTCTTGCCTCATTTGTGCCTCCACTAATGCATCCCGTACTGTTTTCCAAACTGTATGAATGTCTTCCCAAAACTCTGTTCCTCAATTTCTACTCTTTTGAGTGACCCGTGTTATTAAGTCTAATGCTTCTCTGGGTTGGTATCCATATGCAACTTCAAACAGTGAGAATCTTGTGCTAGCATGTTTACATGAATACTATGCAAATTCCATTAATAGCAGTTTCGATTCCCATGTGTTCTGAACTCCACTACAAACAGTCCTAAGCATTTCCTCCAATGTATGGTTCATCGTTTCTGTCTGTCCATCCGTCTGAGGATGATTAGAGGTACTCATTTTTAATTCAGTGCCTAGATTTTGCTTCAATTCTTTCCGGAAATGCAGACTTAAATTTAGAATCTCTATCATTGACTATAGACAGAGGAACTCCATGATGTCTAACCATGTTGTCAAAATATAACTTTGCAATATCCACAACTGAATGAGTAGTTTTGCAAGGGATAAATATTGCCATTTAATTGAACTTATCAACTACGACCATGATTCTGTCATTTTTTCTAGATGTAGTTGGCAACTTAACAATAAAATCCATACTGAAAAATTCCTATGGTTTTTCGGGGATATCTAAAGGTTTTAAGAGACATTTAGGTTTCTGGTTACTAAGTTTACTCTGTTGGCAAGGGACGCAACTTTCCACGTGTTTCGACACCTCTTTTGCAATCCCAGGCCAAAACAATCTACTCTACAACGGACCAAGAGTTTTATCTCGACGTAGATGTCCTAAATGCTCATGAGCTTTTTGTAAAAGTTGTTTTCTTAAGTCTCCCATTTCAAGAATGCATAATCTATCCCGTGTTTGCAAATACAGTAAACCATCTTCTATTGTAAAGTTTTTGACATGCCTTTCATTCAATGGGTTAGAATTCCCTCCCAAAATATTCTTGCAAATCACAGCAAAATAAGGATCTTGATCATAACCATTTCTAACGGCATCTAAAAACATTTCATCCCGAACCATCACGCTTATCTCAAAACATCTACTTAAAGGATCTGCGACTACATTTGTCTTTCCATGAATATGTTTGACTTTAAATTTGAAATACGCCAATTTCTGTATCCACCTAACTTGTTTGCCTGTCATGATCTGTGCATCACTTAATCCTTGTAGATAAGAGAGTGCCTTATTATCACAATGAACTGTAAATTCTTTATAATGCAAATAACAACGCCATTTCACCAATGCATGAACTATTGCAAGTAATTCCTTTTCCTGTCCCGGATAGTTCTTTTCAGCATCATTAAAATTACTGGACTCAAAAGCAATAGGATGAAAATATTTTCCGGATTTTTGACTTATGACTGCACCTAGACCTTTATCAGATGCATCGTTAGGGATGAGAACTTCAAATTCCCAGCAGGATCGAATACACCGGTGTAGGGGCAGAGGTCAACTTCCTTTTTAGTTTTTCGAAAGCTCTCTCCTGATCGGCTCCCCACACAAACGTCTCATTCTCTTGAAGTAAATCTGTCAAAGGTGCGACGATCATACTGAAGTTCTTGATAAATTTCCTGTAATAAGTGGCCAATCCCAAAAATGATCTAACCTGTGTGACATTAGTGGGTTGCTTCCAATTTTGGATTGCAGTAATTTTGGATAGATCTGTTTTAACACCCTCCCCACTAACTATATGTCCCAAAAATAATTGTTCACTCTTAAGAAAACTAGATTTTGACAATTTTCCATATAGATTTTTTTCCCTAAACCTTTCCAACACTTTCCTTAAATGAATTACATGTTGTTCTTTAGATTCGGTGAATATTAAAATATCATCTATAAACACCTGAACAAACTCATCTATATAATCAGAGAATGTTTGGTTGATTAATCTTTGATAAGTAGGCGGTGCATTCGTCAAACTAAATGGCATCACTATCCATTCAAAATGACCGACTCTAGTTCTAAAAGCAGTTTTATCAACATCTTCAGTTCGAATTGGCTCCTGATTAAAGCCACTACGCAGATCAATCAAAGAAAATATTTAACCACCTTTCAAACGATCTATCAAATCACAAATTAAAGGTAACGGATACTTATATTTCACCGTAATCTTGTTAAGACTACGATAGTCGACACACATCCTCAACGTTCCGTCTTTCTTTTTGATAAAGAGAACTGGTGCTCCGTACGGTGATTTGTTGGGCTGAATATGTCTTTTCTCCTGAAGCTCCTTGATCTGTTTCTTTAACTTCTCCTGCTCAAAAAAATTGTGCTTATAAATTCTTGTGACATGTGGATTACATCCAAGTTCAAGGTTAATAACATGTTTCACGTCTCGGGAAGGTGGCCTCCTTGAGGGTAAGTCACTTGGGAAAACATCCCTAAATTCAAAAATCAAATCTTTCAAAGCAGCATCAGATGTATTAATGTCAGTTCCAAAATCATTTTTTTGTTTTTCAAGATTTTTAGTGGTATTTTATTTATAAATGACATCAATATTAGTGTTTTCTCCCCCCTTTTCATCAGTAACAACCTCAGTAAGTAATAACAAGAAAGCATGATTTATTTTATCTTTTAAATGCTTTTTAAATTGTTTAGCAGAAATCAAACCTTCCACTCCCAATTTGGTTATGTTATTTATAATATTTATATGCAACTTTTTCGAAGGTAATGCTTGCAAAACTTTCTAAACGTTTTTAGACTTCACTCTCAAGGTGTTAGTTTTCCAATTATTTTGAGGGTTGTGTTCAGTTAACCAAGGCTTTCCCTGTATTAGCTCCTCACTAACTAAATTCATTATTTCATACACAACTATCATTTTATGACCCTCGATATCAACTTCTATTGTGTCAGTTTGTAAATCTAATGTGGACTTATTACCATTTGCCACTTGAACATTTAAAGGTTTTTCCCTTATGACTATAGGAATTTTATTTTCCTCAATAAACTTATTTGAAATTAAATTATGTGTAGCACGTGAATCTACTATAACTCTCAATGGTTTTCCTTCCACTAAAGACTCGAATCTGATCAAACTGTGTTTGGTGTCATCGTTACTTAACTATCCTAACACAAGCGTGTTGTTAAGAGTTTCATCAAAAAGATTGTTCAAACTATGGACTGTAGTTAGCATCATAATAAATTCAACAATCCTAGCCTTTCTATTCATTTGTTTGCCCTCTAGAGTTAACTCCTTAACATGTGGATCCGATCAACTCCACTGAGGACTTTCAGCTAGTCCTTTTCGTTTCTCACCTTCTGGGCTTCCTGCTCAGCTAAGTGTAATGCAATATCTTCTTGAAGACCTTCATTGACATCAACTATTTTAAGAGATCCCTTATCTGTACGTCTTTAGCGTAATGATCTAGACCTCTGCATTTATAACAAGTGACTTTTTTTTTCAGTTTTGTGCATTCTCTGCTGAAATGTCCTTCCTCTCCACAGTTATAACACTTAATTTTCTTCATTTGTACACACTCAGATGCCGTATGACCTCTTTTTAAACAAATAGTGTATGTGGGAATGCTTAGATTGGGTTTCTGAGCATTAATACTTGGTTTATGACGCTTAATGTATCTCGCTCTATTGTAAAATTTGTTTTCTTGCATTAACACTCGGTCCACCTCTCTGATTTCCCCTAAAGATATTCTGCCTATTCACCAGACCTGCATTCAAACCCTCTTCCTCAAATTCCTCCTCACCCTACTTTGATACTTCACTTAAATTTCCCCTGAGTGGTCGAGTTTCACGATTATACCCCAACTGATCCTCTAATTCGAATGCCTTATCTTGTAATTCTTTCAATTTAATAAGTTTTGATGTTTCAGTTCTGATTTCAGTATAGGATTCAGATAGTTCAAGAAATGCAACTTAGCCATTTCATCAGTAAAACCTATGACATGAATGCTAGATGAGTAAAATTCCACAATTTAATCTTTCACAGAACCGGTCTGCTTACAGTTAAGCCACTTTTCTTCCATTCTGCATTTATAAGTGACAGACAAAAAACGCGATTTGATAGCGGACTTAAAAGCTTCCCAATCAACATTATAAGGAATCAAATTAGACCTCTTTTGAGTGTAATACCAAATCTGAGCATCACCTTTCAGACAACTAACGGCAAAAGAATTGTAATCATCACGATCACAGTTTCTAGATTCGAAATAATACTCCATATGAAAAATCCAAGCATCTAACTCATCAATCTTCTTACCATCAAATGATGGTGCTTCACTGATAGACAATTTCAGATCCCTTATCTTCTTAGGTCTATCGTGATTATCTTCCCTAAAATTGGCATTTCTCTTACTACTCTCACCCTTTTGATCATTAACATCATTTTTGGTGTGAATTAAATTAATTAGCCCATCCAATTTGTGATTTGAAACATTTCCATTTTCCTTAACATCCTTCAATTCACTTTTCAACGTAGAAATTGTTTCATCCACAAAAGCAGCATGATTATTAAATCTTTTGATCGATTTCACACTACGTTTTTTCAACACATTCAAGGCATTTTCTATTTCATGTTTCCATGCAGAATTTGCCATTATCACACAATGAAATCAAGCAATAAAAGGTAGAGTATAATTATTCAAAAAAGTTTGCAGCAGATTTGATATTGTCAGATTTCTCCAATCCAAGCCTTCCTTTCCCTAACAATTTTTTTGAAATATATCAAAATCTGAAAGTCAAACAAACATTAAAAGTAAGTTAGTGAAAATTCAATTTTCCCAAACATTGAAATAGAAAGGTAAATTTTTTCCCCACAAATTTTGCAGCAGCAAAATTCAAAGCTCTCCATGGTAAAATTCAACCACAAATTTTGCAACAGCAAAATTTAAAGCAATCAAAGGTAACAATTTAGGGTTTGAAAAGTTTTAAGTCATTTCTGACTCCTTTGCTCTTAAAGTAGTAAAGTGCTCCGCTTTCCTTCTCCACCATTAGCAAATTTCCCATTTCCCACTACATCAACATCTTTTGTTCTCTAATCCTCACATCCTCACCCTTCATGGCTTCAAGCCCTCCCTCTACACATGAATCATTGCTTAGAGAAGGCAAGTTTGTTTGGCCTCTAGGTAATTGGAGTGAGTTTCAATGGTGGCTACACTACCCACCCCGCTTTAGTCCTTAAGACCTAAGCACGCCCCACATCCAACCAGCGGCCGCTGGCAGTGTGATCACTCAATTTCCCTCCAATCCCCTACCACTTCACATTGTGGTTCTACCGACATAGGTTAGAGCACCATCACCGGTCACGGCAGTCGATATTCGAGTGAGCAAACTTCTCCTTGGTTTCTAACTAAAGCTTTGATACCATATATAATAGGATTTCTAACCTCTCATAAAATCCCATTACTACAACCAATTTCAACCACATATTCCACACATTGGAAAATACACATCCACAATGAAAAACACTCACATAAGGATAAACTTTAAATTAGAAGAAGCTTATGTCCACATAACATTAGCTTGGTCTCTTGCCTTCGTGGCTCAACCCTTCTTATTAAAGTATTTTCCAATGCTCTCCACTCTTACTAATTATATCTTTTAACTACTAAAACACTACTTAGTTTGTAAGAGATTTCAGTGCCAACATGCCAATGCTCCAATTTGGTTTTAATCGCTCAAGACTAAGATCAGTGAGAATTTCCACAAAATTTTCCAAAGGAAAAGATGTTAACTCTCCTCTTAGACTTCATTATTTATCCATTATCGCCTTGGACCAGCCAGGCCAAAGTCAACGCTCTGTTGAACAGGTTTTACTTGGGCCGATTATTGATCAGCAAGGACTCAGACTGACCAACGCAAAAACGTGCGAAATCTCTTACTAACTACGTAGCATTTACCAACCAATAAAACGCTATGTTTCACTACATAACATTTACGTGCAAAAATGTGCGCCAAACGAAACGATACTTCGTAGGAACGTGCATCGCAAATTTCGCATGCGAAACTACCTACGAAATTTCATTAAGTGAAGGTGACGTTTTATACTAAAATTGTACGAAACGAACCATTGTGCGCACTAAACGACTAAATGTTTCATTAGTACTTTATGAAACGTACATGCAAAATTTCGGTACTCATTTGACCCTTAACCCGTTTCAATGATACCCACTTGTTAGTTTGACCCCGCGCTGTCACCTAAATACACCCATTGCTATTTCTTTTGAATTAAAACTCCAAATCGCGCAATTCTTTCGTGGACGTCTACCAAATTAATAACTTTATATTCCTAACATTTAAATACCCAATTACGACCAAGTTCGATCCACTATTACTGTTAAAAGAACACAAAAATAGAAAAATCCGTACGCTAACTAACATCTACCACTAGCTAACAATGAGAAAAAAAAATGGTGGGCAATCGGTGGCAAGGAGGAAGCAAGAAAACAGCTCCGTCACCAATTGAAAATTCTTGGCCAAAAGCTTAAATTCTTTAAGTTTGAGAATTAGCCTAAGTAGGAGCTACGCTAGGCCTAAGCAAAACTAGCCTACGTCTAGCCTACTTTACATGCATGAAACTAATTAAGATGTTGGCCAATAGGTGGACAACATCGTTTGCCGTACGCCCAACAAAATCCACTGTACTCAAAATCGAAATACCTCCGCAAGAAATGAAAAGTATCGCACAAAATTAGTACAGTTCATCAAACATATAAATAATTGAATCGACGTGAAATTCGCACGTGCAAACGAAACAGCAAGACGTGCGTGCATCAAATCATGAGTGCCTGCATGAAATATCGCGTGCATGCATAAAATTGCACGCGCGTGCCTAAAAACGCGTGTGCATGCAAAATACCACGCGTGCATGCAAAATACCGCGCGTGCGTGCAAAATACCGTGCGTGCGAGCAACCGACACGATGCAGCATGACAGGTTGTACGTCTACGATCTCACGCAAAGACATGCAACATACCAAATCATTTCAAAAGTTACGATGTGCCTAACGACGCTTCAAAAAGTTTCGAAAAAAAACAGTGCGGCAAAAACAAATTGTACACAGAGACAGCCGCCATGGTTATATTCGACGTTTACAATCATCACAAACTTAAGTAACAACTTCGAGTAAACACAAAGAGACAATTGAAATCCGGGTCTGCCGCATCCGCGCTAAAAAACAAAGTAAATTTGCTAAGTTAGAACTACATCGGGCCATACCCTAAGAATTTTGGTACGGTCGATGGTTCGTTTCGTAGAATTTTAGTACGCAAAAACATTTTCACTTTATGTAATTTAATAGGTAGTTTCGCAAGTGAAATTTGCAACGCGCGTCTGTGTAAAGTCGCGTTTCAATTCACGCGCATTTTTGCGCGTAAATGTTACGAAGTGAAAGTTAGCGTTTCATTGGTTAGAAAATGTTAGGTGGTTATTCAAAGTTTTCACACGTTTTTGCATTAGTCAGTCCAAATCGCAGCAAATCAGTGATTGGCCTAGGTGGCCTAGGTGATCAAAGCGTTGACTTTGGCCTAGCTGGTCTAAGGCGATGATCGATAAATAGTGAAGTCAAAAAGAAAGGAAGCATATTTTCCCCATTGGAAAAGTTTTTGGAAATTCTTAACTGAACTTGGTCTTGAGCAAATAATCCCAAAATTGAGTAATGAGATATTTTGCATTGGAAATCTCTAACTAACTATAAGTGTTATAGTAGTTAAGAGCGAGAATTATCTAAGAGTGGAGGGCAATGGAAAAAGACTTTAAAAAATAGTTGATCTAAGAGGGCAAGAGACAAGGCTAATGTTATGCGGACAAAAACCTTCTTCTTAATAAAAGTTGATTCTTTATGTGAGGGTTTCAAAAGTGATTGTGTATTTTTTTAGTGGATGGAATATGTGGTTGATAGTGGTTGTAGTAATGGGATTTTTTGAGAGGCACGAAATCTTATTATATATGGTATCAAAGCTTTGGTTAGAAACCAAAGATAAGCTTGCTCATTTGAAAATTGAGTGTCGTGACTAATGAGGTGTCTTTGACCTGTGTAGGTGGAACCACAATGTGAAGTGGTAGGGGAATGGAGGGAAACTAAGTGACCACATTGCCAGCGCCGCTGGTGAGATGTGGGGCGTGCTTAAGTCCTAAGAATTCAGCCAAGGTAGGCCATGTAGCCACCGCTAAATCTCAGTTTAATTACCAAGAGGTCACACAACCAACATTTCTACTGTGGATCAAAAAATTTCAGAATTCAAAAGTGAATTAAAAGATGTTTAAGAAAATGGGCATGTTTCAAATCAAAAATTAGATAAGCTCATTTATATAATTCACACCAGATATGATATCAATGACTAAAAAGGTGAGAGTCGTAAGAGAAATGCCAGTTTTAAAGAGGATGATAATGATAAACCTAAAAAGATCAAATATTTGAAAATGTCTATAAGTGAAGCACCATCATTTGATAGTAAAAAAATTGTTAAGTTGGATGCATCGATATTCAATATGGAATATTATTTGGAACTTAGAATTTGTGATCGTGACGATAACACTTTTTTTTGCTGTCAGTTGTGTAAAGGGTGATGTTTAGATTTGGTATTACATTCATAAAAGGTCTAATTTTATTCTAGATAATGCTGATTGGTAAGCTTTGAAAACCGTGAACAAATCGCGTTTCTTTTCTGTCACTTATAAATCCAGGATGGAAAAAAAGTAGTTGAACTATAAGCAGACTGGATCTGTGAAAAAATATATCGTGGAATTTGAGTCATCCAATATTCATGTCATGGGATTATCGTGGAATTTGAGTCATCCAGTATTCATGTCATAGGATTGACTGATGAGGCTAAGTTGCATTTTTTTAATTATTTAAATCGTATGCTGAAATCGGAACACAGACATTAGAAATTAAATAATCTGAAAGAATTACAAGTGAAGGCAGAGGATCAGTTCGCGTATAACAAGGAAACTAGATCAATAACGGGTAACTTTAATAAAGTATTAGAGTGGGGTGAAGAGGAATTTGAAGAACAGGGTCTGAATGCAGGTCTTCTAAAGAGGCATCATATTTTCATGGAGAATCACAAGGGTGGACAAAGTGTTAACGCAGGAAACAAATTTCACAATAGAGGCGGACACATTAAGAGTCCTAAACCGAGCTTTGATGCTTAAAAACATAATCTTACCGTTCCCACATGCATACTCTACCACGAAAGGGGTCATAGAGCATTAGATTCTGCACAATTGAAGATGATTAATAGTGATAACTATAGAGAGGAGGGACATTTCAACAAAGAGTGCACAAAACCCAAAAAGAAAATCACTTATTTCATATGTGGAGGTCTAAGTCATTACGCTAAAGACTCTACCGACAAAGGGTCTTTTAAAGAAGTTAATGTAAGTGAAGGTCTTCTAAAAAATATTGCATTATACATACCTGAGCAGAAAGCCGAAGTTGTGGGAAATGGAAAGAACTAGCTGAAAGTCCTCAGCTTAGTCAACCAGATCTTGAGATAAAAGAGATAAATATGGAGGGCAAACTCATCAATGCAAAGGCTGGGATAGGTGTTCCTCTCCCTCTCCTTTTCCCTCTACCTCTCCCGCTCCCCCTCCCTTTCACTCTCCCTCTCTCTCTCCCTCTCCCTTTTACCTCTCCCTCTCCTTATACCTCTCCCTCTCCTTATACCTCTCCCTCTCCCTCTTCCTCTCCTTCTCCCTCTCTATCTCTCCCTCTCTCCCTCTCTCCCTCTCTCCCTTTCCCTCTCCCTCTCCCTCCCCCTCTTCCTATCTTTCTCTCCCTTTGTACCTCTTTCCCTCTCTCATTCTCTTTTTCTCCCACTCTCTCTCCCTCTTTTCCTTTCCCTCTCCCTTCTTCCTCACCCTCTCTCCTCCCTTTCCATCTCCCTCCCCTTCTCCCAATCCCTCTTCCTCCCTTTTTCTCCTCACTCTCCCTTCCCTCATCCGCTCACCGTCCCTCTTCCTCTCTTTCTCTCCCTCTATCCCTCTCTTCCTCTCACCCTCTCTTCCTCTCACCCTCTCTCCCTTTCTCTGTCTCTCCCTCTCTTTGTCTCTCCTTCCCCAACTCCTTATCGCTTTCCCACTCCCTCTACCTTTCCCTCTCCGTCTCCCTCTCCCTCTCCTTCTTCCTCTCCTTCTGCCTTTATCTTTCCCTCTCCCTCCCCCTCTTTCTCCCTCTCCCTCTCCCTCTCCTCCTCCCTCGCCCACAACCTCTCCCTATCCCTCTCCCTCTCTCCCTGACAAATGACTTAGCGGACAAGTATTTGTACAATCACTTAGTATAGATTTTGAGTAATATAGATTGTACGTTGGTATTACTCATTGTACTTTGGTAGATTAGGTTGGCAGGGTTAGGAATACTTAGTTCTTAGTGACAGGTTGATTTTTGGACGTACCTCTCTCAGGTACACTTGTGTCCTCCGGACAACACTGAGTGGACACTCAGTGCGAGTATAAGATGTTGATATTTGGGTATTTTCTAGGTCTTTATTAGATAGAAAAGAGTAGAGGCAGTCTGCCTCTGACTCCCTTCTCCAAGCCCCCACACTTCTCGTAGTCACTGAAGGCTGGAGAGGGAGCTAGAGCCATGGCTGCCTAAGCTTTCCAGAGAGACAGGAATAGATAATAGGTATGTTTACCAAAAAGAAAAACAAGTAAAGGGATATTCACAGCTAGCTTCAATGATGAAGTATATTTTATAGCAAAAAGAGGTAGGCAATGAATGTTTAGACTTGTTTTAAGCAGTGGAAAGAGTTGAGTTTTGTACTCGTATATAAATGACATGATGTTATGGCATAAGCAGGTAGGTCATGTTCACATGGATAGACTAGAGAAAATGAAAAATAAAAAGATAGTTAATGGACTAAAATACAAAAATGAGGTAACAATGGATGATGCTCAAGGAAAACTACATAAGCTTCCCTTTCCGAAAACTACAACCTTTAAATAAGAGAAGGTTCTAGATCTTGTTCATACTTCATGTATAAGGCCAACTCGGGTTCCGTCGGCTGGAGGAATGAGGTATAGCTCGGATTCCATCAGCTGAAAGAATGAGGTATATGCTCACCTTCAATGATGACTGGTCAAGATACTCGCTGGTATTTTTTATAAGAACCAAAAGTGAAGTTTTTAAAGTTTTTAAATAATACAAGACATGGAGTGAAAAGTTACACGAAACCTCTATAAAGAGGATAAAAAGTGACAATGGGGGGGAATACACCTAAAATCAATTTGAAGAGTATTGAAGAGAAGAGGGAATTCAACATCAAAAAATCGTACCTCATAATTCATAGCAAAATGGAGTTGCAGAAAGACTAAATAGAACATTGGGGGAAAGTGCTACGAGCATGCTAAGTGATAAGAGAATGGGAAATTAGTTTTGGGTTGAAGCAAATATGAAAGAGAGTTGAACCATGGCAAAAGAGAATACGGAATCACTTCATAGAAGCCAAAAGAGACAAAAATAATACAAAAGGAGAAGCACAGGGGAGAGAATGACTTCTCATTATAATTGGTACAAAAATGAACAGCCTAAGTACTAAGCCTAACTCTACAATTAGAGAGGACTAAGTACCACGACGTCCACAAAAGAATCGAAGCCGCAAAAGACAAAAAGGTATAACTAGTGACCGACGTGAAATGACACTACCATATTGAAAATTGCGTATTCACAAACATACCTTTGAAAAATACGGTTCGCTAATTACACAACAAAAAATGTACTTCAACAATGTCTCCTCTTGTAACTTTCATGGAGGAAAGCAATTTTTTTATCTATTTGGTGCACCTCCATGACTTCAGCTGCCGCTAAACTAAAGAGGAAAAAACTAGCGATGGAAAAATCCATCAAGGTACAAAAGTGGTAAACAAAAAAAAAGAACATGAGAATTTAAAATTTGCTTGTTTTATCGTTATGAACTTGTTCTCCCACGTTCAAACGTCATAAACTATAGCGGCTAAATGAAAGTTATATATGTTCAATAAAGTGCTAGGGTACTTTAGCATGTGCTAAAGTTGCTATTATTTTTTGTCGTTTTCCTCCATAATTGAGAAAAATACGAGAAATTATGCAGCCGTACCGAAAAAATGAAATTACCAATGTACAAGTTGCATTACCTTGAAATTTTATATGTACTAAATTTTGTTATCTAGCGACATGCAGTTTGTCGTCTAGCGCGTTTCGACCCACTTTCACGTCTTTCCAACTCATTTTAAAACTTTATATAAAATCACCTTGCGAGGTGCTTTTAAATTAAGTTCCATGAGGTGAGAGTATAGGCAGATTCTGTTGTTAGAAGTTTTTGGACAATTTTGTGCGATGAGTACCGGAAAAAAATCCCACTGCACATTTGCAGCCTGTGGGTGACTTTTTTCCATGCGTTTTTTCCGTACAGAAGCTGTGGAGGGGGTCGCGACCAACGGACACCATTTCGCAAAAGCGAAGTCCATGAAAGCGCCTCTCTCTCTCTCTCTCTCTCTCTTTTTCTCCCACTACCGCATCTATCTTACAATTCTTACAATGAAATCGTTAATAATAGTATCAAATGGAAGATCTCTAAAAACGATTTCTTTTTATTATTTTTGGGCGTATTTTGATGGCAGTAGAGTGAGAAAAGACTAAAAAACAAAATCGGGAAACCATGGCGAAAAGTTTAAGAATTTGTGACGTCGACGCTGTCATGATTTGAGCATGACTTCAAAATGTCACTAACCCTAAACATCTACAATGTCACAAGTAGGTAGATGTCTACAATCGTCGCTATTTTGTAAACGTCATCATTTGTCGCGAGTTTTGTAGTCGTCTACAACCGTCACAAATTACATCCACATGTACATCCGTCACAATCCAATTTCATTTCTTTAAATACGAATGCTTTGAAAGTAGTACGGAGAATCTTCGCTAAAAACAAAGTTACAGACTAAAGTTTCGGTTACATGCGAAAGTACCCTTAGTGTTTTGCTGGTTTTGGGTATTCAAACTCAAAACAGCGTTAGTAACACTATTTCTTTTCCCTACACCAATAATTTATCTACACTAATAGCGATTCACGGTATACTTGACTGTATTGTACTCTATCCTGCTTATATTATTGTTCGAAAAGTATTTCAACACTATTACAATATATTATGGGAATTGCTAATCGCAGAGACTATTTTTGTTGCGCGCAGGTATTTGGCAGAAACTGTACATTTGAGGTACAGTCTCGTACAAGCTACTTACCTTTGATTTTAGTTTTGACGGTCAATCCGTCGAACAACTTTGACTGGCGAAATATTGTAACGCCGGTTAAAAAACTGTCGCGCTTGCGAACGTCGACCGTCATAAAAAATAAACAATTCACACGGCCGGCGCAGGTTTACCGTAACAAAACTGCGGCAGCCACATATAAATAAAATGGCTGCCTTCAGATAGTTCACACACATTTGACTTAGGGCACTTTCCCATGTAACCGAAACTTTAATCTCGTAACTTTGTTTGTAGCGAAGATTCTCCGTACATCTTTATGAGCATTTCGATGTAATCGCAAATAACTTGTTACTTCAAAAAGTGACAAGCGTAGACGTGAACGAAACATGTGACACATAAACGGTACAAAAAATGTTGCGAAACTTCCACTCAATTTCGATTTACTTCCACCCGCACGTTCAACAGTTTCTGTCACTTCGCAATATCTGCACGCCACATTGTCGACGTTCGATGTGGAGGTATTGCAGATGTTTAGGGTTTGTGACATCGTGACGTCACGCGTGTCACGCTCAACTATGACGGCGCCCACGTCACAACTTCTAAAACTTTCCGCCATGATTTCCCGATTGTTGCTTTTTGTCTTTTCTTACTCCACTTGCCATCAAAATACGCTCAAAGATAGTCAAAAGAAATCGTTTTCATAGATCTTTCATTTGATACCATTATATACATTTTTCGTTGCAAAAATTGTGAGATAGACGCGGTAGTGGGAGAGGGAGAGAGAGAGAGGCGATTTCACAAACTTCGCTTTTGCGAAATGGGGTACGTTGGTCGAGACCCCTCCACTTCCTCTGTACGGAAAAAGGTGCACGGACAAAAGTACGTAAACGTGCCGTGCATTTTTTTTTTAGGAAAATTTTGTCAAAAACCTTCGACGCGTGCAAAATCATATGCATATTCGCCCACGTCGTGGAACTTTAGTTAAAATCACCTCGCGAGGTGATTTTATTAAAGTTTGAAGATGATCTGGAATGATACGAAAGTGGGTCGAAACTCGCTAAACGATAAACTGCATCGCGATAGACGACAAACTGCGGTACAACTAAAGTTTTAATGGAATGCAACTTCTACTGTGGTAATTTTAATTTTTTGGTACGGTTGCAGATTTTTCCCTTTTTTTCCAAGTTATAAAGGAAAACGACAGAAAAACAACTGTAACTTTAGCACATGGGAAAGTGCCCTTAGACGCAAAAATGAAATCTACTCGCGAACCGGAACGCTGAACCCGTGAAGTACGTTCTGTACACCGCCAATCGTGATTAGCGTGTAAGTTTTTTTAGCGTATAAAAATAATTACCGTGGTGTACGCTATTTAAGAATTTGAAAATTTTGGAAAAAATCATACATTCTAATTGTTTGGTTATGGTAATTTGGATCTTTGAAAAAAAAAATGTCGGTCACAAACATGCTTACACTAATATAGGTATCCGTACATAATCTGACAAATCGTACACAATTCGTACATTCACACGGTCGAAACGCGGCTGTCAGACGAATATGTGCGAGCGGGATTTTTTACGACCTGGCTTTTTTTACTTTTTAGAACGCACATTCTCATGCGTCCGCGGTTTCTAAAACTAATTTATTGTACTTTTTAACTTAAAAAAGGTACATTTTTGTACGGTCTGATACTGTCCGTACACCACTCTATTTAAGAGACAACGTACTCAAAAAAGCCCTAAATAGAATAAAGAAAAAAATAGAATGAACTACGCTAATGGAGAATAAAAAAAAAAAAAGCGGGACGGAAATAGTGTACACAACGCTAATAACGATTGGCGGTTTCGAACGTTTTCAAAGAAATTTCGTAACGTAAAAGTGCCTCGTAAGCTTTACAACTTTACAGACGCATATAGTACGCACGAATCACATTTACCGTGGACGCAGTTTTTACTCCCAAAGGTACAACTTTTAGTCTTTTACAGCTATTAAGTATTAACGTTTTTATGTTTTCCTCGTTACGTAACGCATCTTTTCTTAATGCACTGTCGTCGGATTATTCATCGACGGTTATAACTAAAATTTACCATTCCCACATTCCGATTGACCGTTTACAAATCGAAATTGAACACGTGTGCACGTCGAACTTTTTTTGAAATTGGCGAAAAATACAGTAACACTAATTGCAATGTACGGTTTACCGTACGCATTGTTGCTTCCACTTTGTACGTCCCCGAAGAGGAGCTGGAATGGAGAGAAATGGAAAAGGAGTGGATGGTGTGTGCACTCTGACTCGCACTGAAACAGGAATGGGCCAACGTCTCGACTTGCTGACATGGCTTGCCGGCCGTTTGCTGGCCGTCCATTCGGCTGCTGAATCTCATCCGTCCTACAATGCCGCCACGTGTGCGGCAGCCACGTTGTCTGCTCAATGTCATCTTCCAGACGGCAAGCAGGTCGGTGACGTCAGCCTACACATCTGGGAGGAATGTTGTTTTTTATAATTTTTTTGAAGATTCGGGGTGTATTTTACCGACAGTGTGGTTTTGAATTGTTTCTAAAAGTCAATTTCAAAACTATTTTTGCATAAAAACAATTGAGATTTGGAGACTGAATTGGATTGTTCGGATTTTGGGTACAGGTGCTCCGGTTTTATTTTCTTTTTTTTACTCCTTTCCATAAGGGTTTTAGGATTTTATAACAAGTCAGGAAACAAGGCCTTCATTCAGAATTCTTAGGATCGGTGGAGAATCATCCGTTTGTTTGAATTACAGTTGCAGTAAGAAAAATTAGGGTTTCTTGTCGAAGAGTTTTTAATTTTTGATAGGCTTACTACTTCGCACGTGTAACAAGTAGGAAAGCATGAACCCTTCGAGACTTCGCTTCGACCTTTCTTTAAAAATAGCATTGCGTTTATTTTGCATATTTTTTCAATCTGAACGCTGTTTCTGATTTATTTCTTGGTATTGCCTGAAGGAAACAATTCGAGGCTTTTTAAAAATGCATTTAACTTGTTACTCCAGAATCTTCCATTGCTTCTTTCATCTACTTATCTTCAGGAGCTCCGTAATTATAGCTGCGAAACTAGGTCATGGTGTACACATTGCAGTGGTAAAATCTTGAAGTTGCAATATTTTTCCTGCAAGCCTTTTAATCTATTACAAATTACTGCTGGTTGTATGAGTTGCTGGTTATGTGTTTGATTTTTCTGACTTGAATCGTCGGCTGAATTTGCTTTATTCCGCACCTTCGGTTTAATACCTGGATGTGGTTTTTACATTTTGCATGATTGTCCACATTTCAAATTAGGAATCGATTTTGTGCTGCAGCTGTCGTTTAGCACCTGGACACGTTTGGACCATCACAGTCTGAGGTCATTCTTTTGGCCATCTGGTTTGCGTTCTCGCTGGTTATCCTGCTTTGCTTGACAAAAACATAATGATTTCAATGCTTTTGAATAATTAAACTAATCTCACTTTTCTCTTTGTTTTTTTTGTTTAAATTTTTCTATTCCTTATGTTTTGAGTCGTTATAATTGTTGTTGTATTAGGTTGTTTGAAACTTGATGATTTCTGTCCAGTATCGATAAATGTTACACCTTATGAACAGCAAAAAAGAGGTGGCAGTGAGGGTTGCTAGGAGGGGCGGGGAATCTTATATCCTCCGCTGTCTTGGAGGTTTCCCATAGGTGCCATTTATGGAAGAAGTTTTCCGTCTGTATCCATAGTGAATCCATTCCCGCGGTCTACGAAGTGCCATAAGTTTTTTCAAGAAGCACGTGAAGAGATAATGCACCAGCAAGTATTATTTGTTTCCACTAGTTTGTCCAAATACTACCAGGCTACATTTCATTTGTGTTTTTTCTGTATTGGAACTGTCTTGTCGATCTTCGTGGTGAATTCATTTTGGTGTGTAAGGTGGTCTCATAGGAAAGTTAAAGGAGCAAGTGCATCGAGAATCCTACGCTCTTCTTCTTCATAAAATTCCCAAAGTCGAACTGTCTATCGTTGAAATTTCCAATCAGAACCTGCCTGCATCGTTAATTCCGGCAATTATTGGCTTATATGATTTTGGATTGTCTGGCACATTGACTTTTTTTTTCACAAACACTTTCTCTGTTTATAGATACCAATGTCTTTTACTGCAACCTGTTTTTCAGCGGGAGGTAAAAGGATGATTGAAAAGTCTAATGCTCATTGAATCACTCTTTTGCAGTTATGTTGGTGTCCCTCTGGTATTCCCCTCCCGCTGTTTGGCGTCTGATATAGCTATGCAGGGGAGAGGGAGAGGGGGAGAGAGAGGCATCTCCATGGCTTTCCCGGCCTTGGAGGAACTTTCCAACGGAGCCCCCAACTGCAGCTCGGGGAGGGGAGGGTAGTAGGTCATTCCAAGCCCAGAAGGGGATCCAACAAAAGGAGAAGCAAAAGCTAAGAAGCAGGTACAATTTTGCAAAGGACAGTGTTTCGAGGAATTCAATCCGAAGTGAGCCAAGGGTAGGAGAATTTATTTCAGAATTGAGAAAGTTGAATCCAAGTGGAAAGCCAGTTACTGATGAGTTTTTGAAATCTTCGTTATCTAGATGGCATGGCCACGTAAATGAACGTTATCTGTCTTTCATTTTTAATAATGTCAAAGATGTGCACCATACAGTTACTTCATTGGGCACAAACTCAGGTTGGTTTTTTCCAAACCAACATAATTCATTACAATTTTTTGTTACATAAATGTAAATACAATGGTGATGTTAAAACTGTAGAGGGCATCTGGAAGGAGTTGCATGAGCAAGGATGCAAACCTGATGTGGTGACATATAACACTGTCATAGGTTTCATGGGCAAGGTAGGCAATGTGGAGGAAGCTTTAAGATTATTTGAGGACATGAGAAAAATAGGGATCATTCCGAATTGTGTGACACTCAACACGGTGATAAATGTACTAGGAAAAGGGGGAAGGGTGGATGAAGCTTTACATCATTATGAGCAGATGAAGCAATCTAATGTAATTCCTAACCTAGTGACTTTTTCTACGTTGATAGATGCTCTGGGAAAAGCTAGCAGATTGGAGGAAGCGATGGACTTGTTTGGAAAAATGGGGAAAGCAAGATTGAAACCCAATGAGGTGACTTTTAATACGTTGATAGATGCTTTTGGAAAAGCAAGCAGGGTGGAGGAAGCGTTGGAATTGTTCGGGAAAATGGAGGAAGCAGGAGTGAAACCCAATGAGGTGACCTTCACTACATTGATAGATGCTTTGGGAAAAGCAAGCAGGGTGGAGGAAGCCTTAGAATTGTTCGGGAAAATGGAGGAAGCAGGATTGAAACCCAATGAGGTGACCTTTAATACATTGATAAATGCTTTTGGAAAAGCAAGGAGGATGGAGGAAGCATTAGAGCTGTTTGAGAAAATGGAGAAAGCAAGGGTGAAACCCGATGAGGTGACCTTTACTACATTGATAGATGCTTTGGGAAAAGCAAGCAGGGTGGAGGAAGCGTTGGAGTTGTTTAGCAAAATGGAGAATGCAGGGGTGAAACCTAATGAGGTAAACTTTAATACATTGATAAATGCTTTTGGAAAAGCAAGCAAGGTGGATGAAGCATTGCATCTGTTTGGGAAAATGGAGAAAACAGGGATGAAACCCAATGAGGTGAGTTTTAATACTTTGATAGATGCTTTTGGAAAAGCAGGTAGGGTGGAGGAAGCGTTGGAGTTGTTTGGAAAAATGGGGAAAGCAAGATTGAAACCCAATGAGGTGACTTTTAATGCGTTGATAGATGCTTTTGGAAAAGCAAATAGGGTGGAGAATGCATTGGAGTTGTTTACGAAAATGGAGAAAGCAGAGGTGAAACCCAACGAGGTCACCTTTAATACGTTGATAAATGCTTTGGGAAAAGCAAGCAGGGTGGAGGAAGCCTCGGCATTGTTCGGGAAAATGGAGAATGCAGGATTGCAACCCGATGAGGTGACCTTCACTACAGTGATAGATGCTTTTGGAAAAGCAAGCAGAGTGGAGGAAGCATTGGAATTGTTCGAGAAAATGGAAAAAGCAGGAGTGAAACCCGATTTGATGACCTTTAATACTTTGATTGATGCTTTTGGAAAAGCAAAGAGGGTGGAGGAGGCATTGGAGCTGTTCGAGAAAATGGAAAAAGCAGGAGTGAAACCCAATGAGGTGACCTTTAATACGCTGATAGATGCTTTGGGAAATCCAAGCAGGGTGGAGGAGGCATTGGAGTTATTGAGAAAAATGGAAAAATCCCCAATGAAGTGACCTTTACTACATTGGTAGACGCTTTGGGAAACGATAGCAAGGTAGAAAAAGCGTCGGAGATGATTGGGAAAAGGGAAAAGTAGGGGTGAGTTGACCTTTAATGCCTTAATAGGTGCTTTTGGATAGCAAGTAGGATGGTGGAAGCATTTGAGTTGTTTGGGAAAATGGAAAAAGTTGGGATTAAACCTGTTGAGGTGACCTTTACTACATTAACAGATGCTTTATGAAAATCAAGCGGGGTGGAGGAAGCGTTGGGGTTGTTCGGGAAAATGGAGAACAAGGGTAACCTTTAACACGGTGATAAGTCTATTGGGAGACGCTCGTAGAGTGGATGAATCTTGAGACAAGTTTAGTCAAATGAAGCATTTTATGCTCAATCCCAACGTCCTGACCTTCTGCCCTATGATTGTTTTTTTTGCAAGGTAGATATGCTTCAAAAGGCTTTGGGATTTTGTAGAGACTTGAAAAATCTTGGCTTGAAGCTCGATGTGGTAACAGTTGACTCAATTATAGGTGTCTTCGAGGGGCAGGGATGATGAAGAAGTTTTGGACGTGTTGTTTAAAAGAAGACCTAAGCAGAGGTGAAGAGGCGTGGTTACACTCAATGTCATCGTCGATATGTTTGGAAAGGTTGGTAGGGTTGATGAGCCGTGGTCGTATCTCATGCCGCTAAAGAGGAGCGACATATAAGCCGATGTATCTCTTACACTATTATGGTTTATTTTTCTGGGAAGGTAGTGAGAGTTGTGGAGGCTTTTTGTATATAGAATCCGAACAGATTGGATTGTTATACGATGTGACAACATTTCGCACAAACATAAATGCGTTGGTGAAAGTTGAAAAGTTGAAGGAAGGTTGAGTCATCTTTAGGAGATGAAAAAACCAGGGAAACTTAGTTACGTTGAGCCCACTAATTGATGCGTTGGGAGAGCAAGGCCATTTGGACAAAGCGTTTCCCGGTACAAAGAGAAGCTTGAAGCCAACTTTAGGCCAAACAAAGTCACATTCACAACGGGTGGTGAGGGGGAAGGGAGCCCTTAGTGTCTTTGACAATGCTACAAAATACAAAAAACTCCTAGTATTCTAGTTAGATTGGGGATGTACATGTATACAAAATTTTATGAATCTTTTAGCTGTACATGAAATGGTGTAAAAAATCTCAAGTTTTGATTTTTATTGTAAACGTTTATAGATTTGTGAATCTTTTACTTGTACATTAAAAGGCTTGAAATTTTTGTTGTGTCAAATTTTGACCTTCCCATTTTTGTAGTTGAGCAAAGTTGAAATGATTGGCAATTATCGATTTTTTGGCCCTCCCTTCTACTTGCCTCTAAGCCTCAATTTTCTCCCCCTCTCTCCTCCTCTCTCTCTCCTCTCAACAAACCTTCCCCAATAAATGCAAGTCAAACATGTGACATGCGTCGTCATTGGTTCGTCAAAACTTCTCTTAGTCCCCTACCCCTTTCTCCCTTATGTCCCCCTCTCTCCCTCCTTCCCATTTCAACAATTTTCCTCTCCTTTTTTTGTTTGTCCATCTCCCTCTCCGTCTTCCTCTCCCTCTCCCTCTTCCTCTCCCTCTCTCCCCCCATCTACCATCCACAAAACTTCCACCTTTCATTGAAATTCAAATATGTGACATACGTCATCATCAGTTCATCAGCACTTCCCGACATCTTATAATGAGTTGGTTTTCTCGGTGCACACTTTCCGCATTTAAATTGTTCCTTAAACACTGTCATGGTCATTCCTCGCGTCATTTGAACAAAATTTTCTTTTTTAATTTGTTTTTTTTGCTTCTGACTCGCCATTTTCCCGGCGGACATGGTAAGAAATTCCAATAGAGAAACTTCTCCTAAATGAAGAATGCTCAGGTTTTGTAAATTTTGTTAATTTCACATCAGGTTGAAAAAGAACAAACTTCCACCTATTGTTGAAATTCAAACACGTGACATACGTCGTCATCGGTTCACCATTCTCGTCGTCATCTGATAATAAGTTGGTTTTATTTATCCACACTTTCCACACCTAATTGCTATGTACTTGAAGTCATGTTCATTTCTCGCATAAATTCGATCAAAATTTTATTTTTGATTTTTTTTTATCTCGTTGTTGAGCGTCACTCGCTATTTTTCCGGTAGTTGGGTAAAAAATTCCGAGAGAGAGACTTCTTTTGAAAGAACAATGTTCAGATTTTGTAAATTTTGTTAACATCCGGTAAAAAAAAACCTCACAGGATATGTTGAAACGCACAATGGTAAACCATCTGAGTCTGGGGGTACAAAAAGGGTGGCATGGCCAAGACTGAAAAACTACAAGCAGGGCGATAAAAAACAAAGAAAGCAACGTGAACACATACAACCCCAACCCCAACTCAATTAAATATCTACGAAAAGCAACCACGTAAGTCCCCCCAGCTCGGGGGAGCACGTTGAGGGGTTTCCAGAAAACGTCGACGATCCATAACCGCAATAGTTGATTGAAGGAGAATAGAAGCATGCACTCGCTCTAAAGCCACAGATAACCGTTGACGATAAAAAGAAGTAAGGACCGAAGGAGGAGGGCTCCCAGGTCCTTGTCGCTCGAAAGCACGTCGAGCAAAAGTACAGAGAAACTCGTCTAACGCAACACCCAAACAACCAAAGATCTCGACCGCCATCGGAATAAAGCCATCCATAGGGTCTTGGTGGGCATTGTTGATCTATGATAGCCGGCGCAGCACCAGCAGTTGCTGAAGTAGTAGCCATCACAGAACCAAAGATAGGAAGCACTCAAGATACTAACTTTGATCCACTGCACAAAGTAGTCAATATGACCAAATGGTCCCAAACTGTATGAAAGTACAGTTTACCGCGTGTGCTCACAACTCACAAAGATTCAAGCAAAACGCCCAATTAACCCAAGAGATACACCCCAAAGAATATCCCTTAAATTGCACATATGTGCTCCTTGAAACCTCATAAAAAGAATACATAAAAGTAACTAAGTCCTAGAATTTATAAAAATAAATTCTACTACTGTCTAATTAGCCAATCACAACAGTGTAAAGAATGTTACGGTACTATTTAACCGTACTCTAATGTACTCTAACTAAATACCTGATGTATGTTAAATTCATCTACGGTGTCTACTTGTTTAGTACAGTACAGACGAACCTTAATTGTCTACGTACGTCTATTACTAACCGTACACACTAATATACAATTACGTGTGATGACAAACTCCCGTTTCCACAAAGTTACCAAAGACACGAAAACATTATATGTGACGAAACTTGTCGCGGTGTCACTCTGGTCCACTTCCAGATTCTGGTAGGTCTTTGTCGGTCCGATCTTGTCTTATCGGACGGTGTGTCATAATTAAGTATTGCGCGCCATTTCGTAATCTTTTTTTTACTTAGGAACCGTCCGATGTGATCTCCTTAGTTCCGTACAGTCCAGATTGTCAATTCACACTAATATTGACATGCACTTTGAAACAAGTTCTGAAAATGTTTCGAAGTCCTGTGTTTTCCTCTCACAGAATATAGAGAGGACTAAATTTTTTTTAAACCAACAGGCATAATCACGCTCCTTCGCCTTAGCGGCATCACGAGCCACCACCCCGACATGTCAAGCCACTGACCAACGACAGTAGCCTAAGTAGGGTTCGCCAAAACAAAATCACAAAAAATGCGATGGGCACCATCAAGCAAAACAACATCGATTCGGCGCGAGGGAATAATATCAGAAACCTCCCGACGCACAGAAAAGCCCCCATCCAAAGCGATAGTCGCAACAGCGTCGCGAATAATGTCGTGCGCCTGGATCAATTCTCCCCCATGGGAGCAACAAAGTAAATGGACACCATCGAGCCCCAAGACACGACCACAAGCGCAAACTGGAGAGCCAAGTTCGAAGGATGGGGGAGGCCCAAGCGAAAGCGAAGGGCGGTGGTGAACTGAGCAGGTGAGAATCGAAAAGTGGACAAAATAGGTGTAACGAATAGCTAAGACCCAGAACCAGGTTCACCACAAGAGAGAAGACGGGCACGCGAAGAATCAGAAGGGAAGCTCATCGAGAAGCTCGTATTTAATGGCGGAGAAAACCCGATTGGAACTCGATTCTTGGACACACTCAACGTATTTTGTAATAAGGGTCGGAAGAACCGACACATCCACTAGGGCAAGAGGAGAAAGAGAATGTGACGCGTCCAATAGAAAGCGTTGGAAGACGAACACATCGTTTGAAACCCAGGGGACCACGGTGACTAGAACGGGGGTGTCCCTAGCCAAGAAGCCGAGAACAAGAGTCGAGGCAATAAGGCACCATCTTCCCAAATAGGCAGCGGGAGCAACACGGGCAGTTGATAATAAACTTAACCCCCCCGTAGAGACAGGGAGGGATGCCTGAATGCGCACCAAAGGCCCAAACTCACGATCGAATGCCCCACGAACTAACAAAGTGTGAAAGATGTCCATGAGGCGATCATCAAAGGATGAGAGAGATGAGACAAACGTCTAGGTGGGAGGGGAAGTACGAGTAAGGTAAGAAGGGCGATGGGGGAAACACCTGGTTAACATTGCAAAAGCCACTTGGGGATCGGGAAGGTGAGGGAGGTCGTCTATGTGGGCCAAATCTGTTAGTAGAGCATCATGAAGAAATTGGGTCACGAAAGTATCCGAACTATGGGGGCAACCCAACACACAAATGCTATCGAAGGGAGGAGGAGTTTGAAAACCAAGAGGGGGAGTAAAGGAGAGTGGAATATCTTGAGGGGACCAAATAACACACTCCGAAGGTTGGATTGAAAGTTTGAGTTTGGCTAAACGTCCCTAGAAAAAATTATTTGTCGGCACGACTTGATCCGTAGGCCCAATAATGTGCGTATCATCTACAACCGATGGAAAAAAGGTAGAAGGGAAAGTGGTTGCAGAAGCACGAAGGGCTCAGTAATGGGCAAGGGCGAACAGAGGTCCACCCAGTGGGTCGCCTTAGCGAGTGCGCAGATGAGAGAGGAATGAGACCACCGTCAGCCAAGAAGGAAAGGCTGTTGGTCAAAGAATAAAAAACCCTCACAAAGGGGAATAATTGGACAATCGCAGATGGAACAACCATTAGCTTTAAAAAAATGACTTTTTGATCCACCGTCTTGAAGGCATTGGAAACTCCGACCTGAAAAACGAACCAATCCGTGTATACATCCAACAAAACCCAAATCTCGTGGACCATGGCCTCACAACCGCCTCTCGTGGCCACTCCAAATTGATGAGGAGAGAAATAATCATGAAATGTTGGTTGGAGCTAGAGACATATCGCACGAGCCTCCAATCTGTATAAAACCACTCCCACGACAATAGGCCGGATCCCTCTATTAGGTTTGGCAACAGCTACAAGGCGGGACGCCGTGAGAAAATTACAAATCTGAGGGGGAACATCCCCACTAGCAATAAGAGAACATACTCGAAAAAACACACCGAAACTCCGGGCACCTAATTCTCGCGAAACAACTCATACACTGTGCTTGAGGGGGGGGGGGCTTGAAAGTTGAGGAGAAGAGCTTAGGGTCTTAATGAAATCCTCCCGATCTAAAGTAAAACTCTAAGAAGGCTCAAAGGCGTGGATGGAAGGGGGTAAAAGGGAAGGTACAGGTGGGTGGAGAGCTCCGAGGACCTCAATTGTGGAAGAAGATTGGGGGGCATGAGTGAATGGTTGTAGGGCTCAAACTGTTCAAGAAATCTCACCAACTCGGCCTAAGTGAATTGCTCGACGATAAGAGGCCGGGACATCCGATAGCTTAGGTAGCCGACGTAATATGAAAGAGGTGTTCGAAACCCGATCCTCATGCTCGGCGTGGAGGGACTTCCAGTCACCTCGAAGGAATCGGCGACAACGCGCCATAGTCTCTCTAGCCCCACTGCCCCCTCCGCGACTTAGAAGGACTAGGACCCAGAGAGAGAACATAAGAAGAAGGTGCCAAGGAGCAATGTCCGTCGGATTTGAAGAAATGTGGGACAAGGGGAGGTGGAGGGCATCTTGTACTATTGTCCGCATGGCCATAAGAATATGGGTGTACAACTGCAAGCAAAGGGATCCTAAATCATAAGCCCTCAAAACATCTTTGTCGATAAGCGATATGGGCCTTTATTCCGGTTATCGATAATCGATATATTGGCACGATATATTGATATCAGTGTTATCGCCGATAAACAACCGATAATATCGGTTGTTTGTCGGCGATAACATTGATATTAATAACTATCGGAGATAACTGTACCGACCGTACAACTAAATATATGGTCTATACACTCAACTGTACGGGTTATTCCTCGACGCGCTGCGGACCCCCTTCCCCCCAAATTTTTAGAAAAAATCGCGATATTTGCTTGATTATTTCTTATTTAAGTGGGTTTTACTTGATTCCACGCTCCCATACCCTTCTAGAATGTCCTTTTGAATTTTTGGAAGATGGTGGCGATAAATGCGGCAATCAAACTGATTTGATTGTCTGCTTGTCTGTCTTTCGAAAAAGTTTGATTTTACAAATTTACAATGTAATTTATGTATTTCGTTTTGGTAATATAGTTTCAAAACTATAAAATATTGTTTTAAACTTGTCTGCATTTATGTGTTGCGCAGTCCGTAATAATATCCAGTTCAACAGATACGGAACAGATTCTTATGTATGCCACGCTATATAAAGTCAATAATATAATACAATATATTATAAAGTACTATTGTAAGGGTACTATATATTTTTTAAGCTAGCCGATAAGGAATTTGTTGGTCTCGGACCGATATATTTGGACCTCTGACCGTTCGATATCCGATAACTATAAGTATCGGTGTTATCGTGATATTTTTTTTGCCGATACAGAACACTAGTAAATGTACACTTCACTGTTCGAAGCATAGTTCAAAAGTAGGCGTTTCTATTGTAGGTCTTTTGTCCGTGCCTTCATCGTAAGTTTTGTTATGGGCTTTTCATGTGATTGTCTTAAGTCGCTACTTTGATCAGTGACCGTCTGATCGTCCGAATGTGACGATGGTCCTATTGTAAGTTGTATTATATGTTTTTCATGTGATCTTCTTAGATCGCTACGTTGATCAGCGACCGTCAGATCGTCTGAATCTGACGGTTTAAATAAAAAGTTGCTCAAAACTCACTGAAAAAGATTTTTTTGTCCGTTTTTTTTTTCAAATTTAGACATGAAATGTAATTCTCTATCGATCCATGTGCAACTCAACCCTGTTACTATTTTATTTCATTTTGCGGCCAATACAATATGGGTCTTAAGGGTATATTGTATTTTTTGTGTACAATAGGCATATTTTATGGGTGTACTTTCACCTATTTTGAACTATGGTCGAAGTGCGTAAAGGTGCGACAAATGTGTTGACGAACAAATTTATCGCTAGTTCACAAGACAAACAAGTACATAATATTAAATTAAGTGTACGGTACAAAGTATGAAGTGAATAACGATATCCATACACGAACAATAAATTACATGAGTCGACTTCAAATATAACGTAAAACAACAGTAATAGTACAGTACACGGCGAATTGTAATTAGAGTAAATAACGCTAATTCGGTCGCCCTAAATTTCGACTCCATCACGTAAATAGAGTAAACGATTCTAATATTTTCATTATGCTATTTAATGTAAGTTTTTATTAGCGTCAAAAATTATAAAATAGGTTAGTTTTAAATAGTGTGGAGTATGGACGACGTCCCACCGTGCAAAATTGTACTTTTATGAGTAAAAAAGTACAAATTATTATTTAATAGAATCACGCTCGCACGTGAATCAGGACAATAGACACGTGCGACGATAAACTACTATTAAAATTTTATCACGTCGTAAAAGTCACGGGCCTTCAAACATGGTGGCCGTAAAAACATTGCCGAAAAGTACGGTTACCTCACCCTTATCTGACACTACACCGCTAATCGCTATTAGCGTAGTGTACGCTAATTCCGTCTTGATTTTTTTTTATTATTCTCAAATAGCTTAACTTATTCTATTTTATTATGTATGCCATTTAGGGTTATTTTCCAAGTACCATACAATACGAAAGTACATTGTTGTTTAAATAGTGTGGTGTACGGTACGTGTCAGACCGCACAAAATTGTACCTTTTTAAGTGAAAAAATGTAGTTAATGAGATTTGGAATCCGAAAACGCATGAGAATATGCGCTCTAAAAAGGGGATATAATCGGGTTGTCAAATATCGAGTTCGCACATATTCCTCCAACAACCACGTTTTTGTAATTCTGTGTCCCCCATTTGGACTGCAAAATTCAGGAAGGCTTTAGGTAGTTTTTCACTAACCCACTTTCAACTAGAACAGCTGCTACCCAAACAGGCAAATAGACAATTTGACAACACCCCTGTGCAGTATGGACTCCCCTGAGTCCACAGCAAAAAAAAATCACTGAAAAACGCCCAACCATGCGATTAATTATCAAGTGGCAAAGATGCCAATATTTATACAAGCTTTTTGGGAGTGAGGCGGCTACCTCTTCAATCGTCGAAGTCCTAAACCTCTCTCCCAACCCTTATCAACTGATGTACGAACCAATCAGAAGATTGTACAGTACAGAAAGGTACTGGGGCCGATGTACTTTCTGTACGGTGTGTGTACGACAAGGCCATGGAGTGGACATTTGTCTCCTCCTGACTTGTCCTCGCGCTCCCCGAGATTCCCGCTTCCCAATGATATCTTGCCACGTGTCGACAGGTCATGTCACGTCCGAAAACCGCCAAGGCGGCCATTCCGTGATCTCGGCGATGATGAAGGCCGTTGGATCCAAACCGGCTTTTAATGCTAGCCGTTAAAAATAACAAATGTCCGGTACATTTGTTTCGTGCGTACTAAAACTCAACTCGTTTCTATATCCTCAATTTGTTATTCCGTTAATTGAACTAATGATCTAGCTAATGTTTAAATAGCTATCAAACCCTATGTATCCTAACCGACTACTGCGACAGACCGGTAAGAGTTGACGGATACGCCTTGCTTTGCCGGTCGGAAGTTCGAGTTTTGCTGGACTCAACCTTTTTGTTGAGAGTGACTTAGGTCACTCTTTAATCCAGCCTATGGAGCTGCGACAGCCATGGCTCCACTGCCCTCTCTCTCCTTCATTGACTACAACAAGTATGGGGGCTAGAGAGAGAAGGTGGAGGCAGGCTGCCTATGTTTTTTTTTTTAGCTATTGTAATCAATTAAGACCTAGAAAATATCTCTCCTAAATCTAGTGATTTCAGCACTCCCCCTATTTTCTAGTCTAATTTTAGTTTCTCTTTTAACTCACACTTTTCTCTGCAGAATTTTAACTTGGGAGAGGGCACAGGTTTTGTCATTATATTAGCCACCATTTCCCCATCACCTCTATACACAAGAATCACAATTTTGTTTTCAACCTTTTCCCTCACAAAACTCAATCTTATATCTATATGCTTTGCCTTAAAATGATGTTTTAGGATTGGCTGCAATTGGAATTGCAGCCTGATTATCACAAAACACTTCATGCACTCCCTTCTTCATATACCATTCTTCTCGTAATAAATACTTGACCCACATCAGCTCTTTCACAACAGAACAAGAGGCCATGTACTCAACCTCCATAGTGGACTGAGCAACCACCTTTTGTTGCTTGCTACTCCAACAACAAACACCTCCCCCCACATATAACACATATCCAGAAGTGCATCTTCTCATAGGTGCATCCCCATAACTAGCATCACTCAAAATAGTGATGTCAATGTGCTCCCCTCCCAAATGCAACCATAAATCCCTGGTTCCCACCAAGTATCTCATGACTCTCTTGGCTGCCTCCCAGTCTCTCTTCCTACGATCATTAAGAATCCTACTGAGGACTCCAACTGCTGCTGCTATGTCCGGTCTAGTACAATTCATAAAGTAAATCAAGCTTCCTATGACCTGTCTGTACGTAATAGATTTCATTAACTGTCTCTCTTCTGTACTCATCTGATTATCTAGCGTTATCACTCCTCTTTCTAAACTCCCATCACTTACTTTCTTCAAGTCCATGGGAGTGGTACAACTGTTTGCCTTTTCCATCTGAAATTTCTCAAGCATATTTTCGATAGCTTCCTTCTGAGTAAGTCTGATTATTCTGTTCCCTCTATCTCTTTCCATTTGAATCCCCAAAATATATTTTGCCTCCCCTAAATCCTTCATGTCATATCAACTTCTAAGATCTTTCTTTAACTTATTGATCTTTTCCATTGATTTACTTATCACCAGCAAATCATCCAAATAAATTGCAATAAAAATCACACCATTCTTATCCTCAAACATATAAATAGAATGGTTTGAACTGATGCGAATATATCCCAGACCGGTGAGAAACTCATCTAGTTTCTTGTTCCATTGTCTGGGAGCCTGCTTCGGTCCATATAAGAACTTTATGAGCCTGCAGACTTTGCTTTCTTCTCCTTCCTCTATAAATCCATCTGGTTGTCCCATGAAGATTTCTTCCTCTAGTTGACCGTTGAGGAAAGCAGTCTTGATATCCATCGGGTGTACTTCCATGTCTTGCGCTGTTGCTAGACTAAGGAGAATCCTTACAGATGGGAACCGAACCACCGGAGCAAAAGTCTCCTCATAATCTATCCCATCCTTTTGGGTGAAACCCTTTGCTACCAACCGAGCCTTATATTTCTTAATGGTATTATTTGTAGAAATTAATGGTTTTTTTTAAAGTATTTTCTAGGTCTGAATAGAAATAAGAAAGAAGCCGAGGCAGTCTACCTCTAACTTCTCTCTCCAACTCTCAAACTTGTCGCAGTCACTGAGAATTTGGAGAGCAAGCTAGAGCCATGGCTACC